>JBCNYH010000001.1:49732502-49744086 GCA_039654325.1 Tandanus tandanus | reverse complement strand
TATACATACACACATACATATACATACACACACACACAAACTTATTTACTTAACAAAAATATCCGACTATCAGAAATTGAACTGAATCATGAATTAAGCGAAATACGCATATTTCTTTCATGTCATGTCTTTTATCTTATTACTGTCACCTCTGGCTTTCTCATTAGAGATCATAACCTACATTCAGTTTTCTGAACAGCTGCTTCGACATATTTAGTCAAAAGCACATAAAATGAAATTTACTGGAAAATTGAGGACACCCGTTTTAAAAGAGTATACCATTATAGATGCTGTATGTTACTTATATTAAGGTACTGTTCTCACTTGCTGGCCTGTTTTGAACGAAGGAAGACTTGTGTGCTTCTGATGGCTTCAGCAACTTCTTCTGTTTTCGAAGCTAACTGCTCACTGATTGCCTGAAGAACAGAAAACCAAATCTTTACCTATGAAATCACCATTTTACTTGAAATGTGTCAGGTTCAGGGTAAACACTAGTGATCTCTCCTCATACCTGTTGTGCAGCAAGTGATTTCTCAGATGGTCCAGAAGCTCTCTCCTGAATGCCCTTAACCCAACCTAGCAGGTCTGAGACCTGACCTACCCGGGCTTGTCTCTCCTCCTCGACCTGTTTCTGCAAGACAAGAACAAGCAGTTCAATATAAAAAGTGTAAAAATCTAATACCATATAAACTGACAGCTTGTCCAGCTTTAAATCATACCTCTTCCTCCTCAATTCTCCGCAGTGCATCACTGATGTACTTGACATTTTGTGTTGTCAGTGTTACCAGAGCTGTGTAGCGAGTACGAAGATCCATGAACTGATGGAAGAAAAAGATGTAGGACGTAAGGGTGAAACAAGCTACCCCATGCACAATTTAGTTTTGTACAATAATACTGTTACAGGCTATTTCACATGTTCAATCATTATAATGTATAATGTATATAACTACAGCATTAAATAATCACTATAATGCTGTATATTATCCCATTCAAGACCATTTTATGTTTTATATCCAGTGTTTCTGGGACAAGCTCTGAATTGTATGGACTCATTTCTTAACGGGAAGAGTTCCTTCACCATAATTCATATGCATGCCTATCACCATGAAAAGCTCTGACTTTATTTTCCTTAATGTGAAATGAAAGGAAAGCCTTCCAGACTCTCATGTTACACATGAACATGTGCATATTTTCATTATCAGGTGGTTTTTGCGTACATTTTCACATTTGCAATCTGCTAAAATTTGTTTGATAGTTTGCATTAGCCAGTTTGAAAAGGCTGTTGTTTAACACTTGCGAGTGCATGACATCGTGAGAATAGGACGTGAATTTGACAGTTCATACAAAGCAAGATAAGGGCGAAAATAACAATGTACAGATAGATATTAAACTAACAAGTAAAATGTAAACTAGTGAATATCTGAATACAATAAAACTAGTCACTTCTACACATAATGTGAGCAGAATGTTCTCATTTATTAGACAAAAATCAGCTCATTTACATGAACGAGTGGTATAACCTGCTGTTAGTCATATGCAAATTACTTCCTTATTTACCATCGCGTACATGTAAACCACGTGTGACCTTCTGCAGTACAATGTCCCCACCTGTGTGCAGATTTGTTACTTGTTTTTCACAAAGAAGCCTGTAATAACAATAGCATGCTAAGTTTTGATGTGCAAAGACCTGTATGATGTGTGCAAGCTTTTAATAAGTTTGGGTTTAATTTCCCTTTAATCATTTGAAGTACAAGTTTGATCCCTGAATTTTACTAGAAAGTGGAAAATTTCTTTCAAGCATATGGATCAGTTTATTAATTGATGTTCAAAATCTATGAAACGTTTGCTTTAAATACTTAATTGCTCGTTAATTTCTATAACTATGCGTTATGTAGCTGAAAAGTAAAAGGAATGGAAGCATACAGCCTTTCAAATTATAATTAGTAACATCAGTTGAATGTTAAATTCTCGCTATACAATACTAAAACGGTCTATGTGTAAATATATTTGGACAAAACACAGTTCAACACACATGCTCTGTGGACTGAAGACTCCAGAAGTTTAGGATTTGCTTTCAGTTATAAACTATTGTACTATCTGAATCCAATAAATACATACAGAAGAAACAGTCTGCTTCTTTTAATTCTTTTCATCCTCTCATACCTCTTGCGTGATGGCATCTGATGAAGAATGCATCCTCCTTCTTTTCACCGGAGACTTCTGAGTCGATTCCACAAAGGCTCGAAATGTCATCAGCTGCAGTTCGTAGTCCTGATGGAAAACAGGGAGGCACAGTGCATTACCAGACAAATACTATTTGAAAGTAATTGTTTACAAGGCGACACAATTTGATAAAAAAAACTTATTCCTGGAAACGAGCCAAAACAAGCTCAGTCACAGTAGCTCTGTCTCCCTAATCCATTAAGAAAGAGCCCTTACCTTGACAGCAGTGCAGTAGTGTTTAGAGTACGTCTGGCACTCGTCCAGTTTCACTTGGTTCTGTTCAATCTCTGCCACCAAAGCCTGCAGGGGTACACAAAGAAGTCAGTCATGATTAAACACACTGCATTTCAGCGAATAAAACATTTCTGAATTTGTAACCCACTGTCTGCTGGGCGAGCTGCTCAGACAGGGCTTTGCTGTCAGTCTGCTCGGGCTGAGTGTTCTCCTGTTTCTCCGTGGTCTCTTCGATCCAGCGGATAAGACCAGAGTGACTGTCTCTGTACTGCTCCAGCACTGAACCAATCATCTCCAGATCAGCTTGCCTACAGAAAACACAATAAAAGCTTACACAATAAAAGCTAACACACCCACATTTCTAAGCAACATATATCTCTGAACTAAGAGCTTACCGTGACTCCATTTGTCTGCGGACTCCAATCCATCTCTCTGTGAGTTGTTGGGCTTTCTCCTGGTAGCGCTCTAGCTCAGGACTGCGCTCAGCATGTAGCTGACTGAGCTGAGTGCCTGCTTCCCGTGCCCGCTGTACCTCTGAGCTCAGAGACTGGAAGACATGCTCCTGCTCCTTCAGCTCTGAATGCCACTTCTGACAAAAAAAAAAAAAAAAAAAAAAGATCATTTTATTCATGCAGGATTTTAACAACAAATTGCTTAACTGGAAAAAATGATGATGGAAATCAGATTAACTGGAAAAGTGATGGCATATCTACCCCCCTCCCCCCGGCCTTCACATCATAAATTTCTGAAATTTTTTAGAATTCTTTATCAAATTTGTTTTTACAATGTAAGGCTGCTTTGTGACAATGTCATTTGTGAAAAGCACTATACAAACAAAACTGAACTGAACCAAATTAAAATTTCCAAAAGGCACATCTGCACTGCCTACTAGATTTAACTGCCAAGTTTGATAAAGAACGGTTCAAATTAAGATGTTATAAATGATTTTCAAGCCTGTCATGAAGGAAATATGAACTGCAGAAATCCAAAAATATCAAAAGGCACAACTACACAACTACACCAAGTAGAAGTAACTGCCAAGTTTAATGAAGAAATTTCAGAGATCTGGAGTGAAAATTAAATGATTACAAATGGACGTATGTACGTACCGATGACTACAACCCCCTGCATTATACGCCAGGGGATTAAAACAAATGAACTTAACCTAATAAGACATTTTGTGGGTGTCAAGTATTAAAAAATCTGCAGTGCTGTGAATTCTCTTGCTAATTTATGGGTGATGTGATTTTTCCATTTGCTTGTGATATTTAAGAGGATATCAGCTTTTTTTCATCTTCAAAGAACATTACTCTCCCATGGGAACAAGAAACATAATATTCTGCAGGAACATTTGACTGATATCAGGCAAAAAACCCCACAAACAAGAGAGTAAACAAAGCAGTAAATGAAACACTTATTAACATATTTGGGAAGGTTATTCAGTTGCCCCAGGCTAGCAGCTGCCTTGTAAAAAGTAAGAAATGTTTGCTAAGGAAACAATCTGTTTCTCCTTGCACAGTTTTATTTACCAAGTAATGTCTTCTGAATGTGTAGATAACAGTGTTACACATTATATAGTTCCTAGCAAATGTAATAATTCTCTTCAAGCAAGCCAGACACACACTAGAGGTAAAAGGTATGTGGACATCCGGTCAATGCAGGCCTTTCCTCAAATAGTTGCTAGAAGGTTAAGAGCACATAACTATCTATAATTGTGTTAGAGACATAATGTACAAATTCTTTTGCATGTATTCCTCAAATGGATGGATGGAAGGGGCTCAAACTTATTCTAGCATAATGATGCCCATGTGAACAAAGCACAGTCCATGAAAACATGGTTTATTAAATTGAGTGTTCAGGACCTTGAGTGGCCTTGCACAGAACGCTGACCCCAACCCCACTGAACACTGAGCTGGAACACTGACTGCACGCCAGGCCTTCTCACTTCCAGAGTGCCCGACCTTGCTAATGCTCCTGAAGCTGAATGAGCACAAATCCACATGGTCATGCTCCTAAATCTAGTAGAAAACCTTCTACGAAGAGCAAAGATGACCGAGTCCATGTTAATGCCCATGGATTTGGAATGGGGTGTAATGTTCAAGTGTCCACATTCTTCTGGCCATATATGGTATATTGCTTATTATACTTAATAACGTCTTCTAGTTTCTGATTTTATTTGAAAGCTGTAGATTAAAAAGTGGTAGCAACAGTGGCTCAGTGTTTAAGGTTCTGGGTTATTGATCAGAAGGTTGGCAGTTCAAGCCCCAATATCACCAAGCTGCCACCGTCAATTACTCAGTTGTATAAAAATGATAAATGTGAGTCACTCTAGATAAGGGGGTCTGCCAAGTGCCACAAATATAAATAAGAGCACACTCTGTCTAGTGATTTACAGTTATTCATGAGGGAAAGAGAGCCAGGGAAACAAACTGGTGAGCGCTTGGTGTGACTCACCCTTATCTGTTCTGTCAAGGCCCGGATGGCAGCGGTGTCAGCAGGTACTATGTCCTCCTCGCTCAATCGTCCCTCAAACTTCTTCACCTGACTTTCAGCAGCTTGTAAGCTTCTCATCAGCACATCTACGGTTTTCAACCTGACAGAAACAGTGGTACAGTGAGAGGAGACAGGAGACGGGTTGGGTGTAAATGAGAAATTCAGGCGCCTGTGTATGTACTGACTTGTGCAGATAGACAGAGGACAGCGAATTGAGTCGTTCAATTTTCTCCACAGCCAGATTGAGCTCGGAGCGGAGCACGGGCACGCTGGAGGAAGAGGGCTTCTCCTCGAAGAAGCTCACACAGCGACGAGACACATCACCCAGATCCGACTGCAGGTTGATCAGACGCTGGTGTAGCTTCTGCACAATAAATACAACAGCATTGTGTCGTTAGTCCTTTCATTTATCACTGAGGACCTACTGGCTTTTCTTACTTTTCTTAACCAGAAGGTGGAGCTGTTAAATCTGTTATTGCTTACCTCTTGCTCTGCGATTTGAACAGCTGTGCCTGGACCTTCTCCTGATACAACACTAGGGGGTGGAGTCTGCATGCCAATCATTAGCTTCTGCTCTGCCTCCTGCAGGTGAGACTTTATGCTCTGCAGCTCTGAGAGGTAGGAGCGTGACACTGATTCATCCTTCTCCACTGAGAGACAGAGAAACAAAACTAATAAGAAGTGGTGGTCTAGACTCACATACTAATAGAGAACATGTTAAGCAATTACTCAACTGACCACGGAAACGTAAAAAAAATATTATTCATACATTTTATACATTTTGTCTGTCTTAGACTTAGAGTGCATTTCATTTTTATTTGACTTGATTTTATTTTTTCTTTTATTTCATCTTATCTATCTGCTAAAGCATTTAATCCTGCTTGTAGGGTCACTGGGAGGCTGGCACCTATCTCAGCTCACACTGGGCGAAGGCAGGGTACATCCAACAATAACAATAATAATAATAATAATAATAATAATAATACAGATTCAAGGACTTTAAAAGGGAAAAAACAATCACATATATATTTTAAATAATAACATAAAACAAAATCTGATGTAGTGCTAGAAGCATGCTTCCTTGATTATTTATCTGGCTACTTTTTTTTATCATAAATTAAAGAAAATAAAAGAGTTCTATAATGCTTTTGGTGATGTTAGTAACTTCATGTCAGGTAGCTTTATTTCAATACTGCATTAAAGTACTTATTCTACTTGAAATTACCCAAAATGCACATAACTAACTCTGACTAGTGCAATTCCTAATCTATTTTTTTGATACCAGCACATGACTTGTGTGTTTACCCGTTTCCATGGAGGTCAGCAGTGCTTTGCAGTGCTCATGGCAGTTCTGTGCTCTCTGCTCGAGCTCGCGTCTTTCAGCCGCTGTAAACAAGGCACTCTCACGGCTGTCGGCCAGGAAATCGGCTAGGTGAGCGTCTAGATGATCCAGGGCCTGCTGCCTGTCTGATGGAGACTGGAGGCGCATCTAAACAAAGAGGAAAAACTCAGTCAGGGACATTGTCTGAAGAAGCTCTACAGGGGTGCAGGGTAAATGAACTGCAGTTTGAAGAACTCACCGTGTCCATTGTCCAGGAAGAGATGTTGCTGATGTCCTTCTGCAGATAGTGCCAGGACACCACACTCTTCATGTTCATGTGCAGCTGGTGCCATAAAGACATCACATTCTGGTACAGCTGCTCCGTCCTACATACACGAAACACAAAGGGTGCTTCATTAACACAAACCAGGCCATGCAACTTACTTACACATTTATTCATTCATTCATTTCCCAAACGCCTTAATCCCATTACAGTGGCAATGAGGCTGTGCCTATCGCAGCTGACACTGGACGAAAGCGGGGTACACCCTGAACTGCTCACCAGACCATCGCAGGGCACACACCCACACACACACACACACACACAACCATTCACATTCAGATCGTAGGGTCAATTTTAAACAGCAAAGAAGCCTAATGTACATTACTTTGTACTGTGGGAGGAAACCAACGCAAGCAAAGGGAGATCATGCAAACTCTACAAAGAAACACTTGAGCCCAGGACTGTCTTGCTCTGAGGCGGACATGCTAACCACTACACCACCGTGCTGCCCAATATTTAAATAAATTTTAAAAGACTGATCTGTTACAATTAGATTAGACAACAATTAATTCACAGTAAGCTGAAAACTGGTTCTTTTACACCACTAGTTATCTATTTATATTTAAACAGTGGATCTTTTTTAAGCAATGCGGGCTACTGACCACCAGACAAAATGCATCTCGCTCTTAGCGCTGTCATGTAACACAAAAGATGACGGCAAAAAAATGTGTGACAAAATAACAAAAAAAACAAGTAATAATTCTTTAGTTGTATACACAATCTGAAGCTCCGCTGGTGTCTGTGAGTATTTTTACCTGCTGGCAGTATCGATAGCCTCCTGGTTGGGAGGTGGAACTGTGAAGCACACCGATGGCACCATGGCCTCATTTCCTGTCGGACTAATGATCTTCCACTTCGTCCTCTGTGAGTTATCTTCTAACACGCACTCTTCTCCTTTACCGACGGTGATCTAAGAAAGCGTTTGAGAGAGACAGAGGAAAAGAAATGGATAGAGGGGGGAAGAGGAAGGAGGAGGTAGGTAAGTTTTAAATAAAAAAAAAAAAGCACAAATGAAAAACATGGAGTGTAAATTAAAAAAATGTAAAACAGATCATGTTGTTAGCCAAATGAGAAAACTGATGAAATGGCAATGCTAATGGAAGTCACATGGGTAACTAAACGGTAATATGATGCATGAATTAAGTATTTTTCTGTTTCCCTGATATGGAAACAGTGTGTCTTCAGTTTATCTCAAGATTTCTGCTTTTTAATCTAACACTAGGGAAATGTTTTACTAATTAGGAGGTGGGAAATTATTGTTGTCCCACCCACTGCATCACCCTGCTCCTTGCACACAGTCTTGAAGTAGTAGCAATCAGAAAGCTACCATCAGCCCATGACTGTGGCTGACACATACGCTATTCATGGATCACTGAAATGCTGCAGTGCCACAACACATGCCCCCATTTTGCAGCTGATGGTCCACAATCTGCATGCTAGAGGATGTTTTCAGACTGTGATGAGTCATAATTACTGACTTGCAATTACAACTAAGACATTGTAATTGCTATGTTATTGAAAAATAAACAAGTGTTTAAGGGACTGGATCTAATGCTACTGTGTGAACGTGACTGAGAAGCTGCAGGCAAAGCGGGAGTATAAGCTGTGTTGTATTAGGACAGAGTGTACGGAACCGGGGCAAAGAGCACAGGGAAGAGGAGAGAGTGATGAGTAGAAGTAGTACCTGAGAGTTGGCCTTGCCAGCCCCGCAGACACAGAAGAGAAATGAAGAGTGAAGAGAGTATGGGCAAAATAGGAGGGAAGGGGGAGGAGGGATAAAGAGAAAGGAAGGTAAAAGGAAGGGAGAGGGAGTACAAAGATTAATTTTGGGCATTTTTAAGACCCTGCTTGACTGAAAAATGCGACCATGGGTGAAAAAACAGATGGACTAGTGCAAGGGCCTGGTGAATGCCAGCGTGGCTGAAATATAATTACGACTGATTACACTTAAAACTGTCAAATTTTTAATATATTCATATCTCAGTCATGAGGCCTAAATGATGCAAAACACACAGCTGTTCATCAATGTCTGTTGTTGCAGGTGTGTTTTTTGTGTTAGCTTGGGTGTTTCACCTCCACCTGCATGTCTCTATGCTTCTCTCAGTAAGTGCGCACACATGCACACACAGAATAGTTGACTATTTATCTAATAGTTGGACATTAGACTAATAGTTGACTATTATTATTTAAAGAAAATAAAAATACACACATACATATGTATATATCTATCTATATCTTTCCCTCTCTCTCTCTCTCTCTATATATATATATATATATATAAAATACACATTTGATCTTAAGATTTTTTTTTGTTTTTGACATCGTAAAGGGTCGAATTAAATAATTAAATGCAAGTAATCTAAGAAATACTTTATTCTCAAACATTCATTAAGCTTCCAATTAAATAAACATTGCATCTCAAAGTAAAACAGCATTCAAGTATATCCAGTTCATCTGTATTAAAACGTCTGAATCCTCCAGTGTACCTTTACATTTATATATATATATATAAAAAAAAAAAAATACATGTTACTGCATGACACGAAAATTATAGCGGTGGAGTGAAAACTAGCAAGCAAAATTCCACGCTCAATATCTTTCCTTTTCATTATTAAAATAAAGTAAAACCTGAATCTGTAAAACGTAATATATGGTCTTGAGTATGAGTATGACTGTTTCTCCATTGTCAACTAGAGTAATACAAGACAATCAAGGGTGTTGTGTGATCTCGTGTATGGAGAACAGTGCACATACAGCAAATACTTTGTGGATTCAGCCTTTACTGTTATAGGGGCTTAAAAATGTTTACTTTGTGAAGACAGGTCTAAGCAGGGTCAGGATGAAGGGTCAAGATACATCAGTGACTAAAATATGGAAATGTTTTACAAATGTATAACTTTTGTCCACACATACAGTGATCCAATCATAGCCCATAGATCATTCCAGGCTCTGGATGCCTAGGTAACCCTTCATATCCCACCCCCAAATGTTTTACTGAAACAAGAACTAGCTATCTCAAAAAAAAAAATCACAAGTGCATGTATATGAAAAGTGCTATGCTTAAGGAGTGACAATTTTCCCACGTTTCACTTCTTTTAGTTCACAGATCAAATCAAGTCTTTCTGAAGCCATTTGTTTCCTCCTCTGTGTGTGTCAATGTCTCCTGCACAGGGCATGATGATATTGTGTACGAGAATGCGAAACTATCATTAAAAAAATGGCGACCATCAGTACAGACAAGGACGACACAAGCAGTGAAAAATCTGTACGTTTTTTGTCGTTTCAAACATGTGTGTGCCGAGGGGTAAAATGCGCTATGCTAGTTTTATTTCTCTTGAAATCGTAGGGCTTCTATAATTTCTTAGCACTTGATCTCAAACTTTTTTTCACTTTTCCAAAAAAAATTCTACGAACCAGTGTTGCACTGCCAAGTTATCAGGCATTGTTCCTACGGTCACACAGTCTCATTATTGTTATTGTAAACAAACACAGAACCAAAACAACAGGTGAATAAGAGATACTAAGACCATGAGCTGGGATATTTTACCAGGAAACCTTTGCAATCAACCAAAATGAACCGATAATGGAAGAAAACAAATAGGATATTCACGAGTGACTGGGTAACTTTAAAGCACATTTTAGGCTGCCCGACTAGCTAACTGTTGAGATACCTAGTGAGCACAATGACTGGCTACAGCACTGACTCTTTTAATAAAAAACCAGATAAATATCTGTAACGAAAATGTGCAGGTAACATTTCACCACTGCAACTAATCAGAAATCTTGGAACTATAAATAAGACTCTCTTATATAAGACTATCGATCTGACTATCACTGACATTACATCATCAGATTTCTTCACATCACCACTAATCACTTCCTGTGTGTATGCCCTTGATAGGGAATTGCGAGAAATGTGGGTAAGTATGAGCTGGGAATAAGGTGCTATAATAATTCACCACTGAGTTTGCCATGGCTACAATGATCAAAGTTTTTGATGAAAAACACCATGAAACTTATTTTATTGAGGATAGCAAAAGGGCCTGAGGGTATGTCCAGAGCAAGGCAGAAGGGAAATCAGCCTGTATAAGTGACAGAAAAGTTCAATACAGACCTGAGATGGATGTAAAAGTGGTAGGACATCATTTATATGGGTCATACCTCTATCTGTTTGTAGTCACAGATGGCACGGATGGGTGTGGTGGTACCCAGAACATAGTCAGCACTACGAGGATGAAGCTGCACCACTGTCTTGGCCCGTCCTACCAAGCTGGCCACTGAACTGCGGTACTTGATCAGCTGCTCCTTCTCATCCTGGTGAAAAAAACAATCATGTGTCAGTCAACTTGAAGTAAAATAAAATGTAATATACATGCAAATAAAAATACTCTTTGAAATCTTGTTACAATATGTAAACTTTGATACTGAATGTCTTAATACGAATGTGACAGGCTGTACCGTTATGCCAAGCCTTTGAGAAGATTACAGAAGATGAAGTTTTACAATATACTACACAGGAACATAAAAAGCAAACAAAAACAGGTTTTTATATTTAATTTTTTAAACAATTACAGAGGCATGTCGGGTGAGCTCTGCATGCTCTGAACACAGCTAAGCATTATGTAAGCATCTTTTTAGACTCAGAGTTTTAGTTTCATGTGGAAACAAAGAAAAGTTAACTAAAATGAGATTTCTTTAGTTTATTTTTTGCATATTTTAACCAAGACTGAGGTAGGTCAGGAGATCTCTGCATGCTCAGAGCACAGCTAAACGCTATGTAGCTAAAGGCATGTGTTGTTTTTATTTTTTTTACTACTTCAGACATTTAGTTTATTCTACACAGAAACATAAGTAAAAGATGCACTATAGCAGTGTGTTCTTAAAACTCATTTAAAGCTTTATTCATTCATTCATTCATTCATTTTCTTCCGCTTCTTCCGGGGTCGGGTCGCGGGGGCAGCAGCCTAAGC
>JBCNYH010000001.1:49712493-49724203 GCA_039654325.1 Tandanus tandanus | reverse complement strand
AAAAAGAATGGGAGGGAAGGGGGGGGTGGGGGAGATGGGCGAGGTGAGGTGGGGGGGTGTGCAAGAGTGCTACACACACACACACACACACACACACACACACACACACACACACACACACACACACACACACAAGCTTTTTGAATTCGCACTCACGAGCAGCTTGCAGTACTTGTTCTCCAGCTTGGCCAAGGTTTCAGTATAACTACTTTGGAAATTGGAAGAGACACTTGGCTAAAGAAAAAAGATTACACAGATGACTCAATCAATATTAGGTCAGAAAAGTGTGATAAACTTGGTGTGTGTGTGTGTGTGTGTGTGTGTGTGTGTGTGTGTGTGTGTGTGTATTTGTAAGGTACCTCATAACTACGAGCCTCCTTCAAGCTGTGAAGCAGATTTTCCACAGCAGTGTGAATGGTATGGTGGTCTTGCAAGTGCTGATCTACAGACGGCAAGTCGGTACCCCACTCAGCCCGCTCCAGTAGCTCCTACCACACACAGACACACACACGATTTGAATCCCGATGTTACCTTGTACAAATAAATGAACCCAATGCAGGGGTAAAAGTCAAACATGAACATATGTTCTGTATGTAAGTATTGATAATTCCTGCAACATTTTAAGATGCTGTTTGCATTTTTCCAGGAAAAAAAAAAAATCCTGAGCAAAAAACACATCCACAGCACAAAAACCTAGTGCCACTTCCAAGAGATCCTGAATGTACTACATAAAAAGTTATTTTTTTCCCCATTCATTTTGTACACAATGAACATACAATACAATCAAACCTGTGTTGCTTCCACCCATCCCAGAAGTTCGTAAATGAAACGCAGGCTCCCTTCGTCCTCTGACGATGACATGGCCACTAGCTCGGAGCGAGACATGGGCCGTCTGAGCAGGTTCGCCATGACGCCTGCCGCCCCCAGCAATGTCTGGGCTCCAAGTGTGGCCAAGCTCCCCGAGGACAGCCTCTGAGTCTGCTCTCCCATCATTCCTCCTGACAGGAAGTGGCCTTTTCTGTAAACACTGGAGCACTGCAGTCGCAGGGAGACCAGTTCCTCCTGCAGACGTGTCACTCTAAAGTAATTAAAAAATAAATAAATAAATAACAGCACAGCAGCAATCAGAGAGAAAGAGAAATCAATCACTTGTCAAGAGAAATACAGTGATCTTAACATGCTAGAATAAAAAATGGTAAACTTTTATTCTCTATTCTCTCTGTTTCACTTCTCTGTAACATTGACACCCATGTCAATTCTCCCTGTCACACACCTGAAGGCCAACTGCTCGACTTGGAAGTACTTCTCATCTCGGAGGATTTGCAGGTCCAGCTGCATTTGGCGAATGAGAGCCTCACAGTCCTGCAGGTATGCACCCAGCTCCTGCTCACAACGCGCTTGCTCGCCTCTCTCCAGCTGAGACATGTCCTGCAATGACGCACAAGATGCACACGGTGGGTATTTTTTCACTGCATTTTCGCACTTTAACAGAACTCTGGAACTATAAACCAGGATTCACACAGGAAGCGATGAGAGACACACATCACTGATCACCAGCGGAATCTGATCATGAGCGATGAGAGGAAAAATTTTCTCAAGCAACGTGAAGTGGGCGGGCGCGGAGTTCAACTGAGCCAAACTTTCACACAAGCGATTCGAGCAATTACTAATCAGAGCTTAAAGATACCTTTGAGTGACAGATGCTGCCAAACACTGTGACCCCAAACCTTTTTCTATTCGCTTCCATAAACCGTGTAAAATAGATGAGTTCATGTGCACGTCACTGGCAAAGCGATTCTCGTGTCGCGCGTCGCTTCCTCTGTGAAAGAGGCTTAGGAGTGACCTGCATCAGTTTAATGCACAGTGATGCCACTGTTCACAGAGACAAAGTGTTTGATTTAACATTGTTTTTACTGATCAGCTGGCTAGTTTACCAGTGTATGGTAGTAACATTACTACTGACAAAAAGACTCTTTGTCCAAGGGTATTTAAATTTAATTTACTTAAAAAACAGCAAAACAAAAATCATTACCATGCCTTTGTTAATAGAAATCAGGCAAAAAAAAAAAAACTACATACAAAATGAACAGTATGCAATCAATCAAATAAACAGTTAAAGACAAACAAAGAAATACTGAAGTAGGGATTGGGGCGCCACAGTGGCGCACTGGTTAGCACTTCCGCCTCACAGCAAGAAGGTCCTGGGTTCGTGTCCTGGGCATGGCAAGGGCGTTTCTGTGTGGAGTTTGCATGTTCTTTTTAAGTACTTGTGTAGGTTTCCTCCAGGTGCTCCGGTTTCCTCCCACAGTCCAAAGGCATGCACATTAGGCTAATTGGTTTTTCCAAATTGCCCCTAAGTGTGAGTGTGAATGGTTGTGAGTGTGTTGGCACTGCGATGAACTGTTGAGCTCGTCAGAGTGTACCCCGTCTTCATCCAGAGTTGGCTGAGACAGGCTTCAGCCTCCCCGCGACCCGAGGAGGATTAAGCGGTTCAAACGAATGAATGAATATCATAGAGAAGATGAGGAAGACATGCAAAAATACACTGGTTTCTGTGAATCCTTTAAGAGCAATACATCCAAAACCAAAATCGTATTAAAACCAATAAAAAAAAATTATAATAATAAAATAATTTTTTTTTAAATGGCTCCCAAACCCTAAGGGGCATTATATTTTGCACGGATTTTGCCTTTACTCACCGACTGCAGTGTGTTCTTGGCCAGAGTGAGTTTCTCCTCACAGTCTACAGCCATGTTCTGAATCTTATTAGCCATCTGTAGGAGTAACTCCAGTCTGAAATCCAAACAAAACAATCCTGTTAGAAACCTCTCTTATTCAAAGAAACAAAATAATTTTTATTACTTTATTTTGTTACTCTATCCTTTAAAGCTCTATGTATGTGATCATTGTTCAGTCAGCCTGCCGTGATATCGTCCTTCACCTTTCCACCGCAGGCCGCAGTGCCTTCTCTCTCTCCAGCATCTCCAGGATCAGTTTCCCCCACTGCTCCTCCAGGTCGTTAGGGTGTAATCCCTGTGGAAGTTTGAGGCGCCCGAACTCGATCCATACCTAAAGAGGAACACAAAAACACACACACACAGACAAAGTGGGTATGAGAGAGACAGAGAGAGAAAGAACAGAAAATACTTTAAAATCTTGTCACTGGGACAAGCACAACAATCTTTCTTCTCTATCCCTGTCGTTAATTTCCGTGTATAAAGCATTTATATCCCTATTTTCCCGAGAGTAATGTTCCTGCAGAGTTTCTTTCGACCAACACGATGAACAGCATGCTGCATTCCACAGCAGAATCAAGGTCATCATTGCATTCCTCCATTCCTTCTCTCTATTTATTCTTTTCCTTTCTCCTTCATTCCTCACCTCCAGCAGCTTGTAAAGGTGTTCGACGTTCCCCTTCTCTGTCTCCTTAGCAGGAATCTCTGTTTCTTTGAAGTGGACGTATTCATTGTAAAGTGCCTGAGGGTTGAAAAGACAAATAAAAAAAATTGAATGTAGATTGTCATATTTTACCTTCCAGCGAGTCATAGTTTATAATCACACAAAACTGAATCTCATCTCATCTGGTCTTTCCTGGCCAAATATGCCTGAGCAGTGTTTTATTTGAAGTTCTGAAATCTGTGTGTTGTTTAAACCTCATAAAATAAAGAAAAGAGTATGATACCTTGAGCTCCACGGGGTTCTGGGGGAAGTTCTTGTTGGCCATGAGGGCCGTGTGCTGCCTCGTCCACTGCAGTAATGAGGAGAAATGAGACTGGTACTCTGCCCATCGCTGGTCAACCTCCTGAGAGAAAAAAAAGGAAGAGAATAAATGTATGAGTGAAGCAAAGGATGATGCATGTGTTTAAAAGTTATGTGTGGATGATCAGTGCACGTACTTGTGGTGTGATTCCTTCTCCTCCCTCTGGGATCTTGGGAAAGGCATCATAGATTGAGGACACATAGGTGATGACTGATTTCTCATCCGGTGACGTTACATCCACATCTATTGTGAAACAGAAAGCAGTGGGCGTATAGATCAATGAACACAGGCTGCGTAACTGAAAATTCAAAATCAGGTTATAAACACATGATCTATAGTTAATGATGAGCGTAATGTAAGCGTGTGCAGGTTTTTTTTTGGCTGGGCAGTATATAAACATTTTCATACATGGACTGGCTCCACAGAGTCCTATTTAAAGTCTTTGGAATGTGCTGGAGAAGATTTACACTTAAGGCCTTTGGTAGACGATCTAATCCAGAGCAACTTACAATGATCAAATTATTCAACTGAGCAATTGAGGGTTAAGGGCCTTGCTCAAGAGCCCAACAGCAGTTGAACTGGTGATTGAACCCCCAAGTTTCGGATCAGTAACCCACTGCCTTAACCACTGAGCCAGCACTGCCCTGAGAAGACTTTATGGAGTGGTTTGATTTTACCATCATCAACTCAAGATGTCGGTGAAAAATGAAGCCAACTCTGGATGGAATTAAATGTTGTGATGTTTGATGTTGTGGAGTGTGGTTTGGTGATTATTCGCTGTAATCAAGGGGCAATTGTGGCTCAGTGGTTACTTATCAGTTGGTTGGGGGTTCAAGCCCCACTCCCACCAATTTGCCACTGGTGGGCCCTTGAGCAAGACCCCTAACCCCTACATGCTCAGTTGGGTAAATGAGACAAAACGATAGTCTGTCTGGATAGGGACATCTGCCAAATGCGTGTAAACAAAGTCTACAACAAAGACAATCCAAATACATAGATCATTGGAAAGTCAAACTGTGTTTAAGGACATTCTTGATATGTATTCATCAGACCCTCCAATAAACTAAATTATTCTTGTTAACACACTACTGCTACTACAACTACTACTACTACTAATAATAATAGCTGTTGTCATCTTCATAAGTAGTAAGATCAGTTGCATGAATTAATCTTAAAAGACAGGTTAATATATGCAGATCAGCAAGAAAACATGTTTATGTGTAATTAAGATAAAAGCAAAGAATGTAAAGTCAGACTACACAAACAGAACGCTACCTTCAGCATCCAGAAGGCGTGTCACCCCTAACGATTCTGCAATCTCAAACGCTTGCTCCAGGTTGTCACGGTTACTTTGGCGCGCCACCAGATCCATGTCGATCAGGTCTGGCCTGGATTTTACAATGGAGAGAAGAGAGTTGTGAACACTAAGAGCTCTGTAACAGTGTGTACATTTCTTAGCAGCCTAAACAGTATCATGAATTCTCTTTACTCTTTCAAAATCAAGAATACCTCAACATAAGGTTCATTTTAATGTAATTAATCTTGTGTAATATTCAGCACAGTAGCCAGTATGGAGTAAGTCACATAGCCATGAATGAGAGACTGTGTGTGAAGGTGTCGTTGTCGATTTTGTGCGCATGTATGCACCTGTATCTGTGCAGGAGGGCATTGAACATGCGGCCATCGCTCCAGCTGGAGGAAAAGTTGACACAGCGAATGCCAGGGTAGCCCTCGGTGGCCTTCTGAGTCCATAGCAAAAGCTTCTCCTTGGCTGTCAAGTCCCCTGACTCACCACTCACATAGATTTCAGAGATCTGTCGGGAAGAAAGGATGACTGATCTGTTAAAACACAGGAAGCTGAGAACGCTCTTTCAATCTGCAGAATTCATTCTTTCAGAGATGGGACTGATTTATCAGAGAGGGGAAAAAATGCAGATATGCATCACAGACATGACACCAGATGGACACAATAAAACCTTAAGGAATGTACCTAAGGAAAAAAAACCTGAAAGAGCTTGTTCCTGTATCTCTCTCTCTCTCTCTCTCTCTCCCCATCTATGCATCTTACACATACAGGGTGTTCAAATAAAACCTTCCACATTTCAATGGTAAATTAAAAAAAAAAACTTTAAAGATAATTTATTTATTATATGCACACACGAAACTTGATTCTGGACAGCTTTTATCCATCATGTTTTAAGGATGGCATCCACCAAATGAAGGCCTTAATTGTCAATACACGCTTGGAGGTGATTTTTGAAGGCAGCCATTGCTCGACACGTCATGTCAGGAGGAACAGCGCCGATCTCCTGCTGAATAGCAATGTTAAGAAGTTTAAGAGTTTGCAGTCGATGAGCATACACTTGGGATTTAAAGTAGCCCCACAGCAAAAAAATAAATCACAAGGCGTGAGGTCAGGGGAACGGGCTGGCCACCCAACACCACCCTGCAACGAGATCAGCCAATCCTGAAACATTTCCCTCAGCACTTCTAATGATCTTCGAGCAGTGTGTGCCGCAGCTCCATCTTACTGAAACCACACATCAAGTTCTTTAAGGTCAACATGTTCAAGTTGGGGTTGGGCTACTGACACACCATAGCACCACCTCTCTTGCCCCGCTAAGTTTCATGTGTGCAAATAATAATTTGATCACCCTGTATATATCATATAGTTAACTGACATGTCAAGCATTTTCTTCTGTGAGCTACCAGTCCTATTCTGTGGCAGCAAAATGTTCTGTATAAGTCACACACACACACACACACACACACACACACACACACACACACACACACACACACACATATATATATATACATACACATATATACATGGTCAGGATTTTGTTCACAAGCAAACAAACAAACAAGGTTAAGACTATATGGGCACTCATAGATTGCAAAGGTATCTCCGCAAAGCACATATGGATTATGGTGACAAGAGAATTATTAACCGGAAAACTCTATCTAAGACTGTAGGTTTCATTATAACTAAACAAAGTAAGAATCTTATAAACATCTCAAACAAAATTGCACCATGTTAAAAGTTCCTTTTCCTGAACTTTCTGATCTCTTTGCCTACAAAATAAATCTCAGTTTTGGGGGGGATCTATCAAGGTTAAGAGTTTTCCAGGGTGGTCACCCCATCCCAAAATTTGAAATCTTACAGTCAAAATCGTGCATTCTGGTGCATTTTCAGGGTGGTACAGTGGTGTAGTGGTTAGCACGTCCACCTCACAGCATGGCTCTGGTGTTTCTGTGTGGACTTTACATGTTCTCCCCGTGCTTGCATTGGTTTCCTCCGGTTACTCCGATTTCCTCCCACAGTCCAAAAGCATGCATGTTAGGCTAACTGGCTGTTCCAAATTGCCCCTAGGTGTGAGTATGAATGGTTGCGTATGTGTTTGTTGGCCCTGCAATGGTCTGGCAAGCTGTTGAGGGTGTACCCCGCCTTCGCCCAGTGTCAGCTGAGATAGGCTCCAGCCTCCCCGCAAACCCCGCACATTTCTAAATTCTACAATGCATCACATCCTTGGCTATTAGATGACTAGATAAGAGTTTATTTTATTCAAATACTTTGCATATCCATATGTATTTGTAAGCATCTTAACTTTTACTCAGCTTGATTGAATGGCAAGTCTAGGCTAAGGTGGATGAGGTACTTGTGTTATAGGTAAAGGGAAATTAATGCAAACTAAGCGTCTTTAATATGTAATAATCTGCAGAATATATTTATAAACTTTGTCTGAACATACAATGTTATAAACTGTCATATCTATGGGTTTTTTCCCCCACACATCACTCATAAAGAATAAATACTAAATACAATTTCTTGGCCCATATGCAGGTTTCAAATTTAATGTAACACCGGAGTATTTACCACTGGTTTAAGTTCTGGGCACGGCAAGGGCGTTTCTGTGTGAAGTTTATTTCTCCCTGTTCTTGTGTGGGTTTTCTCTGGGTACTGCAGTTTCCTCGTAGTCCAAAGACATGCACATTAGGCTAATTGGCTGTTCCAAATTAAATGTGAGGTGTGGGTGTGAAGCATGAATTGTTGTTGTGTGTGTTGAAAACAATGGCAACTTTCATGTTTTTCCTGCTCACTTAGTTGCCTTTAACTGAAAAAAAATAATCACATTTTATATTCATCAGTTTTTTTCCTTCATGTATATGTTGTTTTCAGTGTCCGCAACATGCCCATTCTGTGCCAATGGTACACAACTTCAAATAGGTGTAAAATCGTTGTTTGATATGATTACTTCCCAAAATTTTGGAATTTGAAAGACCAGATATCATAGAAATATATTAAATATTTAAAATCTTCATATCAGACAATGTATTTATTTATTTATTTATTTTTATTTTTTTTTTTTTACCATTCGTAACCCCTAATATGCAACCTGATCTTGAAAATGATGATTACCTTCACCCAGAGTCGGCTGAGATAGGCTCCAGCCTCCCCACGACCCTAGTAGGATTAAGTGAAATAAGAGCTCAGTCCTGAGTTTTGAGACAGTGTCAGTAAAATATATGTGAGTCAGAATGTTAAAGTAGGGAGCATGCCAAGACATTTGAAATCTGTGATTAAAATCTCTGGGTAATTCCACCAATTATAAACAAGCTTAGTTTAAACATTAGTATTTTGGTGTTTTAAATGTAATATGATCTTGAGTTCTATGTATTATTTAAGGTCTGAAATCACTACATCTTTTTTTTTTTCTTTTTTTTTTAAAACTTGCCCACATTCTGCAATTAAATGCTGTAATCGACACAACTTTTATATGGAACTTGGAAAAAATATCTCAAACGCATATGTAGAAATAATAAAACTCAGGAAACTGAATTTTGCAGTGCTCCCTTTATTTTTTTTCTGCAGCTGTATATACCAAGCTGTGTGTGTATGTGCGCACCCATGTAAGTTATTTTGAAATTTAACCAGAAACAACAACTGCTATTTTCGGATTGGCTGATAGGCAGCGATTAACTCTGTATATCACTCGAGCTATGAACTCGGTGAGAAACGCCACTGTGTCTGTCTTACTTCTTGAGAAATACAAGGTGAGGCACATTTACCCTCAATTACCACTCACTGAAACATTGTTTTATTTTTTGGAAAACGGAGTGAAAGTAGACGGGTGGCCCGAATAGACACACACACACATACGCTCCGCACAAGTCATGTTATGCTTTCATTATCACTAGTTGTCCAATTCAGCAGGTCCGGAACTCACTTCATAAAGTTTAGAGGACCTCATTAACACCATCTTTCTTTTAACAAGAGGAAGAATGTAATGCAAAATGTTGCTTAGGATTGTTCTCATCACGGTTCAGCACAGCACAGCCAGGCATAGGGAGAATCCTGTCACTGTGATGTTGAGCTTCGACCTTGACCTTCCAAAAACGAATCATTTCTAGGAATTGGGTGGGGGTAACATATTGGCCATGCCTGGCTAAAATCCGTCCAATAGTTTTGTCATGAAATTGTTCACAAACAGACAAACAAACAAATGCAAAGTAGTACAATACCTCCGTTAGAGGTGTATAATGAGTTAAAACTTATCAAAAGGCAGAGGCAACAACATTAGAACTCTTCTGCTCAGGCCCTTAATATGGGCCCTAAAGATCTCTACGGATTGATGAAGCACAGCCAGGGGGTCTGCTTTTTTCTCTTTTTTGGTATACGTAGTGTTTTTTTAGGTGGGCATCTGAATTGAATGGGTTTAATGCAATCCTAACTTAAAAACAAGAGTATTATATATTGTCTTAAAGCCATATTCCCCAGGGAATATCAGTGGAAGCACAGTAAAACTTTTTTTTTTTGCCAAACGTAGTCTATGCTACTGTTCATGTGATCAGTTTTCTTTTTTCAGGGGGGCAGTTATGTGTCTTTCATTTCCAGGGAAAAACCTCTAAGTTATTGATTTGGGAGCACATAAGGATTTCACCTGACACTGCGGTTATAAGGCGAAAGATTTAACATTAGGAGCAGTTTTTTTTTTTTTTTCATTTTTAAACAGGATTTTTCAAGTTTGCAGGCACTCAAGATCAACTTACAGACTCAAAACACTAGACATCTTCCCCAGTGGACTAAATGACAGGTTCCATTTATCTCCAAAATGGCAGGTTTTGTGGGGTGTTCCTGGGATACAGTGATAATTACCTGTTAAAAGTGGTCCCAGGAAGGACAACCAGTGAACTAACAAGAGTGTCATGGGTGCCCAAGGCTCATTGAGATGCTTACTGTGTACAGGGCTGCCTAGCCACAGACCAGTCAGGTGGTGCTAATGTTTTGGCTGTTTGGTGTAGATAGTGTTAGTTTGGACCTACTGTAAAGTTCAGAAATAAAAAGCTCCATTAAGGCACCGATAAATAGTCAAAACATTAGTGTACACATTTAAACACTGAGTCTAATGTTTGAAAAGTGGAAGTTTGTTCTTAACTAAATCTGTACTGAATTAAAGAGATCCCAGGATGCAATATTTTGTGATTGCCTGGTGTATAAGGAATACAATGTTCCCTACTGAGTATCCTGTTGTGTCCTCTCATTCTCTCTCTCTCTACATCTGCCCCTGATCATCAGAGACCTGTAGTGCAGCAGCCACAGTTATAAAACTTCAAGAAACAGTTCAAGCTCAAACACAATGATCACCTTCACATTCAGTTCTATTAATCAATTCAATGCTAAATAAAAATGTCATTCTATTTTCTAATTTTAAGAAGGAATTCTCCATCTCATTGGGATCTTTGTGATTGGATAAACCACGTCTTTTATTCTCTCTCGCCAATTAATTTGGTTGGACATTAATTACAAAAGGATTTAGGGGAAAAAACGCACAGCCGGGCAAGGCTTAGTACTCCAGAGACGAGCAAGCGGGAGACATTTGTTTACTTTTGACCAAATGCATTGAGTGTTAAGACTGAGAAAATCTCATCCGGCTTTTATTTCCTCATCCTCGCTTTCACACGTCCTGGCTCATTTCATTTCATTAACTTCTCTCTTTGATGAAGTTCTGAGAGCCCCTCGCCCTGCTCCGACACTACATCTGTGGTACAATGCACCATGGGAAGAGACTGCAGTGAGAGACAATTGGGGGACATGCAAATGAGAAGGGAAGAATTTGATTATTTGAGCCGAACTGTTCCTAATTATCTTGAAATAAAGACCAGCCTGAGCCGAACTGTGTGGATCAAATACATGCGTATGAAGAACTACTATATCTAGCGGCGTTGATGTGCATCAATATAATATTGAATCGATCGAAAACAGCCACAGGGCTACAAACCATGGCTAAACACTGATCCGTCTCTCTCTCATACAGACACACAGAGTACAAGCAAGGGTACATGATGTCATTATGACATCATCACACTCACACTCTGGATCTTAGAAGGGGTGTGTATGGGGGCACTCAGATCCTACTAAAATGATGTCATGTTTCTCTTTGTCATTCATTTCTATTGGAGCAGCATGAATTGAGTTGGGACTAGACAAAGCTGAGGAAGTGCAGACGCTGCAGAAAGCAAAGGAGATGACAACATTACTCTATAAAGAAGTTATTGAACTTGCCCAGATATTATCAGTACACTTCGGGCTTATTAAAACCCATCATTTTCTAAAAACTACTCCGAAATTTGTGTGTGTGTGTGTGTGTGTGTATGAACCAGTGTTTATACATGGCCAAAGGAAAAAAGAAAAATGATTTACCAGAAAACCAATAGACCTTCATTAATGTGCTTTTTTTATTCACAAAGCACTTATTGGCCACCCCACAACTTAGTCTATCTTAAATATACCGCTAGTTGCTCTTCTCAGTTCCCAGAGACAAAATTAGCTTGTTATTCTCCTGTTGAGGCTAAAAACTGAAAGTGACTGAGTTTTTAAATTCATGGAATAACCTCCCATTTAAAATACTCCCACAATTTGTATGTCTGGCTCATATATATATATAT
>JBCNYH010000001.1:49698627-49711756 GCA_039654325.1 Tandanus tandanus | reverse complement strand
TTGTGGTGTTTCCTGGTGGGAGAAGTTTCCCATTTTTAAGGTCTCCTGTTAGTTTCAGGGTTTTGGGAATTTTTCTTTTTTACCCATCTTTAATAATGTCTTCTCACCCCCCCCCCCCCCCCCCCCCATCAGGCTTCACGAAGTATTAGCCCTAAGAAAATGTATGAAATTTGTTCTTTCAGAGATGTAAATTTAGTTTTAGACTTGTTCTAAATTATGGGGGCCACAAAACCTTTAAATAAGTGAACATGGGGTGGGGGTGGGATGGGGGTTCTCATACAAAGCAGCGAATGACATATCTACATGTCAGCAGTGCTCCCATTAGAAAACACCGAAGGTTCCCTTTAGTACATAGCTTCAAGACTGACAGTGAAGCCTCGGTTTCACAGAATGACTTGATAGTAGATGACGGTGGATGGAGGTCAACAGCATTATCCCGTAAGTATCCCGTGCACTTCCATGGAATACATAAGAGCTATGGAGCTACTTTGGGAGCCAAGAGGGCATGGCTTCCCTTCCTAGGAAGTACTGATGTGTTGAAAATTACCGTGTTTCAAGTGTCAGATTAATTTAACTGTTACCACAGTGAAGGCATCCATGAGGCATACATGGCCTACCAGATGTTACCATAGATTGCTGTACATGAAACAGTGACTGCACGTCATGACCACAATGGTCATGGAATGGCTGTGGTAATCCCACAGCTACATGAGCTTTTAGCTTTAACATCAGTGTAAGGAAAACCTGTTTCCAGCACCTTCCCTCAATGCTTGCATCACACTGCTCACACTAAGGCAAGCACATATGATTATGCAGCCAAGATAACAGTAGCAACACCCTCTAAGGAGTCTTAATTCATACTGCTATCTTAAGAAATTAAACCTGATATCTGATTAAAAAAAAAAAACATCAATGCACATATAGAGCTGGATGGGAAATGAAATATACAAAGAGACACTGGACCCAACAGGGCCATTAACAATTAAGAATGTCAAAAAAAAAAAAAAAAAAAAAAAAAAAAAAAAAAAAAAAAAAAAAAAAAAAAAAAAAAAAAAAGGGAACGACACAAAGTAAGGCAAAAATTTAAATAGCCTAGCCCCCTGAGAAGGCCTGCTTGCAGTTGTCCTGATTAATCCAGCTTTAAATGTAGAGAAATGAGACATAGTGAGCATGACTACAAGGACTAGTCAAAAAGTGTACCGATCTGCTGTATTTATATGCACTGTTCGAGCTTCTATTCATTCTAACAGGTGGGTTGCCATAAAAATCATCACCACCTATACTAGTTTACTGCTACACCAGAAAAGGTTAAGGAGTACTCATCTGATTAAAAAGTAGGCTATTACCACATTGTAACAAAAGCCATAATTTCTTCTCCTGAGTGCTCGTGATAAGGAGAGAAGAATGTGCCAAATGCACTACACATTGATCTGCATCACTGAACTGAACAGAAGAAAAATAAGAGTGCACAGAAAGCATCTGATGATGTATCTGCATGCCAGTAACGCGCATAATATAGCAGCAGGGGCCATATCAGTAGCATAGGACAAACAGATTGTCTTAAGGCTATTAGTGGGTTTATTTATTGGTGCTCTTAACAAAGGTTCTGATTCAGTACACAGGCCACTTTACGACCTGGTGGGCTAGCTAGCTAGCAAAAGAAAGAATAGTACTGAAAAAAAGAAAAAGAGCTATGCTGTTGAGTGATGATTAGGCTCATGGGAAGTGGTCAGGAAGGAGGTGGAGATGTCTGGTTCGTGATATATCAAGCAATAAGACATACAGTTTTGAGTCTGTGAGTTGTGCACAAAATGTGGCACTTGCAAAAAAAACAACAACTCCTTTCAACCATTTATTAAAAGCTGCCTTTAGACTGTAAGCATCTCTGACCTGAGAGAGTGGCTGTGATGGTTTCTCTGGCGGGGAGATGGGACTCTCCAATACTGAAGTGTTTAGCACTTCGGAAGAACTTCCCCAATCTGTCTGAGCAGTGCCTGCTATGTCTGGAGAGGTAATAGGCACATCACTGGCATAACCTGAAGACTGGGGATCTTGCAAGGGACCACCAGTACCCTCTGCATCCTGAGTACGACTGTCCAACAAGAATCCTTTCACTGGTTGACCAACAGCAACTGGTGGATTGGTGATACCGATATCTGTGGATCGTCTCTCTCCATCCAACACCTGCACTTTCTGAATGCCACCGACAACAGAAGATGCAACAGGTGGCTCTGAGTGCACTTCCACTCCACGGTCGTGCCATGAAGGTGATCCATAATCCCTTGGGTAGACTGTACGGACTACACAGAGCCTGCCATCAACCTCGCGAATGTGAACTATTCCCTTCTGTTCCATTTCCGAGGCATCATCAAACAACAGTTCACATGGCTTACTTTTGACTTTGTCTTCTGGCTCCAATTCTCCACTCTTGGCACTTAAAATACAGGGTCTTTCAAGAATACCCTGAACCCGGCCTTGAACCCGGCAGACTGTACCTCCTCCAGGTGTCATGCTGCCCTGGTTTGCCTTAGTTTGGGATCGCTCAGTCAGCTTTTCATCTGGGCTTTGATGGAATGCCCCCATCCATGCTGGACTAGGAGCGGGAGATAAAATAGCCACCCTGCTTCCTCTCAATGTCCCTGTGCTCCCTAAGATAGGTGCTACACCAGGAACTAGGACCACCTGGGTAGGAGTTTCAGTCACCGTTTTGCTAGATCCTAATGTGTTTGAAGCATCATCTCTGGTGGTTACTTCGGCCTCGCTTCTAAGCAAAACCTTTCCAAATTCCTCTTTTTTCTCAGCCTCTGCATCAACATCTCTCTGTGCCTTTTTCGCTTTGCGCTTTCGCCTGAAGCGGAGTTTCCTCTTGGGTGACAGAGGATGGGCGCCACCTGGTCCTGTTTCTCTCGGCTGCTTAACACAACCAAGAGAGCTCCCCATTTCCACAGTAAACAGTAATTTAACAGCTGCTTAAAGGTGAATACAGGAGAACATTGGGGGACAATAGTAAGATCATTTAAGTTGCTTTATTTTGAACCTCTGAAAGTCAGTTCTGCACACCTGCAGCTGCTCCACCTGTTCATCCTCAGCGGACACACAATGCTGTGGTCAAGCCATCAATCATGCACCAATATTACCGTGGCACCTCTGAATTCTCAAGGACATAAGCATTAATGTCAGTCCCTCTCCTTATGAAATACTGAGGTCCAATAGTATGCTTTTTAGCCTTAATCCAATCATCCATGCAGATCAGACACAGTGCTTTTTCAGAGAGATCTCAGTGTCCTTCTAGACCATTTCATAAGCTGTGTTGAAAAGCAGGGAATCCTGTACTACAAATTTGGCTCACACTCTCTGCTGGTATTTAGTTAGAAATGGCAAGAGCTGCAGTGCAGACACACATGCACGCTATCTCTCATGAGTTTGCATACACACAAGACTGAGTCAGGACGCATGATTTTTGCAGAATGGCGAAAATGTCCCATTGTTTGCCTTTAAATATACACAAACTGGTATATTCCTTCCTTTCCAGATTTCACCAGCGTGTATTATTGACAGTCCAGCATGTCGACTGTTGTAACAATAGTAGCTGTGATAGTAGACAAACATTTAGGTAGGCATTACACTAGGTCACATATCATCTGCTGGCAGGCAGAAAGAATGCGTTAGCTAAGCCTTTAAATTTTGATGAGCTGTCAATCAGAGCCAATGACAGCACAGCATCTTAATTCCCAGAGTCCCTTGTGTGCATGTATAAGGCTCCAAATGTGCACAGTGTTAAATCATTCTCCAGCAGCAATGGGAGGAGGGAGAACAGCGTGCCTTGCCTCCACTGTCACGGTAACTGATGTCACATGCACCGAGAGAAGACATTTATGTCAATAAAGAGGGCAGAGAGCGTTATGAGTCAAGAGACTACACAACCTTGCATGCACTGCACACACAAATACGCCAAAGGCATACACAGACAACTCACTATCCCCCAACGTTGGTAACTGTGGCCATGACTAATCCCATGATACACCTTATGCTATTTGTCGACTTTGGTTTGGGGTACTCGTCTCCTCTTTGTCTCTCCATTGAAGATGTTCTCCTCCGCAGGCAGAATGCCACTCCCTTGTGCCGTTGGCCTCTCTGGAAGAGGAATCAAATTAGAGCAGCTGTACTCGCTACCTTAACCCACTCTGGATGAAGCGCCGTGCAGAGGAACATCAGGAAATCTATCCAGTGCCTGGATATGTGCGTTGATTAGAGACAGCTGCAGATGCTTCGGTCAGAGAGAAAGCAGTACGAGCTCCATTGCTCGAGCAGTACACAACGGATCTGGTTGATCTAGGGCTCTAACAGAATCAGAAAATATAGGTGTCTCGAAGTGTAAAAGAAGCAGTGTGTGTGCCAGCTGGGTTGGGCAATCCCGTGACCCCAAGAATGAGTCTCATTGGTGATCCTCCAAAGGCCGGCGATGAAGAAAAGCCAGGGATTCCAGTAGAAGCGTGCTGCCTGCCTCCTCGCTCTGTCGCTGGGCAACTCGGCTGCTCTCTCTCCTTTGCCGGCAAACAGAAGTCTAATCTCCAGTCTGCTGCAGCCTCACACAACACACTGCTGCTGTAGCTCTCTCCCTCCCTTTCTCCTCTCTCTCCTCATATCGGCTTCCTTGTCCCTCCCTCTCTCTTGCTTTCTCACTCGTGCTCGCAGTTGTGAGCTCAGAGCTTTGCATGGACGTGCACACACATACTCACATGCACACAAAATAAATAATTAAATAAAGCCAGACTCTGAAAAGGAAATGTTCTAAATTTTCATAAACACCTTTTAATGGAAACACTTCATTCGGGCTGAGAAACCCATTTTTATTATAGGCAAAGAAACTGGAATAATGATATCAGAGTACAAATACAAGAAGGCGCCGATTGTCAGGTGCCAATTAGGGAAGACTGTGTGCTTATCACTCAACACAAACATGACATTTACCCTGTGTGCAATATTATAGTTAACCCAGTGCCGGAATGGAGTCTGAAAAAGGACCCGATGACATAGACATAGTGCTGGGGCTGATGGAATAATGACTATCTACAACTGTAGACTAAATTAGCAATACGAACAGGCATTTATTTCAGTGCCATTCTCCCACCCCCACAATCATCCATGCCTCTCACGTGGTACACAGATGAGATCATTACATCAATGTTTTATGCGAACGGAAGTTCCTTGACATTCATAGATAGTTTTCTTCCTGAACCTTCCAGTATGTAAACAGCTCCTTTAGAAAAACTGCACTCACTGAAACCTCTGCTGTCGACAAAATCCTCCACTACGCACATTCACAACTCCGAAACTGAGATAAAAATATATAAGGGCAATATGAGGACAAACTGAGGATAATTCTTTCCAGAGTTAGCTTAAATCACATGGGTAGTTTCTGGGGGACGTGTCCCATATTGAGTGTGAGAGACAGGATGATAAGCCTCCTGTGGCAGTGTAGAACACCGACGGGTTTTTAAGTGGCCAAAATCAGATGGTGGTGTTCATTTTAGGTCACATTAGTGATAGTGCCAGATGATGGTACTGAATCTCAACATGGACTAAATGTCGATGTACAAATGTCATGAGTATCCAACATGGGTACAGACTCTGATTTGGTACACCCTAGCACTTTCTTCATACGGCTCATCTCAAGATCACACTGAGCTGCAGAGTTGTTCAGAACTGCCCACCGTCCACTGTAACAGCGTTCATTCCCATAATACCCAGGGACTTTCCTTTCATCCCCCTTCCAACGCCCTCCTCCCCTCTGCTGCATCATGTCTGCAGAGTCACATAAAACACAGTCTCCATAGCAACAGGCTTCCTATGTCACCTTGTGACATCATCCTGCTTTTGAGCTCCATGGTGCCCTCTAGTGGATTTTGCTTTAAAATGCAGCCTTTTTCTTAAAAATCACATGATTAGCACAGAATGCAATGCACCATACGGAAGACAAAACGAGTCAAATCATTCGACACAGACACAAATCTTTAATGTTTTTCGACTTACATGGCTCTGAATATCACAATGGAGCTAAAGAGATATTTATGGATACACAATGTCCTACATTCTCCTTCTCGTTGCTTAGTACAGAAAGCGTGTCACTGCTCCGAATATCAAAAGATAGGTAAAATAGGTAACTCAATTGTCTCAGTTGACTGCAGACAAATTGAGCGCTTAATTAAGAAACAATAACCCATGTGTACATGTGAGTGTCACCCATTACTTCTAAAAATCACAAGCCCACACATACACACTTACAGAAACAGACATAGACAGATAGACACAGACATGCTCAAGTAAAGAGACTGACATAGAAAGACAATCACAGACAGACAAGAAAGAAATAGGAACAAGCCAAGAGATGCAGGCTGATCAGCTGACACAAACAGAGAGACAGACAGACAGACAGACAGATAGACAGACAGCGATATAAAAAGACAGACACACATAGTCAGACAGACAGATAGACATAGTAAGAAACAGACAGATAGAAAGACGGACAGACAAAAAGATTTTCTGTTCAGACATAAAATAAGCCACAGATTCTAAAAGCTATTGTTGACACTCCTCCCTGGGAAAGTTTTAATTCATTTCATATATTTATTTATTTATTTTAAATAATTTTTAAAACTGATTCACCTCCAACTCCACTTTGCACTATGTCAGTCAGTTACCCATCCTGCTCTATCCACTCATCCACACCGAGTCCAAGGAGTGAATGATTAAGTTCATAAACAGAATTCTTCTTGCACTGACGCTTCCCCTCTCTCTCTTGTTCTCTCCTAATTTAGCCATCCTTACTTTGCTTTTTTATTGGAATCACACCCCTGCAGCTCTCACTGACAGAAGACGACTGTGCTGGCTAACAAACAGCAGCTATTAAAGCTGTAAGCACTACCATGCACAAACAACTATAATGTCTCCACATGTCTCACAAAGACCCAGCAATTCTCTAACTGAAATCCAGAAGAAGAAAACTTGCCTGGAAGTGGAGGATGATGGTCCAAATCAAGCCGAGAGTTAGCTTTGGATTTCCGTCTGTAATGTCATCGTTTCTGATATTAACCAGTTTGACCTGAAATGAACAATTTAATGGTTATTTACAGTCCACAACAAAAATGCACATGAACAGTAATTCATTTTATCATTTGATTATAACATGACTGCATTTATTTTTATTACTGCATTTCATCTCAAGATCTCCACCATTTCTAAAGAGTAAAAGTATATTTACTAGATTTTCTTTAAAGGAGCCATTTGTAATGTTCACTTTTCTCCGCTGCCTACCCACACGACGTTTGTAGGCAAATGAGATGTAATGACTTACCTAAACAGACCCAACATTCGAAAAGGACATGGAGTACATGTGTTGAGTGGTTGTCCCATACCTGTCTCTGTTTAAGGAAGTCCAAGGCAATCTGCACGTTCTGCAGTCGATGGAATCGCATGCGGCCCTTTTCTCTGGGCTGAAAAAAAAAACAACAACAGTGAGATGGAGAGAAAATAAAAATGTGCCATTTATAGTTCCCAGCTTCCTGGCAATGGGAGAAAGGACAGTGTCGCTTGCAAGCCAAAAGCAGCGGAAGAAGAAAAAGAAGCAGAGAGATTAAGAGCAAAGCTTTAGGACTATTGTATTATTTAGAAATTATTATTAATAAAAGCTTCTTGCAAAGCGTCGGGAATGGTTTACGGTTATTTGACATAAAAACCTCCCACACTGGAAACCTGCATTCATCATCAGTCCATGCACTAACACACACTGTGAGTCTGCAGTTACTTCAATTCCTCTTTTACACAAACCTCACACTCTTTTTGCTTTAATCACATCGGACACACCAGAAGGAGGAAAGGAAGCCACACTGAGGTGCATGAACACACACACAAACACACACACACAAGCTTGCAGTGGCCTGCGTGTAGAATGCAGGTGTAGTTATTCATCCCTGCAGGAGTGGGAACAGAAGCATGAACAGGATCGGCTCAATGAAATGGGGCAGGAGAGGCACATTACCGAGTACCCTACTGCTTCCGAGTGGACACAGAGTGCTGATAACACAGCAGTGATTACTGATCAGCAGATGAAGGTTTGCCTGCCTTTAGGTCTCTACATGGGATCAATGCTTGTAGAACCTGAACGATCCACTCACAAAAATGGCAACTACATATAATTTTTTCTTTTTTGGCGCAGTGAGAAGTTTAACAAACAATTGTGTTGAACCTCAGCAATTATCTGGGTGGAAGGACACAGAAATAACACCAACTGGGTTGTCCTTATCCAGACATACAGATGTGTTTAAAACATTAGGAAATGAGTTGTTTATTAATATATCTATCTCTTCATAGATGACCTGACTGGTGCCATTAGGGACCACAGATTAAAAAGACAAAATGCCTCTGTTGCCACCTTATGGCTGACCACGGTATTTATAATCTCGCTGACCTCCACATCAGTGAAATTTACACACTTAGGTAACTGTGCATCAGTCACTTCTTTGTGTAAAGATCCATCCACATTATTTCATAATTCGGTGTGTTATTTATAGCCGGTTTCTATCTAATTTATTTAAGCCAGGTTTTGTCATTGTTGTTTATAAACCGATTTATCCTTTATCATCATCACGGGGAGGCTGGATCCCATCCCAGTCAACTCCAGGCAAAGGCGGAGTACACTCTGAACAACAGCTCGCCAGACCATTGCAGGGCCAACATACACACACAACCAGTGGAATAATTTGAGTTCAAAAACAGATAAGTGCCATTGTTGTAATTATGAGAAAAACTATTTTTAAGTAGCTTTGCAAAAAATAAAAAATAAAAATTTCCAGTAGCTTAAAAAAAAAACCTTTCCAGTAGCTTTTAAAAACTTTTTTTCGGTAGCTTTAAAATAAAGCTACTGGGAAAAGTTGTTTTTCTCATAATTTAAACAATGACACTTATCTGTTTTAGAACTTAAACTCTTCATTCACACTCACACCTGGGGCAATCGAGAAAATTAGGGTAATACATGTGTTTTTGGACTGTTGTAGGAAAACTGAGTACTTGAAAGAATCCCATACAAACGTACATAGAAACGTCCTTGCCAAGCCAGGGATTCAAACCAAGAACCTTGGTTCACCTCTAGCTGTGAGGCGGACATGCTAACCACTATGCGATCGTGCCACCCGTTTTTTTTTCTTTCTCACAAAATATTTTTGACATCTTTACTGCATTTTAAAGAAAAATACCTCCACATTTTCAAAATTCAGTTGACGATAACCAGATAAAGTCATCAAGTGATTTTTTTTTTTTTTTAACCATCAGAAAGTTTTAAGAAATCAAAATTAAAACTTTCCTGGATAACAAGGAATAAGCGCTAATTCCCATCACCATCTGTTACTGTACACACTTTATCAGGAAAGTTTGGATTATGACAGCGAACTATTAACATTTAGCTAATAAGTATCATCAGATTCATTATCATGCTAGGATTTAGAAATTAAACGGTTGTGATTTAGCCTCAGCTAAGATTTTCAATACAAATTTTTTTCCTTTTATTATTATTATTTTTTTAACAAACATGTTTAATTAGAAATGTAACAGCTCAATAACTTGAATAAGAAATGCTTTTAAACCACCTCTGGATGTCTCTTATCCAGTTGTGGTGGAGGTCAGTGACAGCTCTAGATCTAACAGCAATGTAAATATGCAGGTACTAAATCTGAGAGCTACAGTACGAGCACAGACTACAGCACAGCGTACCTCTCTATCATATGGCAGGTTATACAATTTTGTGCAAACGTTTGCATCCCCTATGGTTTCAGAGTTGTGTGTGTGAGACTAAAGGCTCATTTATTCTCTCTGTGCAAGATGGATACGGATACAGACAGAGACTTTTATCTGTACCCAGCATTTATTTTGTATTCGGAAAGACTGTGGATGTGAACAAAACGGAGCAGTTCCGCCTGCCACTCGAGGGGACAGAAGAATAAACTGTAATAATGGCGGAACTTTTTGAAGAGAAGTCATGCAAGTTTGTAAGAAGCTATAAACATATACTCACTCACTCATTTGCCGAACCGCTTAATCCTAATAGGGTCGTGGGGAGGCTGGTGCCTATCTCAGCCAACACTAGGTGAAGGCGGGGTACACCCTGAACAGCTTGGCAGACCACACACACACAACCATTCACACTCATTTCTAGGGGAAATGTGAAACAGCCAATTAGCCTAATTAGTCTTAGGACTGTTGGAGGAAACCAGAGTACCAGGAGGAAACCCACGCAAACCTTCCTGCTGTGCGGCCGTTCTGCTAACCATTACACCCCTGTGCCACCTATAAACATGATGTTATTTCACCCAGGCACAGGGACTAACATTTCAAACAGAAAAGCTGAGAGGAGATTGGATGACAGAAAGGAAAATGATGGTCCATGTGAGACCGATTTGTTTGTGCTCACAAAAAGACCATGAGAAGCAAAGTGGAGATGCTGCTGATGGGGTGAATCCACCAACTCTTCACCTTTCAAGTGGGAACACAAAACAATAACCTCCACAGTCACCATGTTTGTTACTGTTGGAAAATCTGAACTCTAAACTGCCCTCTAGTGGCTGTACAGCTGAACATCAATAGCGATGTAAAAGACATACAGAAGTAGGTGGATGGTGTTGGTTAAACATTTGAAACAGATGTCTCTATTTTCGTATGTATCGAGAGCACAAATGAGCCTTAAGAGGTGATAATCTTTGATTTATTTAACTATTTACACTATCCTAACATTCACAAAATTTTAATATACAACTTTACAGAAGCCCAGACACTCACATATTAATCAAGTGTAATTTTGGACTATATTTTATCCTTAGTGTACGCAAACTGTTGCACAGAACTGTATATGGTGCAGGTTCTAACCTCAAGGCCTGTATAACCTTGTATAAAAGTGTGTGTTCTCTGAATACAATCGTGTGGGTGTGGCAGCTCTAAATTTGGCCATCCTAATGACAATCAGGGAGTCACATTCTCCACTCAATCCACCAATTTATCAAAACTGGAAAGTAAAGTTTGCCGCATATGAGTGTATAAGAATATTCCTGTTGAGTGATACTCTATGGGGTTAAAGTGCACATCACTCGCATGCAGCTATAGGATGTGTGTGGTGTTTAGGTCAGTGTGGAGGGTATGAAGGTTTTTTTTTTGGGGGGGTTTCGGGGTGTCACACATACTCCCTGATCTCCATCCTCTTCATCCTCCCCACCCAGTAAGATGAGTGGAGGGGCACGAGACATGTACGGCCTCTGCAGAGTCAACGCAGCCTTGTGCTGATCACAACAGAGAGGGATGAAAAATGAAATGCTGAACATTAAGCAATGAGAGGAAGGTAAGACAGCAGTGGACAGACAGAGCAATGCAAATAAAAAACGAGAAGAAGTAAACTGAAAACATTGAAAGCTTTTGATTTCCGTGTGAAGTTAAGAGATGGGAATAATCAACACAGAGAGAAAAGAAGGGAAAAGTGGATAGGGGTGGAAATTGAGCATGTGCAGTACAACGTTAGTGATTCAGAGTCAGCAGTCGCTCTATTAAGCCATCCATCAACTCAAAGACCTCAGTGCATCATGGTTTCTGCAGTCAGTCGTTACAGTGAAGAAGAAAACGATGCTGAGATCATCAGTCAGTGCACTGTGCATGGCGTGACGCTAAATATGGGCTGTTATGCCTGACGGTGAGCGCATTCAGTGGAAGACAATGCTGTAGTCACGTGATAGGCCAGCTTAAGTAAGCATGTCTAAAAAGTCAGCTAATCATGCATTCCTGCAGTGAGTTTAACAGCATGAAGTCTGCCGCATCAACAACCTGAGTGACCGTGATATCAAGCTCATGCAGAAATCTAATCATCCAGTAAAACAAACAAGTGTTTTTGGGTGCATATTAATGTATGTGCATTGTTTTGCATTTCCTCACCATTGTGACTCCAGACAGCACCTCCAGCAGAGAGATGAGGTTGTGTCCATCTCGCAGATCCTCATACAGGTCTGTGATGTGCTTACGCACCTACAAAGAGGGCATCAGAAAATGAAATATCGGGTTAATTATGAACTGGTGTTGTCTTTTGGAGAACTCTACCTATACTGAATTACCAGCATTTACAGATTCAAGTATCTCAAGATCTTTTATATATATCCACACCATTATTCCTCATCAGTTAATCTACAAGATGTTCAATATGGAGAGAAAATTGGCTGCTGTACCATGTCTATCCTGCAGAGGGCAGCTGATGTATTAAAATATGACTTGATAATAGTCTATGAGGGCTGCTAGTAATGTACAGATTCACATTAGATGTAGATTTCCTTACATCTGACAGTCTGTGTTAGAGCTCAGAAGTTAACTGAAGTTTTTAAAGTTAGTTAAAAAAAAAAAAAATCACAGAAATGTATTTGAACACTGATTAGCCGATAATGTCACACCGCTGCAGATAGTGGTACTTTTTTGAGCAAAGTGTACCCAAAAATGGTAAACACTCCTGAAATGCTTTCTTGGCTTTAAGGATTTATTTATTTATTTTTATTTTTTAAGCTTACATAAGGGACTCAATAAATATATATACATATATATACACACACACACACACACACACACACACACACACACACACACACACACACACATGTATATACATACATAGGGAGACAAACCAGGACATGTTACATTTTATAAAGAAGTTACGCAGAATTGTGTAAATTGTGATTAAACAAAGTTACTGCCTACAAAAAGTATTTCAATCTGATGGTTCAGAATAATTCAAATTAAAAAACAGACTGGGTTCAAGTTGAGGGAACAGGAAGAATGTGGTAACTTTGGGAACAAAATTTGATGTATTTAATGGGTAACAAAAGACTGAAAGTAAAACACAATAAATCAAACTAAAATAAACAATCTAAAATAACAGTCTGCTACAGTGAACTCTTATCGCTCCAGAAACCAGGTTCCAAGTTACGAGCCTCAGGTTCATTCTGAATGAGGTCATATTTATATCGTATATGTGTACCGAACACCACACACACACACACACACACACACACACACACACACACACACACACACACACACACACACACACACACAC
>JBCNYH010000001.1:49660961-49671391 GCA_039654325.1 Tandanus tandanus | reverse complement strand
GGGGGGGGGTGGTGTAGATACATACACAAAAATATGTGTGTGCGTGTGTGTCATTCCAAGCTAATGATGAGATAAATGGATTTATTACATAAATCAATCTTATAGCTTTGTGGTTCGCGAGACGTGTGACGTGATCCGTTACTCAGTTACGCTTTTAAAAAATGGGCTATATAACAACATCTGATCACGTTTCACCCAAGTTTGCCACACCGGATGTACACAGACGACAGAAAATAAAGACATGTCACGCACACTTCCGCCGTGTTACGCAGTTACGTGCATACCGATAACATGACGGTGACGGTCTTATTGTCTAAAATCGAGAGTAATACGACCGCATCGGAAGTCAAGGCAAGTTCTCATAATCACATTCATCTAGTTATTGTTTTAGATGAAAATGTTCGCTTTTCCCCTCATGGTTTAAGAGAAATACGTAATTTGATTAACCACATGTATCTACACTGTTTGCGTCATTTGCATTGTTACATTAAATGCATAAAGTTAATTTGAAAGAGACATTTCTTTGAAGGTATGAAGACTGCGTTTGAGTATATATTCATTTCTCTTATACTACTTTGGAATATATTGCTACATCGTAGCATCTTGCAAAGAGTTTTTGTCTTTTTCTTTGAGGATGTTTAATTGACTACCAAATAAATTTATGAAATCACTGACCATTTACTTCGCTTTTGTTGAGTGTTTATTTGCCAGAGAGAGAGAGAGAGTCTGTATGGTGCGGACTATGTGTGCATGCTTTTTCATGTCACAGGTCATGCTGTTAACATCAATGTAATTTCCCTATCTCTAGCAACCTATATATATATACACACACACACACACACACACACACACACACACACACACACACACACACACACACACACATATATATATATATATACATATACACATATTAATACACACATATATACATACATATATACATATATATGTTTTGGTTTTATGTACTTATTTGTCTTTTGCAGTGTTCACCTTATTATACTGTAATACCACCACAGCATTGCAAACTAGCATTACAGGATATCTATGACAACAGCAACCTGTTTCTCTGTGCAGGGACTGTACTGAAAACCCATGATCCATCACCTCTGTTGCCATTCCTAGCATTTGACAAACATTTATTATACACAACAGCTAATAAACGCACAGAACATGACAGCCTATAAATGAATAAACCAGTATCTATTTATTACTAATACTGTGATTAGGATTAAGTTATCATAGTGTGCAGATTCCAAACTGCTCCTACTTAATCGAGAAAACCTTAAAAAAAAGGATCACATTACATAATCTGACTTCCAAGAGTTTCTAACCAAACACAAAAAAATTAGATTACAAAAAGAATTAGATTAGTTCAGTGTCGGCTGGGATAGGCTCCAGCCTCCCTGCGGCCCTAGTAGTATTAATCGGCACATGATTGAATGAATGAATAAATGAATGAAACTCCAAGGATCTGTTAAACTGGCATTAAAAAAAGTGAGGAAATCCCTGGTTTTAAGTGTAAAACCGTCACCGATGCCAATCCAAGATCTTGCCAATTCTCACCTCATTAACTTTAACAACTGCAAAGTCAGAGACAGAGTTATAAAGATTTATCTGACCACGATGGTGAGAAAGCTGTGTTTGTGCACAGGTGATGGCTTCAGCTTTGAGGTTTGGACTCAGTTCAAAATGCAGGGTGATTTAAAACGAGAGATTTATCGAAGCCCTTTGCTAATGCCGTAAATCTCCATAGATGGAACGAGGCATTCACAGTGATGGCACTGAAAATCACTGGATACGACAGGAACGAGACACAAAGCAAGATTTACTCTTGCAACTCCACTGAGAAGGAGTGTCTCTTTCCCCTCTCTTTTAGCTGCAGAGATGAGAGATTTCCTTAATTCACAGTTAAAAGTGGGTGAACTGGAAAGGGGTCGTGAGAGAGACAAATTTTGGAGCAGGTCAGGGGCTGGGAAAGAGCTCGAATAGAAAAGGAAGAAAGCGGAGTGAAGGTTTGAAATGGGCAGAGGCTACACAAACATAGGACAGACAGGAAGACGGCTCACTGATCGTTGGTGCTACCATTTTCCTTCAACTGGCGTTGTCACCAGGGCAACCTATCAATTAGACCGTAACCTCAGCCTCTTGACCTCAAGCCCCCCCAAAGCCCTTTTTCACTCAGTATTAAACCTGTATCATCATTTGGACTTTTCCTACAATGGGAACAATGAGATTCATTTCTTATATAGAAATTTAAGGCCAAGTGTCTGCCATGCAAAGTACATCAGATCAAATGTATTATTATAATTTTTTTCACTGTAGCTGGCTATAAGTTAGTATGACATGACAAGAACACGTTAAGTGTTAACTTGAACACAAGACATTTTTTAAAACTATTACAGCAAATTTATATATATTTTACATGCACAAAAGAATCAAAATACTTTTATTTACATTCTCATCATAAGGGGTTCAAAATCCACAAAGCTTTGCTCACGTGTCTACAATGGTTGCTATGGAAACAATGCAAGCATGCACACCCTAAGTACCGCCTCCCTACTGCTTTTTGTTTATGTTATTTGCTTGTTGCAATTTTCGGACATTAAAGGAGCTTTCATAGATACTGATTAAATAAAACCTAGTGCATTGTCCCCCTTGCACTTAGTTTAGGCAGGTGAGACACAAGACACTTACTCTGGTAAGGACCAAAACTTGAACCAAACCCAGTCTGAGATAGTCCAAGCAAAGTTATCTCAAATAAACAAGTTCTGGTGTAGTTTAAACACAGCGAGAAACTGATTCAGCTCTGAATTAAGCCGCCTGCAGAAAAGGAACCAAAAACAGCATGCATATTGCATTATGTCAGAAATTTCTTTTGTAGATGCAGAATTAAATCTAGAAGACAGAGCTGCAAATTTGCAGAAATGCAAGGTGTGGATATTTGGAGTGATATCCAGAGTTATCCCCATCTGGATGATAAGTTGTATGTTGGGGATTTGTAGACCTTTTTACATTAGTGAATAACTGATCAAGAAGCTGAATTGTTTTACAAGGATATTTTCAGCCTTATAGGCCCCTCAGTCAAGAGTGCTGGTGGTGATGGTGATGATGGACATGGTGCTGGCAGAGGTCTTTGTGTTGTTGTTGCTGGGTATGGTGGTGGTGATAATGGACATGGTGCTGGTGGAGGTGTTCGTGTCATTGTTGGTGGGGTGGTGGTGATAATGGACATGGGGCTGGCGGAGTGTTCGTGTCGTTGTTGGTGGTGGTGATGATGGACATGGGGCTGGCAGAGTGGCCGTGTCGTTCGTGGTGGTGATGACGATGATGGACATGGTTCTGGCGAAATGTTAGTGTCGTGTTGGTGGGGGTGGTGATGATGATGATGATGATGATGATGGACATGGGGCTGGTGGAGTGTTCGTGTCATTGTTGGTGAGGGTGGTGGTGATGATGATGGACATAGGGCTGGCGAAGGTGTTCGTATCGTGTTGGTGGGGTGGTGGTAATGATGGACATGGGGCTGGCGGAGTGATCGTGTCGTTGTTCATGGTGGTGATGATGATGATGGACATGGGGCTGGTGGAGTGTTTGTGTCGTTGGTGATGGTGATGGACATGGAGCTGGCAGGGTGGTCGTGGTGTTGTTCGTGGTGGTGATGATGGACATGGGGCTAGCGGAATGTTCGTGTCATTGGTGGGGTTGGTGGTGATGATGATGGACATGGTGCTGGCGGAAGTGTTTGTGTTGCTTTAGATGGGGTGGTGGTTATGATGGACATGGTGCTGGAGGAGGAGTTCATATTGTTGTTGGTGGTGGTTTTGTTGGCAGTCATGGTGGTCATTTAATTATGTGCAGTGTGAAATCAAACCCACCCTAACTGCAAACAAGCCAGATGTATCAATTTCATTCTGAGTCATGCTTAGAAAACTGACTAATAGGTATGAAAACGCCATAAGAGCACCACAAAAATTGAGTCCTATGTTCAGAACCCGGATTTTGCATCTTTAAAATATATATTTTTTTAAAACTAGCTGCATTATGTTCATAATCTTTCCTGCTTATTACATAAAGAAAAAAAACCCTGAGCTGTCCATCGAAACAAGGTCTTACTTGGCAAAAAAATAAAAGGCCAATGAGTCAATACTGTTTACTGTTTTACTCGCATTACGGGTTTAAAGTCCAGTTGCTCAAAGTAAAAAAAAAAAAAAAAAAAACATGTAGGTCAGACCCTGGAGATGATCACATGTTCAACATAAACGTAAGTCAAGACTTTTATTGAGGTTTTCTTATATACAAAATATGAAACTCCCACCGGCGTGACTTGTATCAGGTGTGAGAACGTGAGGGTGAACCCCTGTAACATGCTCTGGTGCTCTCACAGCTCTAAAAGTTCAGAGGGGACATTTCCCCCTTTTTCTCATTAACGTACTAAATGGTCAGTTGAACTGCTAACGAGTGCTCCTGACTCGTATTCATTAAAGAGCATTAATCCGGTTTTAATAAGCCACTCCAGGTCTGAGCTAGGTGTGCTTTAGGAGCACTGGGCCACTAGGAAGACTTTGGCTTTTTTGAAGTACGTTAATAAGGAATTTGAAACAGGACGCTCAGGAGTAAAGTGGAGAGGTGAAAAGAAGTAACTAAAGCGTTTTAGTGTCATTCTCCATCACCATCAAAATATAATCATGGTGTTTGCAAAGAAAAAAGAAGAAAAGAGAAATAGCCAGGAGTGTGGGAACTGGAGATTAAAAGAAAGAGAGGAGTTAGAAAAAGAAAACGATTCTGAAAGCCTTGAGGCCATGAGGGGAAAGTAGGGGAGAGAGGAATAAAGGGCCCATAAACCATAGGACCAACCGCCAACCAAAACAAATATATAGTCTCAAACACACACACACGCACAGACAGCCACACAGACACACGCACAGACAGCCACACAGACACACGCACAGACAGCCAGACAGACACACACACAGACAGCCAGACAGACACACACACAGACAGCCAGACAGACACACACACAGTCAGACACCCAGACACAGACACACAGTCAGACAGCCACACACACAGACACACACAGGCAGCCAGACAAACACACAGACACACAGACACAGACATTCAGACAGACACACAGACAGACACACACACAGACCGTCAGACAGACCGTCAGACAGACCGTCAGACAGACCGTCAGACACACACCCACACATAGACGCACAGCCAGACAGACAGCCAGACACACAGCCAGACAGACACACACAGACAGCCAAGACACACACACACAGACAGCCAAGACAGACACACAGACAGCCAAGACAGACACACACACACACACACACACAAACAGATACACACAGCCAGACAGACACATACACAGCCAGACACTCAGACATACACACACTCACACTCAGACATCCAGACACACACACACACACAGCCAAACATACAGAAAGCCAGAGACACACACACACACAGACAGCCAAGACAGACACACACAGACACACACACACACAGTCAGACACATACACACACACACAGACAGACATACACACACACACACACACACACACACACACACACACACACACACACACACACAGTCAGAAACACACACACACGGCAGATGTACAGATTTCTTTCATGACATAGTCACACTTACTTTTGCTCACTATCTGTACAGCTTGCATTGAAATATTCATAATTCATTTTCATCTGTGTTCATTTTCACCATGTTTAACTTTCCTCACAGCTTCACTGTCAGTATTGTTTGTAGGAACTGCTAGGGAACAAACAGGAAGTGACAGACCGTTTCTCCCACCACCACAATGTCTCCTCTCTCGCATACGCACACTCATCAGACACAAGGTTACAAAAAAAAAACCAAACAAAGATAAAGATTGAGGAGCAGCTACTCAATCAACTGCAACTAGCATCAATATAGAGACTGGCTTTCCACCTCACAGAATTGTGAGAAGAGTAGACTGATCTGAGCTGAAAGAAATGCCTGGTTAAAGTGAAGGACAACAAAGATTTGTGTGTTTATACAATCCGGAAGGGACACCAGTACATTTCATGGCACCATTCATTTACGCAAACATTGACAATTCAGTTTGACCGGTCCTCCTACCTGCATGTTTTTGGGGGTTGAGAGGATATCAAAGTACCTGAAAGGAACGTTTATGGATATGAGGGAGAACATACACAGAAAACCACGCTCAAGATCGTATTAGGCTGGTTGAAGCTCCACGCTGTGGCCCAGTTCATAGTATTATATTATTCAGGCTCTTACATTATTAAACTGGATAGCTCACTATCTCTGGTTCATACTGGAATTTTAGTCTGTACAGACAAAGGTTTTTTTAATCATATTAAGACGGATACTCCATCATTTGACCCTTTTACCATACAATTTATAAAATACAAAAGGGCTCGCTTTGTTTGATTACATCTACTCCCAGTTCACATCTATATGATAAAGTTTAAGATAACGAACGCCTCCAGGTTACAGAAATGGTAAATACTCCTTAATGAATCAATATGCAATCTGTTTCGTAGGTATATCATTAACTTAATCAATTACAGCGTGCAAGATATCTTTCAAATCAGTATCAAACCATAGCTTGAACTTTAAATCCAAAAATAGTGCAGTGTCATTTAATTCATTGAAACAGACTCAGCAGCACCAAGAATAATAACCTTGCTCAATCAATCAATCAATCAATCAATCAATCAATCAATCAATCAATAAATAAATAAATAAGAGAAAGGGTTAAAAACTAGAGGTCTCCACGATAAGGCGCGAGAGTTAGCATGATTGAAAAATGACATGAGAGTGAGTCACGGATGCAACTGACATCACGACTGGGTCTTTTGAGTCAGCAGAGAGAAAACAGACTTTCACCGTTTTAGGCAAAGCTCCGGGGACCAAGCACCCAGTTCTTACACCCACACACATAAAATATACTGCCAAAGCAAGAACAATACATCGCTCCACCACAGTGCACAGCACATAATTACACCATAATGGCTCTTTGTCATTAGCGAGATAGCGCCCTGTCAAGTCGGCAGCCGAGCAGCTTTTAGACCACGCTGAGAAAAGATCGTGAAACGGAACTGCGTAGTATCAGTATAGATGTATTCTATTGCAGAAGACGTACACGACCTGCCTAAAACTCAAATCCAGATAGCTTGAAGCATTTGTTCACACAGCAGGAAAGTCTGGTTTATTTATTAAATCTGATTTTTAGGACGCTCGTCCTGCCAATCAGCAACAGCCAAATCTGAGTTATTTGTTTATACTCTAGAAAGATATTTACATAGAAAATCACCAAAATCACTGAATCAGAGCGGCCTGTTTGATTAGAGCCTCAAGACAATTTCACACTTGCGGTTTTACAGGAAATTGATGATGAGGAGGCCAGGATTTAAAACCCAGGAAGACTGATGCAGCAATCTACCATAACGGTACTTTGTGCAATTCCCAGGAAATCACCTAAAAAAAGCTCATGTGTGAACAAAAGAAGGACAATACCTAAAGATCAGGACCACATATTAATGGCTACTTCTTTTATCCTATAACATGCTGACATCTTTATTTAAAACAATAGCACAGATAAGAGGCACCAGGAGGACACATGTACAAAGAAAAAGAACAGAAGTACAATCAGGGTATTGGAGCATGGACAACAATCAGTTTTTCTATTTAATGTAGTCCTAGATGCAGACGACTGAATCACCATATTAGGAGATAATGTTGAAAGTGTTCAGTGGTGCAGTGGTTTGCATTGTTGCAAAGTTCAGCACTTTGTGTGAAGTTTTAAATATTCACCTGTGTTTCTGCAACTAGGTTGTCTGGTTTCCTCCCCCTGTCCACTCTCTACCAGGTATGCAGGTCTGTGGATTACCTATACCAGGTTGCACCTAGGTGTGGCCAAGTTCGTGCGTAGGGAACTGGCATTCGACCTGGGGTGGAATCCTTCCACCATGTGCTAAGCTGCCACTGTTGGAACCTGGACCAAGCCCCTTAATCCTATCTGCTCCTGGAGCGCTGTACCCTGGCTGACCTGTTGCTCTGATCCCAACATTCTAACAAACCTTTCCCTGTGTTATGATATATATGTGACAGATAAAAGCTTTTTATTCTTCTTTAGTGTTAACAGAATATCTCCAGGTCCATCCTACATCCCCCTGGATGGAGTGATTACTCAACATGAATGGATGAAGAGTAGAATTTGCAGCAAATCCTGTGTATCTCAAGTTAAAGCATCCATCCTGGTAAAAAAGTGCAAATGCTGCAAGAGTATATAATAACAATAACAACAACAACAATAGTATAGTGTTGAACTGATTGACCACTCATCACTAACTCACTTGCCAAACTGCTTAATCCTACTAGGGTTGCGGTGGAGCTGGCACCTATGTCAGCCGACACTGGGCGACACCCTAGACAGCCCGCCAGACCATTGCAGGTCCACTGATTATCCAGATTAAGTTAATTTTCCTCGGCTCTGCAGTAGCAGTGACAGGATCAGGGTGGGGCCTGCTTGGAGTGAATGCCGTATCATGATGCCATCAATTTGGTTTCCGCATTCAAATTAACACAGCCTAAAGTCTGCGCTCAGTTCATCACTGAATCCATCTCTAGGGAGCGCAACAGAGCTGTCAAACTATTTTGCCCTGTTTGTTTCTCTCTTCAGAAACAGCCACACCCTGCTGGCACCATCGTGATACGCTGGCCTAAGCTCTTATCACCAACACTACATATGTGCTGTCACTACACTGTCACATGGAGCTACAGTGTGTCCGTCTCACTCTCCCTGCTCCCACTTCTGCCTTAACATGTTACATGTCTGTTTGCTCTGCTACCTTATCTTTATCTTTTAGTGCAAAGTCATACCAGGCTAAGACTCATAACAGCCCAAAGCAAGGGGCAATCCACTTAAAAATGTGACAGATTTTCAAGTACGTGTTCTGTTCAATCTTTGCACAACGAAAACAAAGGATTTGCTCTTAGTTTATGAAGAGTATGTCCATGTAGTCCATGAAGGGCAACATCCCAGCACAAGAAAAAGCCTAGACAATAGACTTTACCACTGGACTGTAATAATAACCCTGGAAACAAGTGTGAGCAATATGAATAAGAGCTGCACACATAGTATGTATGAAAAATGGTGGTGTGCAGTGTGATGCTCTATAGCAGTTGTCCAAAGGCAAAAGCCTGTGAGCAGAAAGCGGTAACAGCACAGTGAAATTCCCTACAACATCAAATTCCATGTCTAATTTAAGAGCGAAACTGTAGTTGCATCCCTTTAAAAGTATGCAGCCTGTTTCAGAGCCACTGCAACTGGCCTTGAATAACCAGAGGCCAAGACGGCAAAGAATGGCGAGACCGTGAAGAACGTGTATGAGGAATGGATGAACATTTGTCGACGTGTCTCTCTGAGCAGATGCAGGATCCTGTCGTAGGGAACGAGATGTGCTTTCCATTTCACTGTTCTCTGTGTAAAACTTAAACTACAACCTCTCCACCTGCCATCTGTCTTCTTACACCACGCAGGTGGACCTAGCTGTAATTTCACACTCACCTGCTCAAAGTTTGCAACACCACATGTCTTCTCCTCATACACCACTGCTGTGGTCGAATAAAGAGACATAGACAGGGTGTTTCAAAGGAGAGAAACACCCACGGCAGCCATGTGCCATGATGAACAACACTTACTTTAAATGGCCTTAAAAAAAAGACATTTAGTCACCAAGGGTCCTGAACATGTTCCATCACACACAAAGCGGGGTCCATAAACACACGGTCTGCTAAGGATGGAGAGAAAAGACATGAGTAGCCCGCACAGAGCCTGAACCTCAGCTCCAATGATCAATTGGAGTGTATGAATGAATGTACGAATGAACTGGAATGCCAAGTACACACCAGGCCTCCTCCCTTGACATCAGTGCCCGACCTCACTAATACTCTTGAAGTTGAATGAGCCCAAATGCCCACACTCCTAAACCTAGTGGAAAGCTTTCTGAGAAGAATGGTGGTTATAGGACCGATTTCTATTATCACCCTTAGTTTTATAAGTTCACCAAGGGTGTGATGATTACGTGTCCATATACTTTTGACCATACAGTGCATCACAGACAGAAATAGAGGTTAAAATCCTGCACATATGTTTTCCAAACACCCAATCAAGCATAATCTTATTAAACGTCAAACTCCTACAGTGTGACTTCTTCCGACAAAGCCGCTTTAGTCTGGACAATAGGCTCAGTGTCTGGATACTAGTGAGGTATTAAAAACACTCATGCCGCCGTTCTTATCCATATGGTCAGCACGCATGCACGCACACACACACACATGCACGCACACACACACACACACACACACACACACACACACACACACACACACACACACACACACACACACACAC
>JBCNYH010000001.1:49595628-49613211 GCA_039654325.1 Tandanus tandanus | reverse complement strand
ATACACACACACACACATATACATACACACACTAATCCCGCACGAGAAATTTGGCTCTGACACATACAAAATGAGCACCCACACACTCTCGGAGCAGTACGCAGCCACATTGCAGCGCCCAGAGAGCAGTTGAGGGTTAGGTACCTTGCTCAAGGGCACTTCGGCCATGAAGGTGGAGGAAGAGGAAGGTCCTGCGCACTCCCCCTGCCAGTTCCGGAATCGAACTAGTGACCTTTCAGTCTCAAACCCACTTCTCTACCCATTAGGCCACGGCTGCCCCAACCAATTATTATTATTAACAAGACTTATTCCTTCCTATCCTCAGACTTTGGGAGACTGGGTTAGGTGTAGAGATAAAAAGATTAAACGTTCTAAGGAGTAGGTTACAGAGTATCAGCTCTTGAATAAAGCTTTAGAAGTATGACTCAACTTGCTTTTCAATGGTTCAAGGTTATACAACTGTAACAAAAAGTTAAAAAATAAATAAAAATAAAATAATATTGGCTGGGAATATTTATGGAAACGCAATACCGAATCACAATACAAATCGAATCGGCACATCATGGTAAAATCCTAACAGGTGGTCCCTGGGGTTTTCCATTTCTAGTTTGGAGGCGTATTAAAAAAAAAAAAAAAAAAAAAAAAAAAAAAAGTGCATCGAAACGTAAATGCACACAGCGGGGTAGCTCTCGTGTGTATATATCCTGTCACATGCACATATATTTGTCCAAGAAATAAAACGTCGATTTAAGCAAATTCTGAGCAGAAGTTGTTTCAGACTCACCATAATAGTGAATTTTCGCTAAATTAGAAAGAAATACATTTAGCAGTTTTTGTGCAATCGCAATAACGAGAAAAGGTATAGGCAGTGGAGTCGGCGGCTTTACTTCTTGGCACTTGAATCCTTACAGGTCATCACATTCACATGTGAGAGCTAATAACATGACAACGTTTAAGTGAACTCTGTGTAATGTGATGTATGGTAGATGAGCGGTATGAGATTGGTGCATATATTTACAGAAAATATATTTATATTTTGGGTTGTATAGGCTTACATTAGCTACAAAGCAACTAAGAAAAGCAACAGTGTACCATGTACTTTTGTGTACAAGTGTAAAACTGGGTTATTTTTACTCTCACCCAGTCACTCATTAGCCAAACTGCTTACTCCTACTAGGGTCTTGAAGAAGCTGGAGCCTATCACAGCCGGCAGCGGGTGAAGGCGTGCTGCACCATTGCAGGGCCAACACACACACACACATCCATTCACAATTACACTCACACATAGGGGCAATTTGGAACAGCCAATTACCTTAATGTACATGTGTTTGGACTGCGGGAGAAAACCAGAAAACCCAGGGGAACATACAAACTCACACAGAAACGCCCCTGCCTGGGACTCGAACCCAAGAACTTCTTGCTGTGAGGTGAATGTGCTAACCAATACGTTACAATGCCGCCAGGGATATTCTTAATCAACTCTGAAGTTACTGTAGACAAATATGCATGCGTTAGATCCACCGAATGACGTGCGCATTATGTTGTTGGTTAAACCCTGAGTCATCCACACAGCAGATATCAGGATATCTTGTTTAGAAACATTAGGAACTGTTTGCTCACTGTCTGAAGGCCATCTTGGTTTAGACATCAATATTTCCTCTGTCAGTGTGTATCTCTTTCTGAATCTCATGACTGTCTCTTTTCCTTTTAGGGTACCCGGACACTTTTAGATATCCTGCTATTGTTCGAAACTCACGTCAGCTCCCTACATGTTGGAAAACATCTCAAGTCCTTGAATTATTCAAACCTGTATCACATGTTTCCTCCTATTTCAACCAAGTGATGCCTCAGCACTCAGCCAAGTCCACATTTCTAACCATCATGAAGCAACAAAGGTAACACAATCGTACAAAGACATCCAAGGATAGACCCTGTCCTGACACCGACGGTGAAGGGAATCCATTGTCTGGATGGTGGCATTTACTCCAAACACAGGAGAACTGTAGTGTAAGCAGGACAGGAAGGGTGGGGAGGGTAGAGCCAGGTAAACCACACCACTCTGTTGGTGAGGATTAAAGTGACTGCTTCAATGCTAAGCCCTCAGTCATGAGACGGTGGATTGCATAACTGGGGTAGGTCACACGTGGCGAGTGAGAGGTTTGGAAAAGTCATGTCAAGTAAATGAAATACAATGTCGACACGTCAAGGTAAAACATTACTATATAACACTGTACAAAGATTCCTTTTATGAACCTTCCATCCTCAAGCCAGAAATCCATTCAACCATCAAAATAAAAATAAATTTAAAAAATCATCCCCGTCAGAAATATTAAAAGTCCTTTTGGAAATGTAAATGTAAATGTTATACTAGCCAATTTGCATCTGGTGTCCCTGGAGGTTAATAAAGTGAGCGAGCAAAGGAGGAGAGATATCGCTGTTATTCATACATGGCCTTCATTCACCGCGGTATGGTTTTTATGATCACAATAAGTGCTTAGTAATTTAATGGAGATGAAATGTAAGCCATATATTCACTGGGAGAGACTTACAGGCGAAGACAGAGCACCAAGCTTCAGTGGACTATCTGTCAAACATTAGCTTTAAAGTACAGACCTTCAACATTATATCATTATCCATTATACCATATCCATTTGCTGAACCGCTTAATCCTACTTGGGTCACAGGGCGGCTGGAGCCTATCTCAGCCAAGTCTGGACTCTCAGACACCCTGAACAGTTAACCAAGTCCTTGCAGGGCCAACACATGCATGCACACACACCTAGGGGCAATTTGGAACAGTTAATTAGCCTAATGTGCATATCTGTGGAGGAAACCAGAGTACCTGGAGAAAACCCACATAAGCATGGGGAGAAAACTCTACACAAGGACACTCTCAAACCCAGGACCTTCAGGTAACCACTACGCCACCGTGACATTATTATTATTCATTCATTTACATTTACAGCATTTGGTAGACACTCCATTATTATTTTTTATACAACTGAGCAATTCAGGGTTAAGGGCCTTGCTCAAGTGCCCAACAGTGGTGATACTGGGGATTGCTGCTGACCTTCGGATCAGTAACCCATCGCTTTTACCACTAAGCCACCACTGCCCTCACACTTTACATTCATTCATGCATTCGTTCTCTAAGCTGCTTAATCCTAATTAGGGTCCTATCTCAGCTGACACTAGGCGAAGGCAGGGTACACCCTGAACAGCACGCCGGACCATGGTAGGGCCAACAGACATACAACCATTCACACTCAAACCTAAGGGCGATTTGGAACAGCCTCCTGCTACATACAGGTTTGCACAGTCTATTGTGCATGTTTTTGAACTGTGGAAGGAAACCGGAGTACCTCTAGGAAACCGGAGTACCGGAAAGCACGGGGAGAACACACTGAAACGCCCGAGCCCGGGGATTGAACCCAGGCCTTCTTGTTGTGGGGCAGACGTGCTAACCACTGTGCCACCTATTTATTATTATTATTATCATCATTATCATCATTAGCAGAGCTCCAGTGCGCCATACTTAGCCAAATATCATAAAGCCACAAGCTTGATTCTGCAGTCATGTCCCCGCACACATGCCCACACCGGCAACCCAGTAAACAAAGAAAATGCTGTCGACGCTGAGTACACTCTCACATCACAGCTTATTCTCTTACTTTACATATCCATGTTTCTGTAAACTTACACATGCAAAACATTTTCAGAGCTCAACTTTTAGGCAGTGCCTAAATATTATTATTATTATATACATGAAATGTTCAACCACATCACATCCAACACACACACAACCATTCACACTCACACTCAGGGGTGATTTGGAACAGCCAATTAACCTACTGTGCATGGTTTTGGACTGGGGAGGAAACCGGAGGACCCGGAGGAAACCCGCGCAAGCACAAGGAAAACATGCAAACTTCACACAGAAACATCCGAGCCGGGAACTTAACCCAGGACCTTCTTGCTGTGAGGCGGACGTGCTAACCACTGCACCACCCTTACCCAAATGTAAATATAATGAAACATTAAAATAGCACACTCTGCACACACAACAACCACACTCACTGGACATCTTTGTGTGCACACTTCACCGACACTTTACACACCGTATTATTTATCGTCACTACATCTATATTTTATATCTGACTTTTAACTATTGGCGGGGGTTTTTTCCCCCCCCTTCAAATAGTTATTCATATTTTATTCTTCTTGATACTGATAGTTTTTATTCTTCTTCAAATATAGGACAGTTTGTATGTGACAAATAAAATTTGAATTTGAATGATATTTCACTTGTCCCAGACCACTAGCTTCCTGGCCCCCTTTCTTCACACACACACACACACACACTCAGATTTCATTGTGATCAATCAATAATTAAAAGAGCCCCTTTTCATCAGGACTGCTTTACAGATGCACCTCTCTCTCTCTCTCTCTTCTCTAAAGCTATTCATTTTTAAAGCCCTGCTCCTATTTAACAAACACATGGACACTGAAGAGCTGAAAAATGAACCCAATAACCAAAACCCAAACATGACACTGGGTCACTCACTCAGGCTCAAACATACACCACCAAACACTCCAACTCACACTTTCCAAACCAAACATTTCATTCATAAAAATATTTTTTTGTCAGTTTTACTATTTTAATACCAATTGGTCTGCTTGAAAACAAAGGCTGGGGCTTCTCAGTGGCTGTATTTCTTCCATATGACGTAAATAAACACTGTAAACTCACTGAACTTGCCATGTCGGAGATGGGAACCGGTAATGGCGCACCACCTTCCAACCTAAACAATCCGAGCCGCCTCCTTTAATCCCTTATTCTTTATATCCTCCAGGTTTGTCCTCTATATTCTGTCCATTATGGGGTGTGTGCGTGTGCGACAGCCCATTATTTACCTTTATATCTCTCTAGGACGTCCTCATAGGCTTTGGCGAACTCTTTCTCCTGTGAATGAGTGGTAGGGAGTAAGCCGGGGATGAAGCCGGCCATGGCGTCCTGGAGCCCCGCTGTAGCAGTGCTGTTAATCCGGGAGCGTGGAGCCGGCGCTCCGGGGGCAGCTGTCAGTCCGGCTCGGTTCGGTGAAATCCACCCAGGCTTTAAACCCTCACTGGATGTGTTTCCTTTAACCGAAATCACTACCCGTCTAATGCGCTTTTTAAGCGATTCGTTGATTTCTATTTTATATTTTTATTAATAGCTAATATTACTGTAATTCTTGTGCATATCCTGGAGTCCACTTAGAAATAAATCCTCAGAGAAAGGCGCTGCTGTAGGAATCCATATCTAGATGCAGCCACCGGCCGCACCGAGTCCTTTTCTCCTGCGTCCAAGCCGGCGAATGGGATTAGAGGCTATATGCGTGCTGGAGGAGACTCTCGAGTGTGTGTGTGTGATTGGGGAGGTGCTCGCAGGGGGCTGTCCTCGCAGTGTAATCACATCCCGCTCCCTTCCCTGCCCTCCTCTCCTCTCCTCTCCTCTCCCCGGTGTGAGTGCTCCCGGTTCCTCGCTCTCTACCGGCTGGATGTTCACTGTGATGGCCGCATCTATATCAGCTTGTGATCCGCCGTTCTCTTGTCTTCCTCCCTGTCCTTCCGCCAATACAAACAGTGCTCTTCTTTCTCTATTCTCCCCGCAGTTCCTGCTTGTCATCCATGCCTCCCTCCCTCCAGAGCCGCGCGGATCCTGAGTGAGTTACAGCCCAGCCTGTGTCGCCCCTCGCCGGTTAAAGGGAAGCGGCGCAGCTGAGCTCAACACACGGACACTTTCTACTTCCGGTGACGTGTCCTGGTCTGACACACAGAGAGAGAGAGAGAGAGAGAGACATGTCCTAAACCGCACCCTGTCCAACCAACCAGGATGCTCCCCATTTCTTTTCCTCCCTTCCCTTCTTTTTAACTCCTCCTAAGAAGAGAAAGAATGCAAGAAAAGGCAAAGAGGAGCTCTCTCTCTCTCTCTCTCTCTCTCTCTCTCTCTCTCTCGCTCTCTCTCTCTCTCTCTCATTCTCTGTCTCTCTCTCTTTCATTCTCTCTCATTCTCTCTCTCTCTCTCATTCTCATTCTCTCTCTCTCTCTCATTCTCTGTCTCTCTCTCTCTCTCTCTCTCTCTCTTTCATTCTCTCTCTCTCTCTTTCTCTCCCTCTCTTTCATTCTCTCTCTCATTTTCTCTCTCTCTTTCATTCTCTCTCTCTCTCTTTCATTCTGTCTCTCTCTCTCTCTCTCATTCTCTCTCTGTCTCTCTTTCATTCTCTCTCTCTCTGTCTCTGTCTCTTTCATTCTCTCTCTCTCTCTCTTTTATTCTCTCTCTCTCTCTCTCTCTCTCTCTCTCTCTCTCTCTCTCTCTCTCTCTCTCTATGGGAATAAAAAAGGAATGCAGGAATGCAGAAATTCCTGCTTAATGAACAGACTATAATTGTATAACGGATCACACCTCATTATTCTTATTTCAAACATTATCACATGTTGAGTGACATCACATTCCTCGCAGTGATGCAATAGTTATGTCTTCAGCCAAACTAGATTAATCGCACACCTCCATTTTCAAACCAAGACGTACTCATTGACTCTCATGCGCCACGTTTTCATTCATTCATCCATTCATTTGCCGAACCGGTTAAATCTTACTAGGTTCATGAGGAGGCTGGGGCCTATCTCGGCAGACTCTACGTGAAGGCAGGGTGCACCCTGAACAGCTCTCCAGACCATTGCAAGGCCGACACACACACAAACATTCACACTTAAACTCACACCTAGGGGCAATTTGGAACAGCCAATTGGTCTAACGTGCATGTTTTTGGTCTGTAGACGGAGAACACGCACAGACACACCCTTGATAAGCCCGGGACTCGAACCCAGGACCTTCTTGTTGTGAGGCGGACATGTTAACTACTACTATACCCTGCCACTCTCCAGCCACATTTTTTTTTTCATCCATCCATCCATCCATACACTCATTTGCTCATTCATTCATTTATTAATTTTCTGAACCGCTTAATCCTAATTAGGGTTGCGGGGAGGCTGGCGCCCTTCTCAGCCGACTCGCGGCGAGAACAGAGTACACCCTGGTCAACTCACCAGGCCATCGCAGGGCAACATTCATTTGCTGAACCGCTTAATTCTATTAGGGTTGCAGGGAGGCTGGAGCCTATCTCAGTCAACATTGGGCGAAGATTCAAACAATCAATCGTTGGCATGCTTTGAAACTTTTTGCATCGCATGGTCTGAATTTACTGGAGTGGCCAGTGAGATGGATTTTCCTTACAGCTGGAGCCTATCTCAGTCAACATTGGGCAAAGATGGGGTACACCACTTGAACAGGTCACCAAACCATTACTGGGCCAATGCACACAACCATTCACACATAGGGGCAATTTGGAACAGCCAATCAGCCTAATGTGCATGTCTTTGGACTGTGGGAGGAAACCGGAGTACCAAGTGGAAACCCAAGCAAACAAGGAGAGAAGATGCAAACTCCACACAGAAACCCCCCTTGCTGAGCCTGGAACTCAAACCCAGGACCTTCTTGCTGTGAGGCGGACGTGCTAATCACTACGCCACCATGCCACCCCAGGATCGGACCATGGACCCACTATTTGCCTGCTAGAAGATAAAACTTGTGAAAACATGGTTGATTACAGTCACCTCTGCTTTATAATCATCTGCTGATCTGAATATACACTGATCTGAAATATTGTCTTAATGGGAATGTAAAGATTTGTCCTCACACAATATTCAGTACAACAGTTTGTGGTACAACCAGAGCTTGTGTTCCACATTGTGCCATCTAGTGGCCAAAGAAGGGATAAATAATATGTCAAGTAAGGTAACGTGCTTTATCTGTATACAAAGGAGAATATTTTAATCTGTCTAAAGAAACTAACTCACTTACTTATTTGCCGAACTGCTAAATCCTGTTAGGGTCATGAAGGCTATCCCAGCCGTCACTGGGCAAAGACAGGGTATACCCTAAACATCTCACCAGACCACTGCAGGGCAACACACACACAACCATTCACACTCACCACTAGGGGCAATTTAGAGCAACCAATTAGTCTAATGTGCATGCCTTTGAACTCTAGTGTACCCAGAGGAAACCCACGCCAGCACGAGGAGAACATGCAAGTTCCACACAGAAACGCCCGAGCCTGGGACTCGAACCCAGGACCTTCTTGCTGTGAAGCGGACGTGCTAACCACAACGCTAAATAAACTGTGATCTTATATTCTATGAAATACAGGTATATTTCTAAGCCATGTATTATTTATAATGTGGTGAAATGTTATAGGGTCGACTTTGAATGTGACACGAATAAAAACGTGGGCATTCTGACCATTAAAGCAGATCTTAGATTAAATGAAACAGCCCAAAATCAACAGTGGTGGTACAATAGATGTTATTTCCTGCCAGGAAACCTATTTCCTCATTACATAACTATATTCCTAACTATTAAGGTTTTCTCAGAATGTGTGTGTGTGTGTGTGTGTGTGTGTGTGTGTGTGTTTACACTTTTCAGTGGAGGACAAATTAGAAAAGCAATTGTATCAAAGTGCAAAACACGCAGTTGTGGTGAAAAATAATAAAACAGCAACTGCAACTGATAACTCTTCAGCCTCTAATACAGGAGAAACTAGGTTACTATTTGCTTATTTACTGACACAGCAAAGTGTAATGTACTGCTGAATCCTGATCGTCTTTGGTGCAACTACAGAATGAGTACTGATATTTTCAAAAAACTTTTTTTTTTATGTTTAATATTCGAACAAACATTTCACCCTTATTTATATCATGTGTCTATCACTGATAAAGGTGGTCCATTGAAAAACACCAGGAAAAGTATCATTGCAATCAGATGTACAAGAAAAATCAACAGATGTAACATTCTCCCTAGTGATTGGTTAAATGTGATTTCCGATCTGTCTTTCATGAATCATTTATTGTGCTTGCACAGCTGTGCATCAATGTCTCTATATGTACAAGCTGCTCTTAATTAATTGTCCCTAGAGGGATAAATAAAGTTGTTTGAATTGAAGTGAATTAAATATTAACTTCATTAACAGCACTGTCCATGACATAGGCTTGCTGAACATCTTTCACCAGCCTTCCTTCAGTTGCAAGTTGCTTATTATCTGGTTGAAAGGTTCCTTTAGGGGTTTTTTTTGTTTGTTTGTTTGCTTGTTTGTTTGTTTGTTTTACAGCAAAGTCTTGTTCCTGACACATTTCCTATGCAGGTCAAATTTGTCCAACCTCACTGATTGTAGCTTTATGCACTTTCACACCAACAGTTGCAAAAGTTACCTGCAAACAATCGTTGGCATGCTTTGAAACTTTTTGCATCGCATGGTCTGAATTTACTGGGGTGGCCAGTGAGATGGATTTTCCTTACAGTGGAATTATTCATTTAATTATATTAATTCATTTAATGGTTTTAAATCATTTGCCAGACTCATATTCTTCCACGACCTTTTTTCCCAAAGGAAAGCTCTTACCCTGTTTTTACACTGGGGCACGATGTCCGAAATCCCAACAATTTGAGAAAATCATGATGAGCGTGGGGGGTCATGGGATCGAATTGTGATGACCTCAATGGACTTTGGTGGATTTGTGATTGTCTTGAGGGAACTTGGTGGAATTGTGATGATCCTGAGGGAACTTGGTGGATTCATGATGATCTTGAGGGAACTTGGTGAATTCGTGATGACTTTGAGGAAATTTGGTGGATTTGTGATGATCTTGAACAAATTTGGTGAATTTGTGATGATCTTGAGGCAACTTGGTGGATTTGTGGTGACTTTGAGGGAATTTGGTGAATTTGTGATGATCTTGAATGAATTTGGTGATTTGTGATGATCTTGAGGGAACTTGGTAGATTCGTGATGATCTTGAGGGAACTTGGTGGATTTGTGATGATTTTGAGGGAACTTGGTGGATTTGTGATGATCACGCTGATTGTGGCAATAATTTTTGAGTGTCAAATATTTTGCCATGACTATTCCGATGTATTGTGATGTATTATGATTTGACGCTAATCGAATAGAATGTGGGAATCGTATTAAAGCACAGTAGAGCATAACAGACCTTACCAGAGAGTAACAGACCTTGATGCGCCATCGTAGGGGATCTTGATTAACTTGGAAACACTATTACTTCAAGTTTCATCTCTTGGAGGCACCCTGCCTCCTTTTTATTCCCCATGCTCATAAATCATGGAGCTCCATGCTTTTTTGAATCACGGAGATTGCGGACATCATGCCCCAGTGTAAACCCAGGGTTAAGATCTTGGCATGATGAAACCACACATAATTCCAAAGAGAACACCGGACCCTAGATGTCATGTTTAAATAAAACAGGTTCCACATACACGAGGTTTAAAATAATGGCACCTAATGTGGCATATCTGAGTCAAATTTTATGGACTTGAGGTTGAAGCAAATGGAAAGGTGTACTTTTTTCTGAATTGTTTTTCTTCTTTTCTTCTCATCTCCACAAAATATCAGCGTTATGTGGCATTTGTTGGAGTGCATTACCTTTTCTGTACGCACTCTATTAAAGAGGGTGAAATTTTTTTTGTTCAAATATGTTGAAAAATCGGCAATTTCCATGGGATGTACTTATTTTTTCACATTACTGTTAAACACAGGAGTTAAAAGCATGGAGGATATTCATTCTTTCCAAGCAGAGACTCTTATCAGAAAAGTAAAAAAAAACAAGTACTTAAAAGAATATTTCAGCATTTTTTTATCCCAATCTTTATCCAATATTTGTGTAATATACATGCAGTTACTATAGGAAAGTAATTTCCACAGAAACTGTATTTAATTCCATAAGTAAGGACTAACAATGGGTTGTGCTCTTACAAGCAAATAATCCATGCTGGGGTGGTGCGATATTGCATGCCACTGAACAGACAATTATTTTCTTATAGCAGCATGCCCAAAATGTATTTTTCATCTAAAACCACAGCAATTTTACCAATACTTTTACATTTTCGTTAAACAAACAACACAGAGTGCTTTTCTTAACCATTTAATGCTGTGTAGCCTTTAACAGACAAGTTGGCTCCTGTTGTCAGATATAAGAGGTAACACCAAGACTCCTTCCATAAATAAATGTGAATAAACTTCTCCTTCACTATATCACTGGTATTAAATAACTACATGGGTAGCATGTTGGTGTAGTGGTTAGTACTTCAGCCTCACAGAAAGAAGGTCCTGGGTTGGAGTCCCGGGCTCAGTGAGGACTCTGGAGTTTGCATGTTCTCTCTGTGCTTGGGTGGGTTGCTTCCAGGTACTCTGGTTTCCCCCCACAGTCCAAAGACATGCACATTAGGCTAATTGGCTGCCCCTAGGTGTGAGTGTGAATGCTTGTTTGTGTTGCCCCGCGATGGACTGGCGCGCTGTTCAGGGTGTACCCCACCTTGGCCCATAGTCGGCTCAAATAGCTTCCCCGCAACCCCAGTAGGATTATGCGGTTCGATGAATGAATAAATTAATAGATAACAATACGTTTTAGCAAAGTGAAAGTTTACAAATGGCCCTTAGATTTATGTTATGAGAAAGGTCAATGTTTTCTGTTGTTATCTTCTGAAAAATCTGGTTCCTGGTAATGACACAGATGCTAAAATATAAAGTAAAAACAAATAGACTTATTTTATGCAAGCCATCGATTCTTGATCTTTTCACTTATCTCCATTATTACATCATTTATACTCTTATTGAAACCAGCCATAAGTATGAACACAGATTTAAAACAGAAGGACAGAATGCTCTGCCAGCGGATATTACTTCTGGCATACACTTCCTCCACATCCATCAGCCAGAAACACATCACACATGACAGGGTGAGACCGAATGTAGCAGATGATGAGTAAATATGAAATGCAGACTCAGGCACAGACCCAGCACCCCTCTGCTCTTTTACTACTAGTGATTGTCAAGATTTCCTTAATATTTACCATGTGTCCATTCTTTGTTCATGATGTCACAGTGACAGCCAAAGAATATAACAGTCAGCTGGTGTACTGGATAGAAAAATGCAATAAATAAACAGAGATATGCAGCTCGTGGGACAGCCAGACAGTTTATCTGATAATAATGAAATAGCAAGCTGCAGTACAATCCTGCTTTCAAACGAAACGGTTTGAAATTCACCCACTCATCAAGAAGCACTGGTCATGCTAGACTGGCAATACACACAGCTACTGTGTTCCCTGTGGCTTATAGTGAAACCTAATCACAGTTATAAATCATAATCAGCATAATGATCGGTATCATCATCATCATCCATCATCATCATCATCATCATCATCATCATCATCATCATCATCATGCTCCTCTAGGCAGCCTCTCAGATTTACATGGTCCACAGTATGCAGACAGTAGACATTAGTAGAAATCTGTCAAAGCACTCAGGCATCCACTTGTATTAGTCATTTTGGGGACAGGACACAGAGACGGATCATAATCCCAACATCAATAATAAAGGATGCTCTCATTTCTTCACCATACTTTGCAAGATGGCAATAAAATATGTTTTTAGATTTTAAAAACCCTCAGGTCTCCTATACACTCCTTTAGATGCATACACTGTTATGTGTCTCTTATAAGATGACTCTTAAAGAAACTGTTTGTTTTTTGGTTGGTCACTCACTCACTCACTCACTCACTGAACTGCTTACTCACACTAGGGTCATGCCTATCTCAACTGACAGTGGGAGAAGGCGAGGTACACCCTGAACGCCCTGTGTTGCCCTTAAGGGGTGGGGAGGGGTGGTGATGGTGGTGGTGGTGGTGGTGGTGAGGGGGGAGGGGGGCTGGGGGCTTATCTAATTTATCCAATCATTGCCAAAGGATATTGCTTAAATTATTAAGCAAAACTATTATACTAAGACAAACCAGTAATTTAATTCAATTACATCCGTTATATAGAGATCATCTGAGTTAGATATAATGGGGGGTAAAAAACTTTATTAAATTGTTTAATTATTCTACAGGAGTCACGTTTCTCGTCACATCTAGATGTTTCTCCGTCTTTGCCTCTTTGTCATCATTACTTTTCTTTTCAACGCCCCCTGCTTTGAACCCTAGCCTTTATCTGAGGCCCTGCTACCTCTAACGCTTTCTCCTCTCCTTTTTATTACTCCGTTTTTGTTTCACTTGGTTGCACTCCAGTCCTTCGTTTCAACCCCCTACATCTGCTCCGTCTTTTTCAAGCTCAAATTAAAATTCAAATGCTCACCCTCTCTGTATTTCCCTGTTTGTTTTGGGCCTTTCTTGCCATTTTTACTTCCCGGTGTGCTTTCTTTTTCTCCACAGCCTTGGAAACTGAAAGACTGGGAGAGTTTGCGTGTCCCTATGGCAACAGGGTAATGCAGGGAGTCAGGCTGAGGCACCTTTGAGTTGTGTGAAAAAAATAAATAAAAAACATATATATAATAGATACAGACAAGTCCCTGAAGACAGTCATGTCTGAGATGCTAATAAGTATGCTGCCTATTTTTGCATAGTCATCAGTTTTCCCACTTTGTGGCAACTTGTTTTAATCCCATTCTAGTGATATTACTGCATTTTCATATGTAATGAATACAGACAGCATGCCAGGGATTCAAAACTTGCTGGATTTGCTTATCATGGCTGAAGGATTTACATCATTATAGAGATAACACACTAAAACTGCTCAGAATGCACATCTAGATGACAAACTCTGACTGACAACCAAAATATGGCTGCGATGTGCAAAGCATTTACACCATGCAGTGAGTATGTGCGAATCTGTTTTCACTTGGAAACTGTGACCAAATCCTTTTCTCCTACTCCTTTCTAACTTTAACACCAGGCTCAAGGCTACAGCAACTTGTTCTCCTTGCTCTTCTCTGCCCTCTTGCAGCTGATCAGATACACACTTCAGTCCTTTATTTAATTCCTGGCTATTTCACATTCAACACAACACACTTAAATCAGTACCTCTGCCTGCGTTTAGTTCAAAAGTTTATTTATCATCCTTATCTTTTATTCCTACTTTAGTTATTCTTTCTATACCACTAGAATCATGGGACCCCACGAATCGAACAAACTCCCACTTACATTCAAACACGTTTCATTTTCTTCCCTTTTGAAATCTAAGCTTAAATCGTATTTGTTAAATAAGTAGCCTCCTTGCCTTTGCTATACTCTGTAGATGGTCCACCGGCCACCCATGAAATTTTCATCAGTTTGAATTCGATGGCTGCCACACTATACTTCAATGTGTTAAATTTTTCTGGGATAGAGCAAGCCCCGTGGGGTTTTAGTCCGGTCAGTGTCAACCACTGCGTCTACTGTATTGTTGTTTTTTGTTGTTGTATTTTCAAATCGGTGTATAAATATTCATTCATTGGTTCAATCACTTAAACAGCAGTAGTGAAATAAACTGAGACAGAGGGGAGAAAATCCTGAAGTTAGCTTAGCTTCCCTTCCCTTCTCTTCAGGTACAAGGGTGGGCTGAAAAGTTCATAGGCTGACCATTTCATTTAAAAATTTTATTTACTTTATACTGTATTCATTCCCCAAGGGAAATTTTGACTTCTGCATTCAACCCATCCAAAGTGAGCACACACATGCGCGTAAACAGTGAGCACACACACTTGGAGCAGTGGGCTGCTACCCATTGCAGCGCCTGAAGAGCAGTTGGGGGTTAGGTGCCTTGGTCAAGGGCACTTCAGCCATGAATGTGGAGGAAGGAAAGGTGCAGCTCACTCCTCTAGATGTGGGGTTTTTTTTTGTTTTTTTTTACATAGTCTCCCCTGCAGTATACGCACATCTTCCATCGGTGTTGGTATAGGAATTCTTATCCTGATGGTGAGACTATGGACTTTTTTTCAGCCTATGAACTTTTCAGCCCAGCCTTGTAGCCTCGTAGTCGCTCCAGAAGAGCTCGATCCTTTCACACATTTGCGTTATCTGACAAGATTTACAAGTTTTACAAACCTAAAAGGCTAAAACAGAATTAGTTTGGAAAATGGCAAGTATATTCTTATTATATTGAAAGTACACTAGCCCGGCCTACAAAAAAAAAAGGTTGCACACTTTGCAATATTTTCATGGAGTGCATTTAGGCTTGATCACAGCATGTCATCTCCATGGCATTGTTGCTCCAGTTGGTCAGGTCGAGGCTCAGCAACATTAATAAGGCAATAAAATGAAGTCAGTGACTTTTTTCTTCCCTGATGGCACGGATATAAAATGGGGACTCAAATAATGAAAGAGTGGTTCAGGGAGCACGAGGAATCATTGTCACATATGTATTGGCACCCTAGAGTCCTGACCTTAACCCTATTGAAAGTTTTCGGGATGTGCTGGAGACGACTTTATGGAGTGTTTCGATTTTTCCCCTCATCAGTTCAAGACGTCGGTGAGAAATTAACCCAACACTGGATGGAATGAAATGTTACATTGCTTAAATTTGTAATTTTTGTGCTGTAAGCGAGGCTGAAGGCAGAACAACAACAATTTCAAGTGTGTGACTTTATTTTTTTTTACCGGGCAGTGTATACTGCTAAATCCCTATAATATCACAACAGCATGGCTCTGATGATAGCACTATCTGCAAGACAAATCACAGGGTTATTTATTTGTTTGTTTGCTTGTTTATTATGCACTTGTTCTAATAAGTTATTGTTTCTATAGTAACAATGTCCATAGGGACCTGTATAGCTGATATTCCACATAATCTAAGAATAACCAGATTTTAAATGTGTTGCTATTTACCAAATAAAAACCTCACTCTCTCACTCAGTCATTTGCGGAACCACTTAATCCTATTACTAGGGTCACAGGGAGACTGGAGCATATCTCCTCTCTCAGCCAACACTGAATGAAGGCAGGGTACACCTTGAATATCTCCAGACTATTGCAGGGATAACACACAACCATTCCCACTCACATCTAGGGGCAATTTGGAACAGCCAATTAGCCTAATGTGCATGTCTTTGGACTGTGGGAAGGTAACCGCAGTACCCAGAGAAAACCCATGCAAGCACCGGGAGAACATGTAAACTCCACACAGATACGCCCAAGCCCAGGACTCGAACCCAGGGCCTTCCTGCTGTGAGGCGGATGTGCTAACCACTGGTGTGAACCTAGGTGTGAGTGTGATTGGTTGTAGGTGAGTTGGTCCTGCGATGGTGTGACGAGGTCTTCAGGGTTTACCCTGCCTTTGTCCAATGACGAAGATATCTCGACTGAGATAGGCTCCAGCCCCCCGCCCCCCCGCTTAAGCAGTTCAGCAAATGAGCGAGTGAGTGATGAGTTTGTCTAGAGTAAGCACATGATCTGAATCTAAGTGATAAACTGTAACTGCTGTAACTCCCTTTAATTTATGCCTTGTGATGTTATTCAATGACAACCTAAAATCCGTCTCTCAGGCATGCCCATAAAGTGTCGCTAATAACAGATGCAGAGACAGATGGATTTCCCACCTGCTACTCGCACCACAGCTCGCTCTGCAGGGTCCAGCACAGAGTCCTGGCTCTTCCGCTTGCGTCTCTCGTGTTTGGACAGATTCCACGGCAGAGTGTCCCCTTTTGGCCCAGTGCTGCTCTGAGGGCACGGAGATAGGGATCCACCTGAACGCTCGCTACGAAACGAACGCTCGCTCACGCATGAGCGCTCGCTCAGACTCTCCTCATCAGAAGAAGACATATCGTCGTGGGGCTGAAAGACATGCATGAATAGAGGGTTTGTTAAAACTTCAGTGTGGTGTGAGAAGAAAAAAAGTGAACAGAAAAACGACATGTTTAAGCAGCACATTAATGTTATTATCAGCTGAAATTTCTTACATACAAAGCAACAGAGACAATAATGTGCAGGAGGAGATGTAGTGATTGCCACTGACTCAAGGAATGATGATGGAGGGGAAAAAGAGAGGGAGATTGATCATCCACATCAATGGACTATTAATATAAGCTTAAGTCCAGATCAATATAGGACATTCTGGTAATGGCCCGGAGTGACGATAGCTCTCCCTCTGTGATTAGATGGGAGGAATGAGGCTCATGGGAGCACAATTAGACATCTGTCCATCTCTGAGATCCACATAAGCCAAAAGATCAATACCGCTGACCTAAGCGCAAGGTAGCTGCAGATGTTCCTGCCTGCCTCTCATCACTTTTAATAAAATTCATTCATTTTATTGGTTCATTTTCTAAGCCGCCTAATCCTAATTAGGGTCCCGGGGAGGCTCTGGGTGAGGGCAGGGTACATCCTGGACAACTCTCCAGGCCATCGCACGGCCAACACACATTCAACCATTCACACTCACATCCACACCTAGGGGTGATTTGGAACAGCAAATTAGCCTACTATGCATGTTTTTGGACTGTGGGAGTATCTATGTCTAATAAATGAAAAGGTAAAGAGCAAGAAAAAGCAAACAGAAAACTTCATGTGGCTAAAGCACAATCAACATTCAGGCTCTTGCTGCCATGTTTTCCTTCTGTGGCAGCCAGCATTTATAAATAGCCGTGGTTTGAAACCACACTGCCACATTATGCTGGTGAGACACAATGTAAAGGGGAAAATGTTTTATATATATATA
>JBCNYH010000001.1:49576424-49588487 GCA_039654325.1 Tandanus tandanus | reverse complement strand
GTGTGTGTGTGTGTGTGTGTGTGTGTGTGTGTGTGTGTGTGTGTGTGTGTGTGTGTGTGTGTGTGTGCATGGTTGTGTGTGTTGGGCCTGCAATGGACTGGCGAGCTGTGCAGGGTGTACCCCGCCTTCATCCAGAGTCGGCTGTGACAGGACTCCCCACATCCACAATGGGATTAAGCGGTTTAATATGATTAAGCAGCAAATGAATGAATAAATGAAATAAATCCAAACCACAATGACCGTGTCAGTTCCGTGTTATAAATGGGCCACTAAACTATTCATATTTTTTCATATATATACAACAGGATGTACTCCTGGGAGCCTGTCAGAGCTAGTTGGCTGAGCTCTCAGGGAGGAAGACATGGTATATTTTCTCTTCCCTATCGCTTACATGAGATACTAGCCAACAGAGTAGTTAAAAGGATTGCACTTTCCTCCGAGTGTGTTACACTCCACCTGAATATGTATGCGCAGCTGGTGGCATCATGTGCCTCAAAGGAAGCACATGCTTGCCTTCACCCTCCCTGGCTGGTAGCTGTCATGTGATAGGGAAGAACTCCTTAATGGGTGGGAGGAAAATCTGGAAAAAAATTAAAATAAAAAAATTCTTGAAAAAACTTCCGAGTGATTCCGAGTGACTTCCACAGAACACAGATGTGTTTGATGTACTGAGTATCCCATGGATCACTGGATCATGTCAGATCAGAGTTGACATATGGCAGGATTCAATCCACTGATGCATTTGATGCTATGGGTGGAAGTGATGTGATGTTCACGAGCTCAAGTTAGATCTTGAACCTGGTCAGAGAACACAAATTGTCTTGTAGCATGCTGTACTCTTAGAAAAAAAGCTACCAGACTGTACTTTTATTCAGTGCTGATATGGTATCATCAAGGGTGCATCTTTTGGGCATCTAGTATGTATCTTAGTCTGGTAAAATGCAGGTGGTGGACCTTGAATTAATTTTTATATTAAAGTTTTTTCTTAAGGTGGTCTTTAAATTCCAATTCTAAACATATATCATATTTATAAATGTGCTGCTCAGTCCCTAAACCAGAAAAGCTACCCAGTCATCAGGAGAAAGTGAGTTTAAATCCAAATGATGCCACAATTATCTGTGGAAGCCAAAAGGGCAAAAGTGGCCGTGCCCTCTGGGTGAGAGAGATAACACATGCTTTCTGTCCTGTCAATCACAAAGAGGCTAGCCAATCATAGACATCTGTGAGCTTGTGTATGTGGAAGAAGGTAGACACCCCTGTGCTCCAAGTATATCATGCTGGCCTGTGATGTAGCGTGAGCTGCAGTTCTAAAGCATGTGGTTGGCTGGATTCACATGTCTCAGATCAATCATTTATTAGCCTATGGTAGTGGTTGTATGATTGAGAGTTGGGCATTGGGTGGAAAGTGTCAGGTGACCAAATTGGGGAGAAAATAAAAACATAGACAATACAAACATACATAACAGATCCTATATTTAAAGGTTTAATGCATCCCCATTTAAAGGTGAAAGTGATCTATTAAAGATACAGAAGTACTATCAATAACTTCACCTTTGTAATAAGGAAAAGTCCGGTTAGTTAAAACACCTGGCAGGTCAGTTACTGTCAGTCAGCCAGTACTCGGAGATTTGATATTGGTATCATCTCATGTCATTTTCTGAATCTCTTTATCCTTTATTAGGGTTGAGGGAGGCTGGAGCTCATCCTTGCTGACTCCAGGCGAAGGTACACCCTGAACAGCTCACCAGATCATTGCAGGGCAGACACAGACACACAACCATTCGCACTCACGTTCACACCTAGAGGCAAGTAAGAATAAGTCTAATTAGCCTTATGTGCATGTCTCCGGCCTGTGGGAGGAAACAGTAGTACCCAGAGGAATCCCATGCAAGCACAGGGAAAACATGCCACACAGAAACACAGGGCTCAAACCCAGAACCTTCTTGTTGTGAGACAGACGTGCTAACCACTATGCCACAAATCCACCCTCACAGGTACCATTACATCGAGTAAATGTCTGTAAAATAAAACCGGGATCTGTACATTCCTGGTACAGTAAATGTGCTCTAAGAGTATAAGGTCATGGTGTATTCAGGGCATGGAGCATTTGATACAATGCCAACATGGAAAGCCTTTTATTTGCTCGATATTAAACTCGATTATGTATCATTTGACTTTCAGATTCCTAGGGTGTGTACAGGACTGTTAGTTGGAGTAAGACCCTGGATTGGACAGTTTAAGGGGTGAAATGTGTCGGTATTTACTGGCTGCTCTCTGGCTCAATGGGAATCAATAAAAGGCTCTTTATGAAGGTTCTTACTCACTGGTCGTAGTAGACATCTGCTGGAGCCTAGTGGTTTCTACAACGCCTGCAAGCCCAACAAACCCTAGTGAGGCTGGAATGTAAAATCTGGGCTTGGCTCGTGATGTGATCGGTCAGTGAGTGAGAAAGCCTTTGTCCATGGCTACAGCACACCATCTTATCAAATTCCTTTTGATGATGGTGATGATGGTGATGATGATGATGATGATGATGGCCGGGATCATCACAGTGCTGGAGCGGCACCATATTAAAGATCCCGTAATGAAATCGGGGCCGCTAAACGGATCTACTGCTTTTAGATCGCCTGAATCCAATTGTCGGGTCTAATAGCATCAGGGGAGAGTAATTAAATACAGCGCAGTGAATGAAGATGAGAAGCGTCACATCGGCAAGCAGACAGCTTGAGGTTGTACATTTGTAAAAGCGCCTTACCGGAGAGACCCCGAGCCCCGGAAGGAGCCACGCGGGCACCGATGCGAGGAGAAACGCGCCTCCGATCCCCCGATCCCCCGATCCTCCGATCCTTCGATCCTTTGATCCCCCGGCTTTAATGCAATCCGCTGTGGACGGCTGGTATCACCCCGAGCCCGGTAACGGAAGAGCAGGACTACACAGACAGAGTGCCGCGGTAATGGCTGTCTGTCCCCCTCCTTTCATATCCCTCCTTCTCTCCCGCTCTCACTCCTTCTCTCCCCCCCCCCCCTCCTCTTCCTCACAGTCGGTTTCTCTCCCTCCTGTTCCTCCACCTCCTCCTCCTCCTCCTCAGCCCCCACCACCACCAACATCACTATCAATATTCCCCAATCTCCATCCACACACATTCATGAGCTGTGATGAAACACCAGACACAAAAGACGGGCTTGATTTTTCTCCCCCTAGTTATATTTCAATCCAGCCTGGGATTTTGGCCCAGGACTACATATATATATATTTATACTACACGTACATAGGAACACCTGACTGTCTTCCATATGTGATCCATCCATCTGCTGAACTGTTTCGTCCTACTAGGGTCGTGCGGAGGCAGAAGCCTATTTTAGCTGACTGGGCAAAGGGAGGAACACCGTGGACAGTATGCCAGTTTGTCACAGGGCACCCATATGTGATCCCCCCAAACACACACCCACCCACCCCAATTTGAGTGGCCTGCACAGAGCCCTGGTGTGATGTTGGACTGAAAAGACAGCTGCAGCCCAGACCTCCTCACACCCACATCAGTGCCGGGCCTTACTCGTGCTCTTGTGGTTGATAAGCAAATTCCTACAGCCACACTCCAAAATCTAGTCCAAAGGCTTCCCAGAAGGGTGGGGGTTATAATAGAAAGTGGAGTGAAAAAGCATGTTGGTGTAAAGGTCAGGTATCTACATACCTTTGGTCATATAGGAACCTACATTAGGACACCAGTAACCTACGAGGGATAGCCTACAACAATGAATTTCCTGATGAGATGATTCTCATAGATTCCCTATAAGAATTTCCTATTCTCAGTAAAATACTGTGTTAGGGTTTAGAGGTGACTAATTCTGATAATGACTTTTAAGTAAATGAACCAACACTCTGCAAGTCTCTGGTGCAGGGTTAAGCACAACATAAGCAACATAAGTTCACAGTTTTACAGTGTAAAATGTCAGCGAAACTGAAGGGGGTACAGTGGCATAATGGTGATATGTGTGAATGGCTGTGTATATGTGTGTTGGCCCTGCCATGGACTGGCAAGCTGTCTAAGGTGTATCCTGCCCCCGTCCAGAGTCAGCTGAGGTAAGTCCCAGCCTCCCTGCAACTATAGTGGGATAAATTGGTTCGGTAAATAAATGAATGAAACAGATTGTAAACTATGACTGAAGCTCATTCATTCATTTTCTAAGCCGCTTAATCCTAATTAGCACCGCGGGGAGGCTGGCACCCATCTCAGCTGACTCTGGGCGAGTGCAGGGTACACCCAGGATGGCTCGCCAGACCATCGCAGGGCCAACACACACAACCATTCATACTCACACTCGCACCTAGGGGCGATTTGGAACAGCCAGTTAGTCTACTGTGCATGTTTTTGGACTGTGGGAGGAAACCGGAGTACCTGGAGGAAACCCACGCAAGCATGGGGATAACATGCAAACTGCACACAGAAACGCCCGAGCCAGGGAATCGAACCCAGGCCTTCTTGCTGTGAGATGGACGTGCTAACCACTGCACCACCCATGACTGAAGTTGATAATATCTATTTTGTATCTTGGTGAGGTAATAAATGAGCTAACATAAGTGAAATGGACACATAATGACATCGCTGTATGGGTTTATGGTGCAAGTGTTCTGTATCTCCTACAGTTTAGTTCAGATTCTCAAATAAATTACTAAAAAATCTGCATAAATATGAAATACAGAGTTGCAGTAATAGGCTGGAGTTGGAGCAGTGCAATTTTGAGGTCAGGCATTGGGGTTCACACACACCCCTGTATGGATTCCTGTGTGAGTAGGTGGTAGTCAGAGCAACTGAAGTGTGACTAAAAGCACAGGAATTTAGTTCAACAGCAGAGGATTAACTGGACCAAACACTGATGGTCTAATCAAACACAGCCATATCAGCCTACACTACTACTATAGCCGAAAACAAATCAAACATTTTATTTCTTCTTTGCAGATGAGAGCCAGCAGGAAACACAGAAAATAGTTCTCATATCTCCTAATCTCCTCATAAGTGATGTTTAGCATGTGACTGTGAGTGCTAGACTTAGAAGTTTCACCTCAGCTGACTTGTGCTAAGCCTGTTATACAAGCTACATTTGGAAAGATCTAAGAAGGGAAAAAATGGATTTTATTAAGAATATACATTATTACATTATTATAACAATATACATAATTGAAGGTCTATGGTTTCACAGATGCTCTATCTGAAAGGTGTAGCCCGATATCATTTCCATTCTCCTAGTTATGAATATACATGCATGATTTAATGTTCTGTTAGAGGCAGTTCTGATATTACTTTCCTTTATAACTGTTATTTTTTTGTTTAGGTTATAAATTCGTATACTATTACATTTACAGCATTTGGCAGACGCTCTTATCCAGAGCGACTTACAATGATCATTTTTATCCAACCGAGCAATTGAGGGTTAAGGGCCTTGCTCAAGGGCCCAACAGTGGTGGTAGTGGGGATTGAAACGCTAACCTTTGGATCAGTAACCCATCACCTTAACCACTAAGCCACCACTGCCCATATACTGGTCTTATTACCCTTGTAAGGACCTTTGAATGCCTTAATTTTTGGCAAAAAAAAAAAAAGGTTAATTACTCCCATGCCTACACCTAAAAGAAACTTTGACCTTAACTTCAATAACTAAAAGGAAACCTTTTGCTTGGTGACACGGTGGCGTAGTGATTAGCATGATCACCTCACAGCAAGAAGGTCCTGGGTTCGAGTCCCGGGCTCTGTGTGAATTTTGCATGTTCTCCCTGTGCTTGCATGGGTTTCCTCCCACAGTCCAAAGACATTAGGCTAACTGGCTGTTCCAAATTACCCCAGGTGTGAGTGTGAATGATTGTATGTGTTGCACTGTCATGGACTGGCAAGCTGTACAGGATATTCCACCTTCACCCAGTGTTGTCTGAGATAGGCTCCAGCCTCCCCACAACCCTAGTAGGATTAAGTGACCCTTCTTTTTCTTCTTCTTCCTATAATAATAATACATTAATAGTAATAATAACAATAATAATAATAATAATAAGGTCTGAAGACTGGGAATATGGTGACATGTTCCAGAATCTATTCTAATCTAATCTAATCTAAATATTCCAAATTTTCTGCTAGGGACCTTATAATTTCGTTACACTCTCAGAAATTATTAGAGTATAGTAGAAGTCAAGTTCTATCCCTCAAGGTACTTTCTACATTTCTGTGCAGTACCCCACCGGGGTCATTATTTGACTTCAAGGCAACTACTTCCCCAGTGCCAAGTCAAATTCATACTTTATTTTCTGAGAGTGTACAGGATACACTCACACTTCATCACTTCTAGTGTATTCCTGGCAGGCTATATTCCTTTCTTCAAATAGAAGAATATTTGCACCTAAATGCCTATTAATTTGTAACATAAATAAACTGATTTCCTACATGTGTAAGGTGTCATTATAGTGACATTCGTCCTCAGACTTGACAGTAGCACCATGTGCAAGGCATTGTGTGAAATTGGTTTTCTAGTGACATCTAGTGGGCAAAAATTAATATTGCACATGAATAGCAGATTCTGTCATTTGAACAAGTGTCATGGACAAATTTATCTAACGTTTATTCAGACAATAAAATGCAGTGTTACTTTACAGGCAACCTGAATATCATCAATAGGCCAATTAAATAATGATACGTGTATATATATATATATTTTTTTTTAACTTTTTTTTTTTTAATTTCTGCACTCTAATGCATCTGTGCCCTTTATTAACACTGTATGGTATACTGAATATGCAGCTGATAGATATAATAGATATACACCAATCATCCTTAACATTAAAACCACTTGATTGGTCTGCAGCTAAGCACCTCTGTACACAAAAGGCTGCAATGCACTGTGTTCTGACTCCATTCTATCATAGCCAGCATTAACATTTTCAGCAGTTTGTGCTTCAGTATCTTTTCTGTGGGATCAGACCATACACACTATCTTTCATTGCCTGCATGTACCATAAGTGTTGTGTACTTATGATACTGTTGCCAGCTCACTTGTTGTCTTTCCTAGGACTACCTTTAGTAGGTACTTACCACTGCATACCAGGCACACCCAACAAGACCTGCCGTTTTGGAGATGAATGGATCCAGTTGTTTAGCCATCACAATGTAGGCCATGTCAAAATCACTCAGAGCCTTACACGTGCTCATTTTTCCTGCCTCTAACACATCAACTTCAAGAACTCACTGTTCACTTTCTGTGTAAAACATCCCACTCCTTGGCAGTTGCCACTGTAATGAGGCAATCAATGTTCATTTCACCAGTAAGTGGTCATAAGCTGTTTTATATAAATTAATGATGCTTTTTATAAAAATAAGAAATGTAGAAGTACTCGATAATGGTACTGCAATGTGTGACTTGGTATGCCTTCGCCATGAATCCTTTTATCATGTGCAAAACCTGTGGCAGTTCATGGGCATTTAGTAAGGTGTGACAAGTAAAGGTTTGGTCCGAATACAAGTGTTCAGCCTGCAGAGTGTGCACAAAATTTTTCTAAGATGACCTCATGTGACCTTGACCTTTGACCTCAGAACTTGCACCAGTTCATGGGCCTTTAGTAGAAAGTAACTGCTCGAAGTTTGTTCAAAATCCATTGTGGGATTCAGAAGATAGAGCGCCACAAGGAACTTCAGACAGATAGATGTGTGCACAAACAGGATGAAAACATAATGAATGCCTCCAGCAGGTCCTTGTATTAGTTGATATTTGTGCGATTTTACAAGCAGTTACAGATTACAACACCCTTGTCAGTGAGTGTTACAGATTACAACACCCTTGTGTGTGAAAAGAAACTTTCAAATGTTGCCTTCAAATGTTGAATAGTTTTTAATAAATTTTGAGTAGAACAGATAAACAATGCTGTTAGAATAATAATTATATTATATGAGCAAATCAGCACACTGAGTGTCGAACAGCAGTGCTCAGGGTTCAGGGCCGAAGTTCCTCATTGCCAGTGTGATGTGCAGGAGGTGTGTATGATCCTTCTTTAATAAGCTTGTCTCTCTGCTTCTGGATCTCAAGTAAGCGTTTGTGCTGGTAAAGATACAGGATTGTTAGGTATGTGGGAACAAAATGGGGAAAAAAGGTGTATTTTACAAAACAGTGTAATACACTGAAAGAAAATATAGGGGAATTTACTGAACTCTTTTCTAAATGAACTCTTCACTGTTCATTGCGAATATCCCTGTGCTACAGTTGCAGTATTTATAGATTTGAAACAAACAACAAAACACATTTGTTTAAATGTACTAACCGTCTTTTTTCGATGCATGCACTCATAGAAATCTTCAAACTCAAGTTTGCATTCTTTCTTAGCTCGGGTCTGACCTATGCCATGACTGCACTCGATCCACTCCTTCTCAAAGGCATGGCAGCGTGGAGCCCGCTTGTAAGGCTGCTCCCCACTCTGAAGCAGGAGCCAGCGGTCCAAGTTGATTCCCAGTCTGGACTGCAGATCAATGAACGGCATGGTTCTAGAAAATAAAAACATGCAAAATGAGAGGAAATATAAGAACATTAAAAGAAAACACACTCTTCAACATTCATCTTTATAATTAACATCTGATCAGCACCAAGATTTGTTTTGCAGTTAAATTTTGAGTGCACACAGTCATGTCTAACTACCAGCAGCATCCACAAGTGAAATTTATCCCCTGCTTATCTCTAACTAAAGAGAGTGATGCAGCAGAGCTTAATTCCTTTTAATTCCTGCTGTTTCACCTCCTTATCCGTACACTCTTTATGTTTACATTATGTTATGACACCAGTCTGTAATCAGCGCCCTTCAACAATATTTGACCTTCTACATACAACTGTTCAAATACTTACATATTGAATAAATACACAATTTCTTTAAAGAGTGGACCAGCTACAAAACACACTCCCGACTCTAACGCTACATGACAACATTAGCATCAAGCTAACTAGCTACACATCAATGCTAACTTCGATTCGATCTAATCCTAAATCCCAGTAGTAAACATATTTATTTAGTAATATATTGCTATGAAAGCTTTTTTAAACATTAATATGATCTCCAGCCATAAAGAAACACGCTAATATTGTTAAAAACACAAAAGAGTCACCGTAGCGTTCGAATTCACCTTTTCCAGGATCAGCACTGACGGCTTACCGTAAATTTATTCTGGAGAGGAAATATTTGCGACACTGTCGCAAAGCTAATAATAACAACAACGTGACGGAAGATGGCGCTATGAGAATATTCAAGTTTTTTATTAGTATTATTGTTGTTATTATTATTAATATTGTTATTATTGTTGTTGTTATTATTTTATTTATTTAATATTTTTATTTTATTATTATTTTTGCATAAGACAGAATGTTTTTGCAGGTTCAGTATGATGCAGTTGTTTTTTAATTTCCATTTTTGTTATTGTTCGCATCTATAAATAATAATAAAAAAATAATAATAAAAATAATGACGTAAAAGAGCAGGTAAAATGGTCAGTCGCAGGTAATGAATCATTGACTCATTTTCCGAACCGCTTAATCCTACTCGGGTCACAGGGAGGCTGGTGCCTGTCTCAGTCAACACTGGGCGAAGGTGGGGTACACCCAGCTCGCCAGACTATTGCAGGGTGAGCACACAGACACAACTTTCCACACTCACATTCACACCTAAGGGCAAGTTGGAACAGCCAATTAGAATAATATGCATGTCTTTAGACTGTGGGAGGAGACCAAGTAGCCGGAGGAAACCCATGCAAGCACAGGGAGAACATGCAAACACCCAGACCAGGACGTGAACTCTTGACCTTCTTGCTGGGAGGTGTACGTTCTAACCACTATGACTACTACTGACTTTGTATAAGAGGTGACTGTTTATTACTATTTTTATTTAGGGGGGGTTTGGGTCGCATGTGTCTGGAAATATTGGTTAATTACTCATACAAAATATACCACATCAACTGGAATACTGTCTGAGCTTATTACAGTATTTTGTCCGTATGTATCTGGTGAATTTAAAAGGAAGATCAGGGAATTTCAGCTTTGGCTTCCTCTGAACTCAACAAACTTCTCTAATACATCTGACAGATGAGTTAAACAACCTAATTTCTTTGTAAGCTGAACTAGGCTAATAAATCTGTAGGAAATGACTGACATCTTTAAAGTGTACTTAAACAAATACAAAAAATAAAAAATAGCTGTTGCAACACATAAATGTTTATTCTCATGATTCTCGTCTTTGCCAAGTGTGCTGTGTTGAGACATGAACATCCAAAGAAACAAATGTTATTTTAATACTGTTTTTTATAGCAATATTAATCAGGCTCGGTTGTTATATTCAAGTTTTTTCTTGAAGTTCAGCACATAAATGTTGTCTTGAGTGGATCAGATTTCCAGGGCTGGTATTAAAAAAAGGCCCCCTTGTTTTAATCATGATGACATAATAACATTCATTAGTATATGATTTAAGGTTTTATAATCAAATACAATAATAAAAGAAGCAAAAATGCAGCATGTGACAAAAAGGATAATATTCCATTACATTCCACAATACTGTTACAAACAAATCAAAATGTACAATCAAATGGTTTGCCATTGTGGGGTAAAATGAAAAGAATGTGAATCAAATTGATACTAATGACTAATGACGTAAGACTAGATTTCAGGGCAATTACAACTACTGGGATAAAGTGCACGAAGCAAAAGATTTGATTAAATTTATTATTAAGAAATGTTCAAATCCAAACACATTGTAGCGAATCAATAATAATAATAATAATAATAATAATACAAGGCTTTATTACAAAAAAAGGGCATCATGTGGTCTATCTGACTGTTGATGCTTTAAATCTTTGCTATTTAATACAAATATACACACACACACACACACACACACACACACACACACACACAAAAGCACATATAGTGTTGTCAGGGAGAAAGGGACTGGGAGAGCAGGACGGCGAGAGTGATGTCTCTAAGGCAGGCAGACAATAATTAAGGTGGAACTGTCTGCTTGTGAAATGATAAATCCTTAAGCCTGATTGGTCAGAAGGAGCTTCAATCTATGGTGTTGTATCACAGTAGCAAGTTGCATTTCAGGTGCTCCGCATCAACGGATTTAAAAACAAAATACAACTGCTGATATGGTGACATTCAAACAGCAATTAAAAAAAAAGAAAAGAAGGAAAAATCCCCAGTGTTAAGTCAGAGATAAAGCTCTTTCTTTTTCACTTTTGTTTTCAAACACAGGAAAGTCTTCAGAACAATCAGACTTGTTTCAGAGACACCCCAAAACATTAAATGCAACTACAAATGAATAAAAAAATGCATGTCACCCTTTAATAAAATTGCTGTATGATGACGTATGAGGAATACAACACTTCAGGAGATCCTTTTATAATAAAGAAAATAATCAGCTTTGGGCTGGTAACGACCCCGGTGCCTCCGCCATCACTTATTTGCCATGAATGTGTTTTGTTCCTAACATAACAGTGCCGCTCCTCCATCACCTGACCTTCATTCTCTGTGCAGGTGAGAGTCATGTGCAGGTCCATATATGTCTTTTCACTGTGCAAACTTTGTCAGTGCAACTACTACATACTCTACCTGTATCCTCATATACAAGTGCGGATCATGCATACATACACATGCATACAACAAATTATACAGTTTCCAGGTTGCTTTGTTATAAATAAAAAAAACACATACACACCCTCCCAACATATATTAAAAAACATGACAGTCCATATGGACCCTTTCCAGAGTCCCTCACAAATTATACATGTGTGCTTGATACTATTTTCAGTATTACTTGTCTGGCGTTATTTTTCTCTTGTCCCTCATTACAGGAATTCTTGTCCCATTGGTTTATTTATTTACTCATTTTTGCTTCAATAGCCAAGGCATTATTTTGCACCGGTTGCACCGGTTGAATTACTAACAGTATGAATTGTAGAGGTAGAGCCCTGTCAGTAATTTAGGCAAAACAGACAGAGCAGCAGGCAGACCCATGCCACCAAATTCCCGGGAGAGCATTTAAGCAGTCTTGCTTAT
>JBCNYH010000001.1:49556301-49567655 GCA_039654325.1 Tandanus tandanus | reverse complement strand
ACACATACACACACACACACACACACACACACACACACACACACACACACACACACACACACACACACACACACGTCCGCCTCACAGCAAGAGGGTCCTGGGCTTGATTCCCAGGCTCAGGCATTTCTGTGTGGAGTTTGCCTGTTCTCCCCGTTTACCATGTTCTCCAGTTTCCTCCCACCATTCAAAGACATGCACATTAGTCCCAAACTGATCATATGTGTGCGTGTGTGTGTGAACAGTTGTGTGTGTGTGTGTGTGTTGGCCCTATGATGGTCTGCCGAGCTGTTCAGGGTGTTAGAACATGATGTGAACACACTGTTAAATGCTGTTATTGTAGTTCATTTTATATGATAGATCTGAAGTAACATATCAGTGGTATAAAAGCTGAGACTGAGAGATGAAGTAGTGGAGATGGACTCACTGGGCCCCGGCTCGGCTGCGTAACTGGGTGAATGGTTGCTGTGCGTTCTCAGTGACAGCGCCCTTTGCTGCCTGGCTGAGTCACATGTTTGGTTCGGATGCCAGGCCTGCTTGCAGTGGTAGCAGAACTCAGCGCCACAACCTTCCCTGCGACATACAAGCCTGGGGCAGCTGGCACAGCCTGATGCAATGACAGCAAACCTGGCAGGAGAGACGAGAGCAGGTCAGAGGAGTTTTATGATAGTCAACACAACACTAGCATTAGTTCTGGTTATATGCAACACACGAGGAGAAAGTAGAATTTTAAAAAAGGTCATGTGATCTGGGGGCAATCTATTTTAACTGTAGTTGAAGCATGATAAAGAGATAAGAGGGAAAGAGAAGGAAGGAGGCACATCAATACATGTGTGTCTGCGTGTGTGTGTGTGTGTGTGTGTGTGTGTGTGTGTGTGTGTGTGTGTGTGTGTGTGTGTGCGTGTGTGTGTTTTTTAATAGGTTTCTTAATCCTCACTGAAAAAATCACATTAATGTTGCTAAGCTTTGTTTAATTCTTATGGATGTATGCTGTTTTGGACTTATTATTTTTATTATTATTATTACTATTATTATTATTAACAACAACAACAACAACAACAATTATTGTAATAACTGAATAATAGCCCAGAATAATTTAAGAAGTTAATCCAAAACACCTAAATGGATCTAAATCCAAGCTGTCATATCAGCTAACTTAAAAACAACTCTCCTGACCTACAGGTTGATACTTGCTACAAAAAACACCCCAAGATTACGCCATTGACGAAGCTTTTCCTGTAAAAGAATTCCATGGAAAGCCGACATGTATACAAACTAGTCTGTTCAAGTTCAATTCAGAACAACAATAACAAAAAGATGAGAAAAAATATTACACTCTTAAAACTCTACACGTTCATCCTGGCTCAGTCAGGGAAGTACAGTGCCACTTTACACAGTCCAGTAAGGAGGTAATGACCGCTTTGATTAAATCCCATCCTCTGTTACCCTTAGCAACGCTGGCTTCGAACTGCATCCTAGTCACCATGGCAACTGACAGTACAATGGAAAGCAACGCCTCAGAATGGGCAAGAATGTTTCGAGATGAAAAATCACACACCGGCTACAGTGTAACCTGGAGTTACTTCGCAAGCTGTGTGGAAACAAACCATTACGACTGCTACCGAAATGTATTTTTCTTTCCCTTGAGAAAAAAGAAAAAGAAAAAAACCCATCCCTTTATGAAAACTCCCGTCTGTAGGCTGGAAGAGGAGTGGTGCTGACCCAAAAAAACAGGCACAGGCATGTCCCTGATATGTAGGTCACCAACCCACTACTGAGATTGACAAATCTCTTAAATGCCACAATGTCGTGCACAGTAAACATATACTTTCCAAATGACACATCTGATGAACTGGGCTTCCCACACAACATTTGGCATCTTATACTATCTCTCTCTCTCTCTCTGTCTGTCTCTCTCTCTGACCTTTAAAGTACCTCCTACACTTCACAGAGAGGAAAAAAAGGATATTCACATTTCAAACATTTACAAACCAAACCATGTTTTGTTTTCTCTACACAATATATAGATTCAATCCTAAAATCACAGTGAATGAAAGCTGACAGCAGGTCATGAGATCATATACCAAACTCTGGTAATGAATACTCTGGTTATGATTATTCACATTCTTATCTCATTCTTACATTTCTACCTTTTAAAAAGTTATTCATGTAACTTTTACTGTCCTGTGATCGCCCAGGAAAAGCTGACTTATATACATCACCTCTATAACCACAGACTTTGCTGTAATGCAACTTTTTAACCCTGATGCATCCTTTAGGTCAAATCACAGCAAGAAGGTCCTGGGTTTGAGCCCTGTGTCTGGCAGGGCATTTCTGAGTGGAGATCAATGTTTTCCCTGTGCTTGTCTGGGTTTCCTCTGGGTACTCCAGCTTCCTCCCGCAGTCCAAAGATATCTACATTAGACTAACTGGATTTTCTAGATTGCCCCTAGATGTGAGTGTGAATGGTTATGTGCCTGTGTGTCCGGTACTGGTCTAACAAGTTGTTCAGGGTGTACCCCACCTTTGCCTGGAGTTGGCAGGGATGGGCTAGAGCTTCCCCATGACCCTAATAAAGGATAAAGCAGTTCGGAAAATGAAATAGGGACAGTGTAGGCTCAAAGGTTAAGGCTCCAGGTCAGGGGTTACTGATCAGAAGGTTGGTGGTTCAAGCCCCATTACCACCAGCTGCCACTGATGGGCTCCTGAGCAAGGCCCTAAACCTTCGACTGCTCAGTTGTATAAACGAGATAAGTCGCTCTGGATAAGGTTGTCTGCAAAATACTATAAATGTAAATGAAAACAGAACCCAAATGTAATCTTACTAATCTCATATTTCTAATCCCGATTGCCATTACGAAAAGAGAACGCATCAGGTATTTTTCAAATGAATGTTGAAGCTGCAAATGGGGCAGAATAATACTAAGCAATGAAAAGAACATGGGAATTACTAAAAAAATCCCCTAAAAACATGCTTTCAGTCTACTAAAATGCTTCTATGACGTCTACTGCTGTGACACGTTTATAAGATGATGTTTAACTCACTGTTTTAAATAAACCCCACTGTTTCTCAATTCCTTTTACAAGATGGATGAAAAAGTGGTTCCTGAGTCAGATGCAGCAGATTTAATGTGGTGTTTGTTACACAAGCACGTTAGATTTTATTTTGGGCACGACTGCTATTCTGAGACGTTTGAATGTAATACATTATCAGTAATAAATCATTACATTCTCCTGAAACCCAAAAATGAATGTTGTGTGTCTTCTCATTTTTTCACACTGGTTCTGTCCCTCACCCCCTGATAACTATTGAACTTGATCAATATCTTCAAACAAGAAGAAGTTTGGGAAAAGAGTAATACCTTACGGCTCTCATATGACGATCTTAAAGGATATACATACAATATTGTTCCGGGAAAATGTGATGTCATATGAGGACACTGGGGTCTCAAGAAGACATGAAGTTACTCACTACTTGAGTAGATATTTTATGAGATTCTTCTTTTTAGACATATTCAAGTACTTTTACTTCTACTTCCCTCATCATCATCATCATCATCATCATTATTATTATTATTATCGTGTTAAATAAGGTTTTATACGTCCGATGTGTAGTGAAGCCCTTGAGGTCTTGAAATGATAAGTACATATAATTAAAAAATAAATTGAAATGCCCCTGAACACATATGAGAATATGTATATATGTATATGTCTCAGCTTGAACCTTAATGACTGTCAAAAATGACAGAATTGTCTTATAACTTTATAAATCCTCACTAAGGTCATGATCACTATATCACTGTATCTAATTAGTAAAAAAGATAGTCTGGGTGATTAAGATATCACTTGTCAAGTAGTGAATAAAGATGAGCTTTACATGTCCTAGAAAGTCCTCGATATAACTTTCACACTTACCCGCAGTCTGGAGCTGGACACCAGCGGCAATCGGGGTCTGAGGCGAGGCATCGCCTAAGCAGGAACTCCTCATACTTCTCCAGCAGAGCGGCGTCATCCAGGATGATTGCTACCTGCCTAGGTGCCAACCTCTCAGCACACTCGGGGCAACTGAGCTGCACCCGGCTCTCTGTGATCTCAATGCGCAGGTACTGGCGCAGGCAACAAAGGCAAGAGCGATGACTGCAGCCCTGAAGCTCTGCCAGCTGATCCCGCGGCTGGCGCACCAGACATAGTGGGCACTCGTGGAGTTCTTGTCCTCCCAGAGAGGCCTGGCTGGAGGATAGTGGCTCAGCTGAGTCGGCAATAAGAGGGTCCGGCGAGGCAACGGTGGGAGTTGGAGGCTGAAGGAGCTGCTGTTGCTGCTGGTTGTGCTGCTGGGCTAAAGGTGTTCCTGTGTTTGTTTTGCTCCTCCTGGAACCACGTTTGCTGTGAAAGAGGTTGGCGAAGGAGATCCTGCCCTGCTTCTTGCCCGGACCATGACATTTAGGATTGGGAATGCCACTGACAGACGAATGGGGTGATTCAGAATCTTTTTCTGATCCCATTGCCCAGGACTGATTTGATTTAGAGGTCTGTGCTGATAACGTTCTACTGACTTTCTACCAAAATCTTTCAGAAGCCAAAAATTTTTGTAAAAATAAAGCGGTATTGTCCCAAGTAAGATTTTCAGTTATCCAGTTACGGATTCTATTCCAATATTCCTGTCAGACAGTCACGCCTTTGTTCTGTACTTATCACGAAACAATAGAAAGAGAGAGATTAACCTCACTGAATAAGGTTGACACAACGGAAAGAGAAACTAAAAGAAAAATCCCCTTGGCGTCCTACGGGTTTGTTCTAGTAACACTCGAGCAGGATGATTAGCAAACAATCAAGTAAACATTTACAAGTTCTAATACTACACAGTCCAAAACGTACTCCTTCTAATAAATTTGGTTGTTTTTTTTTTTATCTTCTTTTTGTTTTTTTCAAATTTATAAATCAATATGAAATATAATATACATTAGAAGATATGTCCTCTGGCTCAGACTGTCCTCAGCTTAATGTCCTTTGATGCTTTGGTTGAATCACACGGCTGTGATGAGCTGCTCGTCTCTTCTTCTCAATCAGCCTGTCTGTAAGGAAGAGAAACGGCACAGGAAGTTAGCATGAAGAGCCGAGTGCCTGCGAAAAAAGGAGCATGCTCTGTACCCCCCACCCTCCTACACCCACCCACACAGACCCAGACACACACGTACACAGATTCTCTTCACCGACTGGCTGTTTCGATTTCACTGTTAACTCTTCCCTCTCAGCAGGAGAGAAAGTACCACAGGTAGGACTGTTTTAATGACAAATGATACTGAGATGAGAACTCTGAGTCACGTACTCAAAAATCCACCAAACCCTAATGTGGAAAACAAACATATATTTTCATACACTGGAAAAAAAGCAGTCTGTATTTAACTGTAACTGACATCTATTTATTTAACCATTACACATTTTATACGAATTCATTATTAAATGCATTGGGTGTGGCTATACAAGTTATAATATTAATATTTATAAGAAATAAAACACAATGGGGTGTGCTGTTCCAGGAAAACAATTAGCAATGATGATTCAAACACATCCCAGAATGACTTATTGTCAATGTTTTGGGTGACAATTTTTTAAAATTCCTGAATAACAAAATAACCGTGGGGGCAGCCGTGGCCTAATTTTTAGAAAAGTGGGTTTGGGACCAAAAGGTCGCTGGTTTGATTCCCAAACCAGCTGGAAAAATGTGTGGCGACGGGGAAGTGAGCAGCACCTTCCCTTCCTCCACCTTGAACAAGGCACCTAACATTCTGCTGCTCTCTGCCAGAGCAACTAAGGTACAAAAAAAATTCTAACACACACACATATATATATATATATATATATATTTAAAATATTTCATATTTCACTTCATGGGCTTTGTTAATTAAATAGTTTTAAAGTGAATCTCGATTTTCATTTTACACACCTAAACCAAAAATTTAAATTTATCAATAGAATCAATTTTTAGCTCATCTCTATTACACAGGAACAGCGCAATCTAATTGGTCTGACATTTTAGGATTAAAAGACATTATTCTGAGTAGATACTCGAGTTAAAATGACACCCACAGTCTGTCACATTCACGTGGAGTAGACAGCGTCATTATTGTCATGCTATAAAATAGGAAAATAAACCCTAAATATCTTTGTTTTTCTTGTGTTTCTGTGTAGTATATACTAAAAACCTTTAAGGAGTGTGGATTACGTTCATTTCAGTGTAGTATGTGCTAAACTCTAAATGAGTAGGCCAAACAAATGCAGTTAACTAAACAATGTTTAGTTTATCTGGAAGTGCAGAGCTCACCTGACCCGTCTCTGTCATAGTTAATATATGTGAATATAAATAATAAAAATCAGATTTTGGTTTGCTTTTTTATGTTTCTGAGTAGTATATACTTAAATATAGAGTTAACTGACACTGTTACACAGCTCACTGTTGTACCTGCGTCTGTCATGGTTTAAATAGTGTAAAAAAACTAAACAAAACAAAACAAAAAACCATAAATCTTATTTTAGTGTGATTTTTTGCTTATGTTTCTGTGTAGTATATACCATGACAATGATGCGCCTCAGGCTTGGTGAACGTTCCATCTCGGGGACCATTCAGTTATATCCACCTCGCCTTTGGCACATAATTCTTAATTATACATTAGTTAACTAAAAGGGTATCCTTTAACTGTTTTGTTATTTGCTGCAGATTATGCGGCGCATCCTTGATACAGATCCCGTTCATGAGCTGTTACTATAGAAACAGTACTGTATTAGAAGCAGCACAATCAGATACCTGTGATTTGTCGCTCAGATGACAATATTGTCAAAGCTGCTGTTATTAAAGATTAACAACATCAACATCGTCTGGCCAATCAGCTTTGAGAATTCGACAGTCCTTTTGTATAAAGGTGATTAATGCTGTTTCTTAAACCAAATCTAGTACACACATAACTATGTTTATTAATAAGAAGAAGAAGAAGAACAATAATAATAATGGAGCAGTCTTTTTATAAATCAATAATCAATAAAAGCCTTATGATGCATATCAGATCACACACAGACCCCACACATGACACACACACACACGACTGCATGATGCATTTGTCCAATTTTCTGATCTTCCTCCTTTTTCTTTGCTACTTTGTTCATTTATCTCTCTGTTCTTTCTTATCTCACTCTCACCAACACCTTCTGGCTTTTGCTTAAATGCACAAGCACACACTCTTCAGCTCTCTCTCCACTTCACACTGCGCTACTAGTGCGGTTGCCATGGCAATCCTCACTACCAGAACCGCAAACACGGGCCCTTGCAGTGACTATGTTGCTTATGAATGCACAAACACACTCACACTCACACACACACACACACACACACACACACAGTATATTTATACTACATTATATAATGTACATATACATACACAGAAGCAAAATATTACAGGATGGCTTCAGATTTATATGCCTATGACACCCCCACAAGCCATATACTCACACACAAACACAAACAAGGGAGGCACATGTGTCTTGATTTCCTCTGATAACCCCTGGCCAACTGACCTTGAGGTGTAAATTTGTTTTTACGGGAACAGAAGTAAAAGAGGAAAGAAGGAGGAGGAGCAACACTACTCTTAGAGCAACAATCTGAACTCTTATCTTTCACCATGATCATATCAGCATGTAAGGACATGTGCTGTGCACTCCAGCTTAAATCAAGAGCTTTCTGTTCTGATTTTAGAGTTAATAAGATTTATAAACACACACACTTGCCTCTTTTGCTTCTTCCAACATTTATCTCCACCAGGTTCAGGACTAATGCTCGGATGAGTATTTGCTAAAAAAGAATGCGCGATACACTGATTCCTGTTTTCTGATCTTAGTGGAAAAGACAAGCCATTATTGGAGTCAATGTGACCCACTTCTATGTTAGTGGTAACAGGAATCATTGTGACCCACGCTCATAATCATATGCAACGACCTGCACAACATGCGCCCTAGAGCCTAATAATAATAATCCCTTATTGTTTAATATAGCACAGTCAAATACCCTGACCCAGGTCATTTACACACACACACACTCATACTGCTTTCCTTAGAAAGACCTGTGCACACAGAAAGACACTCTCTCTGTATTTTCTATATATGTACACACACACACATATATATATATATATATATATATATATATATATATATAAAATATCAATGACCTTCCTTTTCCACTTTAGTCTCCCTGTAAAGGAAGCAGCAGGCTCTTCTAATGCACTTGATTACAAATAATAACCATCTGTACTCTCTGAGGTTTGGTGCATGTGGAGTGTGTGGGCAGGCAAGCAAGAGTTCGCTAGAAAAATGTCTCACCTTTCAACACAAGAGACCAAGCTTTTGTATGGTGTTAATGTTTATTAACCCACAGAGCAGCAACAATGGCTTCAGTCTACCAGAACTACCATTCCAAAGAAATATAATCAAAGAAGTTAGCGTACATAACGATAAACGGACACAGGCAGGAATTCATTAATTCCGGGTTGTTTTTTTACTGATCCATTTCCATATCCGAAATGCTAATGAGGTCCTAGGAGTGTTGGTCTTTGGCGCATGTTGGTCACCGGTTGATGATCGGCATCGCAAAGACATCTGTTCCAAATTGGACAATTTGGAACATGCAGACAACATGCAAATCAAACTCTTACATTACATACCCTTGCTCCTCCAAACACAATCGTCAATCCTGCTTTCGGCAGTCGCGCTGAATCGGCCATTTCCTCTGCTTGAAGCGGAATTTTGAAGGAAGTGAGACTAGTCCAAATCTACAAGTTTCACTTGTAAATAGGTGGGAGGCTATTAAACTTTTCATTTATAGAACATATCCAGTATATCCTGGCTTACTCTCACTGCTGCACACTCATGCTGACCCAACACATCAGATCATGTACTCAAACAATACTGTATGAGAAAAACATGCATTCATTCATTTACCGAACCACGCTATCCTACTAGGATTGTGTGCAGGCTGGAGCCCATCTTAGCTGACTCAAAGGTCGAAGGGTGGGGCACACCCTGAACAGCTCGCCAGTCCATCGCAGGACACACACACACACACACACACACACAAAACCATTCACACTTACACTCACACATAGGGACAATTTGGAACAGGCATTTATTCTAACGTGCATGTCTTTGCACTGTAGGAGGAAACTGGAGCACCCAAAGAAAACCCATACAAGCACAGGGAGAACATGCAAACTCCACACAGAAATGCACATGCCGAGCCCGGGATTTGAAACCAGGACCTTCTTGTTGTGAGGCGGGTGTGCTAAATAAAATAAAATACACTTTTTAACAACGTAAACAGAATTCTATGTGCCATATGCAGTAGGTAGCTTCATTATTTTAGCTGGCAAAATAAACTATTACTGCCACGCAATGCATTACTCATTTGAATAGAAAGGCTTTTATTCCAATCACAGTGAGGAAGCGCATGATGTTTCTGGCGCCTATAACGTGCTTACGGAAGTGAATCTCTCCGGTGGAGTGGCATCTCGCTGCCCTGTGGTGATACTGGGTCTCCATGAAAGAAATCTTATCTCAATAGCGTAACACTTTCAGACAATATCAAAGCTTTGGGGAGGGGACAGTCATAATGTGGTGGTTACATGACATTACGTCATCGATGGTGTCATCAAAACAAATTCACATTGAAACCTTGTATTAGGAGAAGTAAATTTTTTCAGAGGTCCGCTTTTAGGCAGTGCCTAAATCTTTATATTATTCGTAGCCATGATCCATTCATTAATGGTTTTGTTTTAAATGGTAATTGTTGTCAACGTTCAGTGGCGTTAATGGTCAAAGGAAATTGTATCATTTGAAAGTCCATATATGGATTCCTATTGCAAATCGTCCCCCCAAACCCCATGTTTTTTTTAAATTGGAGAACAGCAAAAAATCAACTAATGCTGTATTATTGCCTAAGTTCCATTAAGGCGATAGTTAGTTGTGGTTATAATAAATCCAAGCCATAATGCAGAAACATCATAAAGAAGAGCATTTCACCAATCCTGTCTCTGTCTCCAAACTAGATCAGAAGAAGGCGGTATGACATCTGGCACTATTATTAAGCTATATGTCACACACAACGGACAAAGATTTGCCAAGCAATCTGGCGGTTATAACAGCTATGGCAGGAAGACCTGTGGTGTTGAATATTACTGAGATCCTCTACAAGCTGCTCAAAAAAAAAAAAAAAAAAAGCGTTTGGAGGAAGGCATTTGTTAAAAAAAAGAATACTTATACCCCATAAAAAAGGGGAAAAACTGGCACTATACAGTGGCATATCTCACAGCTCCTCCGGCACAAACAGTTCAAATAACCAGACAATTTCTTATCAGTTCGACAGGAGCTAATTTTAGCAATACACTGATTATGAAGTTCTGAAGAAACTGAATAGACGCAAATAATCCAGCTCTAACCATTCGCTGCTCAAATGCACCACTGTACTGATAAGGAACAGGAAGCTGATGCAACCCAGTGCTCACAACATATTACACACTAAAATAATGTGCATTATTACACACACATGTGCATTCGGTGCAGAAGAATGCAGTCTAATGATGGAGGATTCCGTGCTTAACTTCATCCAATCACATACAGGGAACCTAAACTAACCCCAGCAACCAGAATTCAGCATCTTTAACCTCTTGAGACCCAACTGTCCTCATATGAGGACGCTATTGGGTATTACTCTTATGCCAAACAACTTCCTGTTTGAAGACATTAATCAAGTTCAATAGTTAGGTGTTTAGGGACAGAAGTGGTATGGAGAAATGAGAAGACAGACAACATTAGGTTTCGGGTCTTGGGCATGGTGGTGTAGTGATTAGCACACGTCCACCTCACAGCAAGAAGGTCCTGGGTTTGAGTCTTGGGCATGGCGTGGGCATTTCTGTGTGGAGTTTGCATGTTCTCCCTGTGCTTGTGTGTGTTTCCTCTAGATGCCCCGGTTTCCTCCCACAGACCAAAGACATGCACATTAGGCTAACTGGCTGTTCCAGACAGCCTCTAGATGTGAATGTAAAGATGAATGATTGTGTGTGGTGCCTTGTGATAGTCTAGAGAGCTGAAGTGTTCACCGGCCTCCCTGCAACCCTAATAGGATTAAGTGGTTCAGCAAACGAGTGAATGAGAGAGTGAGTAATTCTCTTTAGCAATTTACACAAAATATAAAGCAAAAAGAACCAAAGTCAAATAAAGTTTCCTCCTTCCCATAACCATCCCTTTTCATTCATTCATTCATCTTCTTCCGCTTCTTCCGGGGTCGGGTCGCGGGGGCAGCAGCCTAAGCAGTGAGG
>JBCNYH010000001.1:49524498-49538239 GCA_039654325.1 Tandanus tandanus | reverse complement strand
TATATATATACATATATGTATGTATGTACCATGATTAATTAAAATAACCGTCACCATCCAATAATAATCACAAAAGGCACGTACCTTAAACCGGATCAGTGTTGGAGTAGGGAACAGGGCGTCTGTTTATTTTGACTCCCCGGGAAAGCTTTTCTTCAGCACGGACACGGACACGGACACGGACACGGACACGGCTCGGCGTCTCTCGGGATGAGCGGGTTGGTTCTGTGGCCCTGGTACTGATGTCTCCCCACCATACACCACGACGCCGATGAAACCCGCAGCTCGTTTCTCTTTTTCCATTTACGTCATTGAGGAAAGCCCCTGCTCGCGAGACGCTAGCTTCTGGAAACCCCGCCCCGTGACATCACATCGTCCCCTTACGATTGGTCAGCGCCGGATACCGGAAGTGGTTTGAACAACTCAAGCTGAAACAGAAATCTACTGGGGCAGATCTACACTTACGAAATCAGCGGTATTTCCAGGTGAAATCCTGAGCGCGCGACAATGAAACAGAAGATTGGTTTGCTAGCTTTAACCCAAAACATTCCCAGACATTGACTAAAGCTTTATTTTAATATAGGGGGGGGGGGGCCGACAGTGCTGTACAACAATAAACAAAGGGACATTATAAGCCCCCCTTCTACTTCAGTTAGGTTTTTTTTTCTTTATGACGTCCGAAATTAAAAAAAAATTAATAACATCCCCCGGTTTGGCAATAGAGTGAGCGATGACAAAATATTCCTCCCACAAGGGAAAAACTAAGTAAATAATGAGGTATATAAAGAATAAAGCACTAGAGAGCCTGTCGTCATGGAGAAAACACACACATTTGTGCTTTCTTCTTTACTAAAAGGATGATAGGGTGTATGTTTATATGTAATGTACGTATACTTATGAAACCCTGGTAATATTCCCATATACAGGAAGATAACATCACAAAAAACACAAACACAGAGACACCAGTACATGAAGACAGTAAAATCCTGCCTTTTATTTCAAAAGAAATGTCATCAACGTTGTCACACACTGTCTGTTTTAATGTTGGTAAACTTAAACAAAAAGCATACCATCACAACAATGAATAAACCTATGTTATAGACACTCCCTCCTTTCTCATCAGGCTCAGACTGGATGGAGGAACCTGGTTTCAGACAGCTGTAGAAGAAGAAAAAATGACTTAAGTAAATTAATTATTCTATCCAGCACATGGGCACAAAAAAGGGAAAGCTAGTATTTCTAAAAATCCTTTTCCTCCACTGCAGGATGAAACAAACAAACAAAAAAATACAAGTACCACCTGGTGGACATGAGTAGAACTTCAAGAACAAGTGCAACAAGAAACACCGGTTTTAGTTTAAATGAAGTGCAATTCAGTGTAAATATTAGTCATGTTGGGCTACAAAGGATAAAAAAAATTAAGAAAAGGAGTGGCTGAATATCACAGATAGGAGGAATATCTGAGTAAGGAGGTGATCACATTAGAGGTTCGATAGAAAAGTGACTGATGTGAATGGTAATTCGCGGCTTTTCATTCTCAAAATGTTATCGTGACATTTGCGGCATCGCATTTTGGTTGCCTGGTTCGAAATGCACCACAAAAACTTTCAAACGTGATTGAAATTTCCGCGAATGTCGCAAAGCGAGGCTCTCACATGGAGTAGTCTCAAACTCTTCTCAAACAGTTCGCATGTGTGGTGAGAGGGTCTCAAAGTTGTCGTTTTGCTCGCAAATTATTAGTTTTCCTTTCCACACGAAAAGTTTGAGACTTGCTGGCATCCGCGCAAATAAAAAGCGAATAGTTTGAGAAGACGCAACTGATTTATGAAAGGAGATCAGATTTACTTCGCCAAACATCCATGCCATTTGCGTCAGTCGCTTTTCTCTCACACCTCTAGTGTGATCACCTCTTATCTGTCATGCAGTCTCCATGCATGGACAACCAGAAAGATCAGTCAAAAAGTAGTAGGTGTGAGAACACAACAGACAGATTGGTCATGCTGACTTAGTGAGTGAGATTTCTGAGTAAAAACAACCTGGTTTTTTTTGTTTGTTTGTTTTGGATAAACCTGCTGCTGGTTGCTTGGGCACAAATATGAAACTGAAGCTGCAGCATACTTAATTTTCACTTCACAGCAATATACATACCATGTACAAACACTCCACCAGTAGGTATTTCCATGTGTGCCATGGTGTGTAATGTAGGAAAAGAGAGAGTTGTCAAAGCCGTCACGTTTCCATAGGCAGAGGTGTAACAACTAAACAAGATGCTTTCAGACAACACTAAGCGGGAAAAACTCAGACACTCAAGTGCAGCATTTTCCTTAAAGGCTGGAGGCAAAACCTTTCTATGAAGGAGATAGAGTTAATTAAGTTAGATGAATAACACAAGATCTTTACAGGTGGCGGCTGAGAAGGCAGCGAGGATGGAGGCAAAGACGACATCGGGTGACTGAGCAGCATCAACGGCACGGTGTATGCCACGTGCCGTATAGTACTGCACCAGGGGAACTGTCTGTCTGTGATACGCCTCCAGCCTTGAGCGCAGCACCGTCTCATTATCATCACTACGACGAATCAGAGGCTCCCCAGTAACCTAAAGGCACAAACAGAGAGATGAATACTTAGACCAGTACTTAAGTTCAGAATGAGGCACAGTTAATCATCTCATCTGGTCTAGAACAAGTGTTACTCAGCAAAGAACTAGACTCTATCTGGCTCAGAAACTGACAGGACACACACACACACACACACACACACACACACACAAAACCCTTCACATATATCCTCTTTGAAAATCAGACAGACTGGTATTCCTGGCATAGCTAGGTGCTACAAACAGTTTATATATTGCAATGAAAAATTTAAATATATAAACAAATTTTGCCCAGAGCCACGCCTTCACCCAGAGTCAGCTGAGACAGGCTCCAGCCTTCCTGTAACCCTAGAAGGATCGAGTGTTTTGGCAAGTGAGTGAGGTTTTAACAATTTTGATCGAATGAGTTTCACAGATAAAACTCTGTAACGAGGGGTGTCTATTAACTTTTGATATGTTCCGCTGACAGGGGCAGTGGTGGCCCGGTGGTAGGGTGCTGACTTACTGACCTGAAGGTCAGGGGTTCAAGCCCCTCTATCACCAAGTTGTCACTGCTGTCCCCCCAGTGCAGCTAACTGGGTTATCAACGGCCAGCCATGTCTCTCACTGTCTGTGAGAAAAGAACCATTGCTGTCGTTCGTAAAGAGTAGGCCATGAGGTTCCTGTCAGCGTGTTTTTGCCCTGCGATGACCTAGCGATCTGTCCAGGGTGTACTCTGCCCTTGCCCAGATTTATTTATTTTGTATCTTGTTTTGGTGTGGGGGTTTTTTTGGTTATGTTCCGGTGTAGCATATACTAAAACAGTTACTTGCCTGAGGCCCAGAGGATATTGTTATAGACTGTTCAGGTGTATGTAAATTGTCATTCACCTCGAGATAGCAAGCCAATCAGATCACATCATTACTGTGTAGAATATACCAAATGTATTTCTTCACTATATTATATTTGGTTAATATAATAGCTGTCTGTCGGTGGTAGATAGAATAGAATCAGATAGAAATCTGAGCGGTTTGAGCTCTGACATTAGTGTAAAGCATTCTAGCGTTCCAGCATTAGTGAAACAGGACACCTCAAAGACACATACAGCTTATGGATATCCAGAAAAAGAAGTGCACCTGTTGCTTTCTTTATCCTAAACTGGTAGTACAAAAAGACGGTTTGAATACCAGGTTAATTTCGGCACCATGTCATCATGGCGACACATGAGGAACGAGGAGAGCAAAATTTGGGCCATCGGTAATTTCAACACAGCTCCAAAAAAAAAGAAAAGAAGGGGGGGGGCGGGCACCAATAACCCAATAGTGCATGTGCCCTTTTCTGTTTATCGCTACTGTAAAAACTCCCCGCTGTGCAAGAACAAGTTACACAATCCTGACTTCCTCGTAGATGATTAACAACATTTTAATAAAGTTCTGAGTGAAGAAACAGCCAAAGAAAGAGAGATTTAAAAATTTCTGGATAGAATTGAAGCTCCACTAACCCACACAAGGGAAAAAACAAACAGCAGAAGAATCGGGATTCAGAAATAAGTGTGAATTGGCCTTAAGCCACTCAGTTGAATAATTCCTCAGACATGTCCAGTGCTCCATAATGCACTAGTCTTTTCATCTATAAAACTATTTAAAATAATGCTGTGACAAGACACATCAGGAATATTATTTATTCAGTATATATAATGGCCTATGTCACAGGTGTCAAACTTGAGGCCCGTGGGCCAAATCCGGCCCGCAAACTCATTTTATGTGGCCTGCAAGAGCTTTCAAAGAATATGATTATCGTACATTCTTTGCATCGACTATTACCATGAAACCTAACTCATCATCCTTCCACTGGGTGGCGGCAACCTATTTCAAATAAACAGCTAGTCATTCATGACTAAAGAAAGACTACATGCTAGCTTGTCCCTGTTAAGCGTTGTCAGAAAAAGCAACGGAATAAAGAAAAAGAGGACAATTCCTAAACAAATCATTTTGCAGATTTCATGGTTGCCCTTTTAGAATAGATGTTCCGTGATTATTCGGCCCTCGATCACCTTTAAATTTAGTGACGCGGCCCTCCGTGAAAATGAGTTTCACACCCCTGGCCTATATAGAGTTTACAGAAGAAAATGGGTTAAATGATGGTGGTGTATTAGTCCAAACAGTAGATTGCATAAGCTATCAGGACTACAGTTACACAATCTCTTACACTTTCTACATTTTGGACTTGAGGCTGATGTCTGATGCCGTAATATGAAAAAAATACTGAGGATCTTAAAAGGAATTTAAGGTTTCGGGATATAAAATCGTGAATACACAAGTGACGTGTTATAATATTTACAGAATGAACGATGCACACATTTAGCAAAAACACAGACAATCATGTGACCTAGACACTCAGGGAGCGCAAACTGTATCTTCGTATTTTTCACATTAGTTCCTTTAAGTTCTCTTTGAGTTTGTGAACCAACCCGTTCTGAAATTGCTGAAATGCATCTTTTAGAGTGGGTTTACCACGAACAGTGTGCGCGTGAGTAGTTTAAGCTGAAGAGAAATACAGGCCACATGCCTGCAGCACACATTCCTTAGAATGACAAATCCCTACAACAGCAGTGAATAAACCCTGAAGGAAATGAGCAGCAGAGAACAAACAGATCTTTAAAAGTACTTGGCCAATTATATCCTGATTAACCTGTTATCAAACTAGTTTTGATTGGACAACATGATTACGTCATGATTAAAGTGCTCGCAAGGTACTGTTGGGACACTCTTGTGTAACTTACTTGGCTGCACAGATTAAATGACGAAGACAAGCAACACCGATGTAGACTGTGCTACCACAGGTCAAACAGCAATAACCTGAAGACTGATGCCCATGGTCCGGTCCAGTACAGTACAGTAATAACAGAATAGCTGTAGCCAGTAAACCTATAACATCTGCTATACAGAGGGTCATTCCCGAACAGCAAGCTGGCAGTGCTCCAGTTATCGCTAACTTATCAGTAGTGGTAAATTTGATGTTTAAAATGGTACACTATGGTATCATTTCACAAATTTTGGTACTTAAATGTTGTACTTTTTTCATGAAACTTCACTTTCTAATGCGTCTTTAAGAGTTTGGTCTTACACATGCCCTTTAAGAAGCCAGTGTCCGGCAGATTGTGAGTGTGATACAAGTGTAAAGGCTTTTACACACCGGATATGACACAAAAATGCAGAAAAAAAAAAAGGTGTGAGCCATTTAAAACTCTGTTTACAGCTTCTGATGTTTATTAATTACACCAGTTTGTGTGTGTGTGTCTCTTTAGTTTTAGCAAAATTCAGACACATTTAACCAAGAAAACCGCAACGTGTGCTTTTAACCCATTATAACTTACATCGTCCTTCATAGGTTCCTTGGGTGGATTAAACTCCTCGTGGTACGAGCGGCCACTGGGTTGATGAATTAGTCTGAAATTACAACAGACAAGAGAAAAAAAAAAATCAAACATTATTCAAAAAAAAAAGAAAACCTAAATGAAAGGCTGCCAAGCTCAACACCTGAGGGGAACACACCTGTAGCGTATAGGAAACGCCCGAACATGTCTAAAGTGACTCAGGGGAATTAACACGAGTTGAAACTAGTGACTTAAGACTCAATAAAACTGGATAATTCCAGAAAAGAGTGAAAAAAAAGCACGACTGTATTCTTGCTCTACTGTAGGAATCGGCCGTCAACACGCAACTAATGTCGTTATTTACAAGCTATTAAAGTTTATTTACTGAAAAGAAAGGCGTAAATGTATACGCCTCGAAAAATACTTTAATAAACACAAAAGAAAGAAAACCTAAACCTCACCAGTGGCTTTAAACTTCTACACTGATGGACTGAGGAGTCGAGTGTGTTACAAATATATTATTTGTTACACACTACCGGTCAAAAGTTTTAGGACACGTCCGTCCAGCCCCCCCAGCTTTCACTGATAAACAGTTTAATATCTCAGTGTACTCTTAAAACAACTAGAATTAAAGCAGCTGGACGTTAAAAAGGAGGAATTGTTCTGTTGAACATAATTTAATCTACATTTTTTTGACTCAAAGTAGCCACCTCTTGTAGACATTACAGCTCAACACACTCAACACATTCTTTCAATGTCGGAAGTTCTTCCCAACACTGTTGCAGAAATTCCCACAAACGTGTTGCACTTGTTGGTTGCTTTCCCTTCACTCTTCTGTCCACGTCATCCCAAACCAACTCGACGGGGTTCAATCTGGAGACTGTGCTGCCTTCAATGATTTGAGGCCAACCATCATATTCTTTTCTGACATACCGCTTACCTTTCTTCCTTTTCAGCTCATTCACTGGATTTGACCTGCTTACATTTCCAAATGTAATGGTGTTCCAAAACTTTTGACCGGTAAATCTGAAGACAGCATCTACAATACTTTTAAATTCAACATTCACCGACCTTCTCTGATCAGTTTTAATACTCCTAATAATTGTAATGTTTCTTTCTTTCTCTTAACCTGGTGTTATAATGTGCATGTCGGTGAGTGTCTGAGGTTGTGCATGGCGCAGATTTAGTCACCAGAGGGTAAGCGTACAACTGTATGTGGGTGGACATGCGCATACCCTCCATTTTGTGTCCTCAAGTTCACTACGCTACAAGGGGGATGAACTGCACATGCGCCGGACAAGAAGAACGGATGAGAAAAAGAGGCTGTGCAGCAAGGTCGACGCTACATACGGCCGGCTAAATACAATTCGTCTTTAAAAAAATAAACATACACACCAATGTGCAATAATTTATGGAGGGAAATTGGCCAAACTTTGGGTAAACAGGAAAGTGCATCAGAAGAAATGGAAGTATTTTTAAAAATATTTTTTCCCTGTTTTTTTCTCCCCTAATTTTAGTCATATCCAATTCCCACGAATCACATATGACCACCACCAACCAGAGAGGGGCGTAAGCATGCACATGTCCCCTCCGTAACATGAAATGCTGCATCCCGCCTCTTTATGAACCGCTGTGCATGCACATTTGGAGGCGGCTTGACACATTCGGAGGGAAGACGCTATCTGACCCTTTTGTACAAATGAGCTCACAGATGCCCATGGACTGGCCGATGATCGCTGGGAGTGACATGGGAGTGTCTCCCTCCTGTGAGAGCTCGGCCAATTAGCTCTCATGGACCCCCAGTTGCAAATGGCTGTGTCATCAACCTGGATTCGAACTTGCGGTCTCCAGGTTGATCGTCGCGCACTTTGCCGATGCACCACTCAGGAGCCCAGAATGGAAGTATTTAAGGACACTGATTGGTAAAGAGAAGGATGACTGATTGCTCGTTGACCGACAAACCGCTTGAGGGCCACTTTTACATTTGCCTAAACTTTGGATTTAGGCTCATATGATTTGCTGACAATCATCACAGGAGCATTTGTATGAGAGTTAAGACGGATATCACCAAACATTATGATCTATAATGAACAATGAAATGCAGTTAATCACAGACAGCTGCTTATAATCTAACACCATAAGCAAAGCATTTACAGAAATACAAATACAACTGTTCAATATTTAAATATGTTCTGCAGGAGCTTCCGAACAACACACACACCAATTTCCTCTCCACACTTTTGTCTATGCCCCGAGTAAAGAAGACGGCTTCTTGCATCTGTGCGGCCGTGATGACAGACACTGAATTACTGTGCATGCATCGCCCAAGCGGACTAAAATAACAGGAAGAACTCCGCCTCCATGCCGGCTGCGTGCGTGTCCGCAAGCGAGTATACCACCGGGCTTACCTGCCACAGATCCTGCGCACAAGAAGAGAGTCATCTACAGAGAACTCGATTACAGAGTCCAGCTTCTCTGTGCGTTTCTCAAGCAAATCATCCAACTAACAGGGGACAAGAGAAACATTTCAGATAACAACAAGTCAGTGAGCGACTCTGAAATTGCTCACTCATCAAGCAACACTCGTTAAGGTCACCATTTCTGCTTGTCGGACTGTGCGAGGGAAACCATCCAACAGAAAGCCTTTGTTGCACGCAGGAGCATCCAGGTTCTTCTCGATGAGCTCCACCACCATCTCATCACTCACCTAACAACAGATGTAATGACAGTCAAAAAAAAAAAAAAAATCAACTTTAAAAAAAAAAAATTTATAAACAAAATAAGAACTTCTGGAAAAAGGCAAAATCACCAAAGCAAAGGTGGACATTTGTTCACGTTACCAGTTTGCCAGCATCCATGGTCTCTTTTAATCTTTTGCCCAACTCAGAGCCAGAGGCCACCATCGCTCTCAGCATGTCCCCAGTAGCAAGATGACAAACACAGAACTTCTCCGCGAGCTTTGGTGCCTGTAAAAGCCAAAAGGACCTTGTATTAAAGAGGTACTGCACATTCAGTGTAACCAGACCAGCCGTAGGCCACCTAGCAATCCTCAGTCATTCTTAGAAAAGCTTCAAATATACGGTCACTTCGTGAAGCAGGAAATGTGGTACATTTAAAAATCCCAATGTTGTTTGTTTCTCCTGGTGAATTTCAGGTCACTCGCATGCAGAGTGTGTGGCCTCATTTCCACTTCCTGAATACTCTGACACCTAGTGATTGCGTTTGGTCATACAGAGACATCATGGGAGTGCGATGGAGACTAGCATGTTCAGTTACTGCTCCACGAGTGAACATTTAACACTTCAGCAGTTTTTGGCCTCACTTCCTCATTTGGCGAACTGCTTAATCCTACCAGCGGCAGAAAGAGGCTGGTGTCTATCTCAGCCGACACCGGGCGAAGGTGGGGTAGACCCTGAACAGCTCGCCAGACCATCACAGAACAACACATACTTCCATTCACGCTTACACTCAGGGGGAATTTGAAACAGACAATTAGCCTAAGGTGAACGTCTTTGGACTGTGGAAAGAAACCACAGTACCCGGAGAAAACCCACACAAGCACGGGGAGAACTTGCAAACCCCACCCAGAAAACCCACACAAGCACGGGGAGAACTTGCAAACTCCACCCAGAAAAGCCCGAGCCTGGGAATTGAACCCAGTACCTTCTTGCTGTGAGGAGAACGTCCTAACCACTACACCACTGTAAATTTTGGGGCCTGTTTATCATTGTTTGTGTTTGTATATGACCAATATTACCTTGGAAACATAACATTGGAAATTTTCTAATAAATGAGCACAATTTCATCTCACATATAATCAAAAATTATAAATCGCTGGCAAAAATACATACATCTGCCTGACGACTGGTCCAGTTTTGGAGCTGTAAACTACATTATATTACTGTACTGTGATGTACACTAAATGGACACTTGACCATGAAACTCATATGTGCTTCCTGATCGCAGGACTCCAGGTTCCGTTCTTCTTTGCTTTTATAATAAATTTCTCTTTTCAGAGAAGGCTGAGAATTAGATTTTGGAGTGAGGACTTGTGATCATTCACCCACAAGAGCATTATTAAGGTCAGTCACTGATGTCAGGTGGGGACACCTGGGGCAGTTGGCATTCTAGTTCAACCCAAACGTGTTCAGTGGGGTCGAGGTGCTGTGTGCAAGCAACTCACGTTCTCCCACTCCAACCTTGGCAAGGCATGTCTTCATGGAGCTCACGGTGTGCGCAGGGGGGAGCGTCATGCTAGAACAGGTTCGAGACTCTTAGCTCTACTAAAAGGAGATCGTAACCCAACAGCAGACGAAGACATTCTGCACAACTGCTCTACATCTACTGGTTTGAATGATCCCAGAGTCCACCATTTAGTACTTCTCACTGTCATTATTGTTTGTCATTCATTTTAATCTAGGGTGAATTTTTTTTAATAGTCCTACAATAAATGTCAGGGGTGGCTCAGTGGTTAAGGTTCTGGATAACTGATCCAAAGGTCAGTGGTTGAAGCCCCAGTACCACCAAGCTGCCTCAAGTCAAGGGCCCTCAAGTGCTCAGGTGTATAAATGGAAATGGATAAGGATATCTGCCATACATGTAAATAATTATATCTCAGAGTTAGCTGCAGTACCACTAAACTGATATAAATTAATATTTTAAAAATGTGTTTCATGGTTTCCTTTAACACCAGGCCGTTCCTCGGGTATTAAAAACATACACCACTTTAAAGATTCAGGACAGAACACCACTTAAGGATCCATTTAACTTTCATTTCTATCCAACACAGGATCACAGAAATGAACCGTGCAGTGCAGTGCAGTGACCAGTCGCGTGTTAGCTTAGCTAGGTTAGCCGACTAGCATAAGGAGTCTGACCTGAGTCCCTTTCCCCGCACCGGGTGGCCCGAGCAGGATGGCCCGAATCCCTTTACGAACACCAGAGACAACATCATCTGACTGTGAGCTGGGAGCCATGGTCAACTTCTCACACCACGCTGCAGAACCTCCGGAGCTAAGCTAAGCTAGCTTCACTACAGGACCACCGGTAAAAGGAAGCGCTAGCAACCCTTTTCCGTCTCTATGGATAAGTCCCGCCTCTTGGAGTAATACAACCCGCCTTCTGATTGGCTACAGTAACATCTTTCAAACTAAGGAAATGTACGGAAGCCTACTAGGCCTAAGTCACAGTTTATGAGAAAATAGACAAAAATAACTCCTGAGTTTAAAGTCAGAATTTTCTTCATTCATGACAGCATCGCTTCAAAGTATGAATAATGATGTGGTTATTATTATAAAACAAAGAGTCTCCTTATTATATTAAATATAGCATGATTGCATGGTGGTGAAGTGGTTAGCACGTCTGCCCTTACAGTGAGAAAGACCTGGGTTCGAGCCCCGGGCTCGGTGAGGGTGTTTCTGTGTGGAGTTTGCATGTTCTTCCCGTGCTTGCGTGGGTTTTCTCTGTGTACTCTGGTTTCCTCCTGCAGTCCAAAGACATGCACATTAGGATGATTGGATGTTCCAGATTACCCCTAGATGTGGATGTGAGTGTTAGTGTGTGTGTTGGCCCTGTGATGGTCTGGCGAGCTGTTCAGGGTGTACCCAACCTTTCACCCAGTGTCACCTGAGACAGGCTCCAGCCTTCCAGCGACCCTGATAGGAATAAGTGGTTCGGCAAATGAGTGAATGAGCATAAGTGCAGCCATATCCTCCATTTTGACTTAAGTCTTTTTCTTCTCAGAAGTTATTTCTAACTTTTATCACAATGATTCTGACTTTATTGTTAGAATTTATCATTATAATTTTTTCCTTTTGTGACATTCTGACTTCAAACTCAGGAAATGCCACCAAAAAAAAAAGCCCCCCCAAAAATCCCACACCCCCATGAATGTCCCCACTTTTTACCAGGAGCAGATAATCTCACTGAAATGCATCTAAAACCCCAAACAAGTTACAGGGATAAGTGCATAATGAAAATCTTGAAAAACTTTGTTGACAACAAAGAAAACAAAGTCCCCAATTATTAAAGGTAGTTTTAACTATATTTAAATCTGTTTAAAAACAAAAATCTGGAATTCCGGATTAATCTGGAATTTTATCACCCCTGAAGTTAGAATAGGTCATGAATCGGTATAATAATAGGAATCTATTGTTTTCTCCAGATAACTGGTGCTGATATAAAAAAAAAAAAAAAAAAGAGTGAGCATGGTCAGGATTTAGACAGGCGGTGACACCCACTCGAACCAAACAAAAATTTATCTCTTTGCAAGCGAACCAAGTCAATGTCTTTGTTACCTTTGCAGGTTTACTTCTGACAACTGTTTCTTTTCTTTTTTTGGTGCTGCAGCCTTTTTCGTTCTCGTAGCTCAAAACTGGCCAGTGCGTCTCAATATCTAATACAATGTGATGTGTCACATATTTACTGAATCTACAACAAACTTAAAAAATGGAATTATCTTCAACTTTAATCTTTCAGATCAGTTTTAAGGAGCATCCAGGCTACCAGTGTTTTGTAAAGCACTTCTCCCACCTCTATTGTGGATACCTCCACTTTCATCAGCATTACCATGCCAGTTAAGCAGTTGCAGTATTGCCCTTTCTTCATATCTGAATAATGAATTTAATGGTGCACCATAGCATCCCCAATACAGATTTCTTATCATAATAATCAAACCTTGACTGATGCAGTTCCACAGCATTGTGCAGATAGTTTTTTTGTCTGTTTTTCATTTAGATACCTTCTGACAAATAAGTGTATTTACATAACCTGAAATCATGTATCATTTTAAATCCTCACAGTTGGGCTCGAAGAGAGTAAATCCTTATGTGAAAGATTATACATGTATTCTTTTTTTTGGGGGGTGGGGTGTTGTTCTACTCCCTCAAACCTAAGAATATGCATGTTAAAAGTTTAATAATTTCTATTAATTATTAAATTCACTAAAGCCAGTCATTGATTTGTTGAATTACCATCTCATAACTAATTACAGAAAGTAGATGGTTGCAGGTAGCTTTCTAGTATGAACACAGGGTTACCACACCAGTCTAAGGGTAAGGTATTGAAAGCCATGCTCATATTTCCATCAGTGAGTGTAACCCAAAAGAATTAATGTATAATTAAAGTAAAACCCATACACAGGATTGGTTAAAGCTGCTGGCTTTTATTGGGGTGTCATCACTGCATATTTCTTGACACTACATTTGGAGTGTTTAAAATATAGCAGAAAACCAAGAAGTATACACAAGTGCCTTATTAAACTTGTCCACTAGCCATAGCAAATCTCAACATTGTATTAAGGTTTTAAAGCAGTAGCCTATCTGTATTTAAGACAGATTAATGGAATACAAGGCTAGTATAAAGGAAACAAGAAGCCTTAGTCTGACTTGTCAAGAAAAACAAACAAACAAAAACTATACTTATCTAAATAGTTCACATACACACAAAGTGAAACTGTAAAGATGCAGATCATTTATCTTAAAATATCTACTGCAACAAGAGTTAAAGCAGCTATTAACATGAAGTGTGCATTTTAGAAGTAGCTTCAACAGCTCAGAATACAGTCCTGGCACTACGCATTATAAAGCATCCTAAAAGTTAACTGACAATGCAAATAAAAGTATTAAAAAAAAATTGCCCAAAAAGATAAACCCAGAACACACAAACAGACGAGACGTCCGTCAACAGCCTTGTAGGCCAGCGAATTCAACTGTTCACAATGTTTATAAAGTATTTTGACATTAACCTAAAAAAACAAAAACCTCTGTGTGTGGGTGTGTGTGTGTGTGTGT
>JBCNYH010000001.1:49509799-49522197 GCA_039654325.1 Tandanus tandanus | reverse complement strand
GAGAGAGAGAGAGAGAGAGAGAGAGAGAGAGACAAAATAGTAAAAGACAGTGAATAATCTGCAGCACAGTAATTGTGAGGTAAAAAAGTGAGAACACACACAAGTGAGCTGGGTTAGTAAAGCGGGTGCAAAGGAAAATATGATTAAGACAAAACATCCAACCCGTGTTACTGAGCACAGAATGAGTATGAAAACCTTATTCTGAAACATGTCACTGAGAAACTTGCTCTCACACCCTTCACATTTCATCTACAAAGAAAGAAACGAGTGTGTAAACAAGCTGTTCGCTACAAGTAGCACTGCACCATGCTATTACTATATTAGAAAGACCTTAAAGCTTTGCTTGGGGAACATGCAAATTAAGCGCATACAAAGTGTCCTGAATAAACCCATGAAAAAGTTTCCCTTTTCCCCCAAAACCACCGTAATCCTATTGACTGCACAGACCATTAAAAAAATTAAAAACAACATTGTGAACTTTACCTTTTCAAGAGGAAATTTGTTTTTTCCAATCGAGGCCAAGGTTAACTTGTGTGATCCAACAAGAGCAAAGTTGCTGGTGCGCACTGCATTCGGCCCTCCAGGGCTTGCCACGACTACAAACACAATTTTAAACAAATTCAAGCTTTATTATTATTATATCATAGAGTAATACATTAACTAAATGAGGCCTTGCTTTTATTGAATACTCACCAGGTGTGTGGAGATTGCTTTTCTGTTATCAAAGAGGAAGAAAAAAAAAGTAATCATTAGTTATTAAGGTCACACAATTAAACACCAGGCAGCAGAAGATTGCAAAAAGCCTTTAGTAAATGAGCTTAACACAGTAAATGGTTATATTTACACACGAGCCACCAAATTAAAAAAAAATAAAAAATAAAAATAAAAATTCACCCTTATTCCTTATGCAAAGGGTATTGCCTACAAATCTAAAACCTTGGTGTAACAATTTTAAGTCACCCATGTTAATTTTTATTCATAAAACTGCAAATGATTTTCTAATTTTTGGGTGCTTTAGCCTGCTACAGGTACTTTGATATAAAACCAAAAAGGTTGTATTTATATATGCGGGAAGTTTAGTGCAGATTTCTCTGCAAATATAGGTGTCAAATAATACATGTTCTGTTTTTACAGGTAAATAGACCATGATGATTGATAATGTCAGAAGTTAAGCCCTATAGAGAAAAGGAAAGCCGGAAATGCTGGACATCCACGCTGCCTTTTCTACAGTGACAATATTCCAAACAAATAAGCTCCCCATTCACAAAGAAGTCATTGGATACATAAAAATTTTCATCTGTAGGCCTACTGTATATGCATTTAAGTACTTTGTAGCTCTGTTGCATGTAGGTGTAGTTGTTGAACTCGCTTATAAACTATAAGTAAGGAGTTTTCAGCACCTCTCGGAGTACTTGCAGCTCCATAGTGCCACTTAGTGGTAAAATAAGACTCTGTATGGCCATGGTCTCGGAACATTATGCATTTAGTGACGCTGCATAAGCGGTTATATAAAAGGGTAAGCGTCTACTTACAGTGATACCAAGGAATCTCTTGGGAGTGATTGCCTAATGAGAGAAAACAATCTGTTTAAACAAACCTGAAGTACTTAAAATAATGTACAATTTTACACCTTTTCCAAAACATGTTTGAATCATAATATACAAAAACAAATAAAATCAAATTGAAAATTAAAAACAGTTTCATATTATATTTAAAACACAGCATGGATGGCTGGATGATTTTCAAAATCCGATCTTTTCATTCACACCAGGTAGTAAACATAACTACACATCAGAAAGACTCGTACCTTGGACTTGGTGGGCTTCTTTCTTTTATCTGCTAACAGCTCACGCCTCAGAACCTGAGAAGACAAAATCACTAACACTGAAAAAGTTCCTAACGCTTACAGACAGACAAAGAGAAAAATGTACTTACAAGATAGTAGACCTCAATATCAATTTCAAAGTCACTGGACACGTCAGGCCTGAAATGGAAAAGAAGAAAATGAATGTAATAAAAGGTGGCAGTAATTTCGCACTGATGACAGAAGCAATTTAGACTTACAGAGTGAATTTGGTGGAAAAGGTCAAGGCGTCCCCACTGAGTGCATTATTGGTGCTGGCCAGCAGAGTAGCAACCATGTTTTCAGCTCCAGCACGAATCATCACAAAGAAGTAATGGCTTCCAGATTCTTTAAATAAAGAAATAGAAAAAATAAAAAAAAGAAAAGAGGGAAAAATAAATCTCAAATGTAACCACAAAACAGCAATAAACTACAACTTTCATTAATAAGATTTGAGACTGACACTTAAATCACCATACGGCCTATTTTGATTGGAATGCAATATGTATCTTAAAAAAAAAAAAAAAAAAAAAGAACACCCCTTTTCATGATACTTATTTTGAAATATAACAGTATGAAAACGGACTTCAATGTTTAATCTGCTTTTTTACTTTAATAATAGTACTGACTATACCTTCAGTACTTTTAAACAGGTGCATTTTGGAATTGTTTATTATTTATCAGTATAAGTATTATAATCTTCTCATCAGTAAGACTTAATTCTGATCTCCATTCTCTTTCCACACAAGCTTTACTGTACATTTAGAAAATTAAAATAACTAAGGTTCTACCAGGTCTATTAGTGGTAGAACACACGAAGTCGGCTTTAAGAGGCAATCGGAGCTCCTGCAGTGTGATGGAGCCCTTGGAGGCAGACACGCCGATGTCATCCTGGGCTTTGGAAGAGCTTCTCTTCTGAACTGCAGGTCCTTCTGCCTTCAGCCGTTCCAGCTCGGCTTTCAGAGCCACCCTCCTCTCAGCTAGAGAAAGAACACGCCGTCACTTCTCATACAAAGAAAGGCAGTATGTTCCAGACTCCTGAAGGTCACTGGTTACTCACTGGCTATAAGCAGCAGCCTCTCAGCTTCAGCCTCCACCTGAGAGCCCTTTCCATGATCCTCATCGGTGCAGCAGTTCAGTGCCTGACTGGCTTGATGGATCACTGTCTGCTGCATGTTCATCTCATTGCTCAAAACCTGAAAAAACACAAATAAGACCTTTCTTCATTATACTACCCAACCACACAAATACGTATCATTCCAGCCTAAATCAGTGTTCCTTTGAATCACCTGCATCTTTTGTTTAATGCTCATGTGACTGGTCTTCCGGGGCTCTTCAATTCTTTGCGACACATCCTCCTTCCTTACGATCACCTGCTTCACCTGAGGTCTCTCAGTCTCTTTCACTCTAACTGATCTGTATGCATCAATGCTAAAATACAGAGGTACCCATTAGGTATATCCGATGGAGTCTGATTAATGATATCGTATTTAATATGTCGTATTTAATCAGTGGGGGTACAACAGTGGTGTAGTGGTTAGCGTTTGCTCCACACAGCAAGAAGGTACTTGGCTCAGCCGTTTCTGTGTGGAGTTTGCATGTTGTACCCGTGTTTGCGTGGGTTTCCTCCGGGTACTCTGGTTTCTTCCCACAGTCCAAAGACATGCACGTTAAGCTAAGTGGCTGTTCCAAATTGCCGCTAGGTGTGACTGGTTGTGTGTGTGTGTTCAGGGTGTACCCCATCTTTGCCCAGTGTCAGCTGAGATGGACTCAGCCTTCCCGCAACCCTAACAGAATTTAGTGAGTGATAATGAGTTATGTAATCAATGGTCATGTAAGATTACCTATAGGGAAGTTTGTGCTCTTCTTCTAGGGTGTCAATGCTGTCAGAAGAGCCCGTGTGAAGCAATCGTGCCCTCTGGAATTTTGTGGGCCTGGAGACGCCCTCAGGAGTTCTACTTCTCTCAATAAATGAGCTGGCCGGGGTTGAGGTCTGCTACATAAGAATAACTTACGTGGTATGCAAATAAAAAGACAATATTTTGGTGGTAATTTTTATTTTTGGTCCACTGGGCTGATAAAACAAGGATATCAGAGACTAGTACTGAACAGCCACAGCACTGCAAAGTTCATTAAAAATGCACCTAACTTAAGTAGACAAGGTTTTTTATAGTGCCGATTTTTGCACTTCAGAAAAGGAGAACACAAATCTGATTAGAGATGTGGTGACCAAAAGTTTCAGATCTACACTTCAGGTCTAAGAATAACAACGACCCTGCTTATCATATGCTTGAACTCACCATGACTTTCCTCTCGGGGCTCTTGACTACAGCAGCCACAGTCTCTGCCAGCGGGGTGAGGAGAGACATGGAGGAGATGTTTAGAGCGTCTTCCTCCTCATCCTCTTCAGCATCACTCTCCTCCAAAACATCTTCAAAAAGATTGTTAATGACCTCAGAGTTGATGGAGCCATCTACATTCATCTCAATCTCATGTATCTCCTCCTCTGTTTCTACAAAGAGAAACTGCTTATTAGCATTTAAATAAATAAATGCACAAGTATAATCTGAGTAACCATCACAGGCAACATGGAGAGTTTTTAATATGCTTGCCTTTCTCTATTTGCTCATTTGCTTCTTCTTTTCCTAGAGACACCACAACCTTCTTCACTGGGCTTGATAGGACAGGCTTTATTTCTGATGTTTCTGTTTAAGCAAACAATCTGGTTAGAAAACAACTCCAGCAGCAGTCAGTCATCAAATTATTGTGCTTAAGCCATGGAATAAGTAGAAAACTTTTAAATTTATATTTACTAAAATTAATAAAACTAACAATACTGGGTTTATCAGTAAGCAATGCTGTGCTGGTTTACATTCCCCAAAAATCCATGTTACCTTTATCAGTGAATTTTGTTTCCTCACTATCCTGGGGGAATGTGGACGGCTCATCGTTAAGTACTGGCACGGACTTTTTATTGGGGTCTTCCACTTCCTGAGAATAATGAAGAATTCGTCAAACATAATGTTTCTTTCATTGTGCTTTGGAGTAATATTTAAGATTCTTTTGGGTATTCAGGTAACAATTATTACTGAAGCTCCGCTGATAAGGAAAAAGAGTCTAACCACCTAGTTGCTTTTGGGAAGTCAAGAAAAACATATAGCTTACACCCGTCCGTCCCTCTGTCCTTCCGGCGTACATGTACACACATGGGACCCCTGTGTTATTCTTTGAAAATTTTACATCTCAAAAAAGGAAAAAAATGTGAAAAATTGTTTCTGGGAAAGAGTACAAGCTCTATTGCCATTTTGGGAAGGGGGGGAGTAATATAGAGTACAAGAGGCGTATAATACTCGGGACACGTGATGTGACGTCATCGTTAATGATGTGAAATAAATAAACAACTTATTATATTCTTGTGTTATTGAAATGTTCTCTAAACCCATGGTTTCTAAATGGTGTACTTTACATGTCAACACTAAGATTGCGCATTTGGTTACCTCATTTTTATTCCCTTCTACAAAGAAGTTTTGAATTAATCTTGATATACATAGGATGAGCGTATGGGGTTCGAGAGTTCCCACAAAAAACTTGTCAGGAAAGGGAAACCTATAAATCTATAAAATAACATTAAATAAAAAATTTTTAATGTTGTTTCAGGAATCACATTAAACAAAAATGTTCCCTATTAACAACCTTTTCTGAACTGAACTAACTGGGAACGCATACCCAACCCATTTAATTAATTCTACAGTGGGTTGCAAAAGTATTTGCACCACCATGAAAAACCAAAACAAGCTGCTTGACTTCGTACGGATATTTTTCTCATGCTTGTTTCTCTATGGCCCACCATTGCAGATCTTCTGACATCTCCTTAAACATTCTCTTCAGTATTCGTTGTAGTAAGAGATCTGATGTGTGTCTGATACTTATATCCATCTATACTGTAGGTTTTCCTAGCCAGGTTAACCATTAGGAAATAACCCTTGTAACAGTGTAAAGTAACAAAACTTAAGTTAGTCTGTGTTAAGTTAACTTAGTAGTCTGTGTGCTAGCTTTAGACGTTTCATTTAAGATTTATTAAGCTGGATCAACAAAAATAGATTTCTCTGTGTAGTTTGACTGCACTGCAGATTTATTCAGTTGTTTTTATTAGATAAAAGCATTAGCAACCTTAGACTCGGAGTTATTTGTGTCCTCTGTGACGTCCTCTCTGCTTTTTGCCATCTTGTTCTGAAATCGACTGCGAAGCTGTTCCAATTCTGCCTCACGTTCCTAAAACAAAACTCTCATGTTAGATACACATTCATCTCGAGCCTCTTGACACAATACGAAATAAGCTAACTCACCATTTTCTGCTTCTGAGTGAGGAGCGTAGTACTGGAAGCTGCCTGTGAGACAGCAACCCTCTCCTGAAGCAGCCGTGATTTTTGAGCAGATGATGGTGTGGCGCCGGGTGTACGAGCCAGACCCACACCATTAAGAGGAGAACCCTGATTACGTTCTTGGCACCTTTCTCCAAAACGCTCCAAAAATGACTTAACCCCGCCTAGGGATAACAACGATTTGTAAGAAGAAAAGAGAGGGGGATGCACATAATAAAGACAAATTACAACCTACTTAAATGACCTAGGTAACTAGTAACTTTCTTTTTATTATTTAAATGAAAATTTTGCCAAAAAAAGGAACAAGTTACTCACCGGCAGGTCCAACTGCACCACTTTTCTGTAGGGGTGTTGAACCCTTGTTCAGCCTCTCAGTAGCCTGCGATAGTGCTACAGTGGTGCAAGGCTTGGTAAGAACAGTTGTTTTTGCTGGACTTGCAGTAACTTTTTTTCCTGGTCCTGGATCTCTGCACAAGGCCTGAGATTTTAGAGGGCTTTGGGAACACGGAGTAGCTTGAGGAGAAGCTGGGACTTGTCCAGATTTGAGTGGTGTGGAGTACGGACTACAGATATTTGTCAGGGGGCTGGACACGGCCTGTTCTTTAACCAGTTTCGGTTCAGGCTCCTCAGTCTTCTGGGGGCTTGGGGGAATCACTCTGGATGATTTGACTGGAGACTAGAACAAAGCAAACATGAAGAAGTGTTATTAACATTTGGATTAAAAAAAAACCCTACATTTTCATGCTTTGCAAGATTATATGTTGTGTATCCCACCTGCTGAGTGCTGTGGACAGGCTTGCTAGCAACTGGTTGGACAGACTTAGCTTGTTGTGAGGGAGCAATGGGCTTGACACTGGTGCTCATTCCTATACGTGCTGGAGGAAGAACACAAGCTGTGCCAGGCTTCCCTTGTGCATTGTCTCTGTAAGTGGGCGGATGCCCAAGATCATCTTCCCAGGAATTGATTGTCACAGCAAGGTTTGCCAATCTTCCCCTCTTCCCTAATGGCTTCTCTGATGTGATGGCTGGAGATGGATCAGTAGCAATCTCCATCCTCTGGGGTTTAACCGGGGACAGGGCAGCACTGTTGGGGGCTGGCTCAGAGCTACCTGTGAATACAGTTCAATATAAATGAGTATTTTGTATAAACATCAAGAAATATGGTAGCTACTGATTCAAGAACAAATGGACTTGAACTTACCCTCAGAGTCCCAGTACTGCCTCTGTGCTGCCAGTCTCTGCAGACGAAATTTCATGTTGCTGGCAGCTGGAGTGAGAGCAGAAGCACCTTTGGGCACTTCACTGTTTTCCTCCATCAGAGAGTGCATCATCTCTTTATCTGTACCCGTTTTGGTCTGTAAAGGACAAGCCTCCACTTTCTCAATATGTGCTGGAGTTTGTTTAAGCCTTGTGCCTGAGCTAGAATACACAGCCTGCCTATCCGTTGGAGCCGAATGGATACTGCTTGGTGCAATGGGGGGCTTCTTGTCTGTAGTGGGCTCTGAAGCTGTGACCTTGAGAGCAGCAGGTTCCTTGTTCTCTTCCCCAGTGAAATGAGCATTCTCCTCTGAGCAGCGACGCTTAGAAGGAGAAGGTTTGGAGGAGGGAAGTGCTGCAATACAACACCGGTGATTTTATTAAGACAACTTTTAAAATCCGACCCTCTCCAAATGAAAACAAACTTTTTGACCTGCCAAAATGAAGCTATGGGAATTGTAATTCAAATAAACCTTCCTTATAAGGGCTATAATAATGAATCATGTTGTAAGCATGGTTTTTCACCCCCACTTTAAAACATAACTGACTGAAATGACTGTGTGCTTAAACTAACAAATGGGCGGTGTTGTACTGAGTCTACTGCATTTAAACAAAGCTCTCTATTCACTAAACATCTGATGTTTCCTGTTAATTTACAAAATACAGTTTTGTTTTTTTGCTAAACTCATTCCAGTTAACCTTTAAAACTAATTTTGGAGAAAAAGTCACCTTTTTCAGCAGGTGGCTGACTCACGACACTGTTTGTCTCTGTAAGTGGCTCTCTTGACCGCTTGTTCATGTGTCTGTTGGCTGCTGTGGGTCTTTCTGCCATCTTTTTCTGAAGATTCTCCCGGCGAGCTCGGGTGCGCTCTAACAGTTTCTGAGGAAATGGTAAAAAAACACACATATGTGATCTGCATTCAGACTCAAGTCATCTTTAAAAACAAGTATTCTGAATAAAGGAAGGAATTATTTGTGAGACTAAACAAGCATTTTGCCTGCAATATTCATTTGCAACATTCTTTGAAACTGGTACCATAACGTGTGACATTCACAATCACAATCCCCACATTTCAATGTAATCCATCTTATATCCCTCGATATTGACCATACATTCATGAACCATTGTTACAAAGACAGTGAGAGAATCACTTCATGCAAAAATAAATCCGTAATTTTAAAAAAATTAAAAAATTAAAAAATTCCGGAATAAATCCGTTTGTAACACCAAATTCATATTCATAATTCATTCACGTATAGACACCAAATTCATCCCATCTGTTTTTAGTGAATAAATTAATTTACGGCTTGACTATATGTGAAGTAAACACACTTCAGGAGGTCACTCAGTTGTACAGTGAACATCATAACATGGAACCTCACCCCTCACAGGAAAAATGGGTCGGTTCCGTATGTAATTGGTGTGGACTCCACTGGTTACAAACTGAATCGTAAATTGATATGCGATTCTCAGTCCACAAAGTAAGAAAAACAGGAATTTCTACTTTGGATATACATTTTAATGCAAGATCTTTATTGTAAGCCCTACTATATGCACTTTGAGTTGATACATCAGCGATAGCATGGCATGAAACATAAGTGCCACAAAAATGTCACAATTTTCGTCCACATATTGCAACCAATTTTACAAAAAATTTTCTTTTTTTTGCTGGATGTATCCGAATGATACTGTCTGACATGTTGTGCGTGTCCATGTGGTATGTTTTGGGCAGGGATTGCTCTTTTAATTCTTTATAGTTTTTGGAACATATTAGGTCTAAACTGTGAACCATTAAATTTCACCCAGTTTCAGAGAATGACCCATATACATAGAACACATTTTAACCCCCTTTGATTCATTAATAAAGGATATCCATCCAGAACTCTCCGTAACAACTGACACTGACAACATGTGTTGCTGTGAAGCTAAGTTGTGTGCTGACTTGATCACAATCTCATATTTAAACCTGATGTCTAAAAAAAGAAGAACAGCACTGTTCTTAAATTCATTTGAAAATAGTTTCGGTTCCTTTTTCACACCCTCTGTATGCCTTGTTTGACTTTCTGTTCTTTGCAAGTGATGCTAGCAGAACACAGTTTAAATTTTAATCTTATATATATCACAGAATGAAGCAAAAAATTGTAAGACAACTACTGTCTTCACAATAAAATTCACTTTATTAATTTGTACTGATATTCATTACATTCGTCGCTCCTGAAACGTGGTCCCAGGACTCCCAGCAGACCACGAGGAAGAGCCAGGAGTATGCAAATATTTATTTCTTAATAGTGTTGAAAGTCAATATCTACTCACTAGCATCAGTGTCATTATATTTGAATTCGTGTATATATTAACATGTTTTACTGCTGAAAGGGGTTTAGCTGGATCTAATTCTCATTACTTCAATGAAAAAAGGAGACTGATAAATAACATACACTTGGATGAAACTCATTCATCCCTTTTCGGAAAAACTTTATCCTACTAAGGATGCAGGGAGGCTAGAGCCTCTCAGCTGACTCTGGGTGAAGGCGTGGTACATTAAAAAAATTAAAATACTAAAATAAAATAATAATTATTAAAATAACCTAAATGTACAATTCTTGGGACTGTGGGAGAAAATCAAAGTATCCGGAGGAAACCCCTGAACCCAGGACCTTGTTCTGAGGTGGATGTGCTAAGTATGTACTGAAGGAGTCCTGTGAATTACTTTAACAGGATGCCTGACTGATAAAAGTATGACATACACACAACCCCCACCCCCACCCACCACCCCACCACTGACTGACATGGTGCTGTTCCTCCCATTAACATTCTGCACTTTTGAATTAGATCCTGAATTATATCTGCAAACAGTGAATGTCGGCTTTCTTAATATCATGCATATCAAAGTCATGACCAACAGCTCAGCAGCCTCTGACAAATGAGTGCAAATTTCAGTTAGCCTGTCATACCCAAAATATGCTGTCACGTGACACCATTAACCCATTTCATTGGTGGGGGGAAAAAAGGACATAACTCATGTCATGCAGTGCTCACTGTTAACTAGTTTTGAGCGCATATTTTCAGATTTTTTTTTTTTATGAAAATGTTTTTGTATTTTTAAAAAATGTCTAGAGAAGCTATAACTAGAAACTGCTAACTTGAGAACAAACTGAATGTCTCAGACACAAACAACCACGCCTTAACATCATGCTGAACTAGCTAAACAAAGGCTAACCAGCAGGTAACATACATTTAGTCAGTGAACTAGCATCCTCTTCTATTTAGTGAGAAAACCGCTACAAGTTTCGTTATTTCAAATTTAAATGAATGCACATTTATCGTAGTAATGAGTTAGTCACACAGCTCCAGCTTGTTATGAGAGTAACACATGACCGTTGAATTGTTCCGAAGAGTTAAACACAGTGTTAACAGAAGAAATTTACCTCAGTGAACGGATCCATTCCAGAGTAATTTAGTCCTAAACTAAAGCTAAATAACGCCGTTACACCCCGCTGTTCTCTCAGTATAACCTAAATGAGGATAAATCTTTCTAAACCCTCCTAAACACTCACACTGCTCCTGTTCAAAATTTGAATTTCAGCGCTGCTCTTTTCTCACTGCGCACTCACTAACGGTCACGGGACACGTCATCGACACGCCCCCTCGGCTCCATTCCCATTCGGAGACTGTTCACTTCCATGAATCCCTTCAGCAGTCGTTGAAAACTTGTCAAATGACGTTCGTGTATCCCAATGAATAAAGTATTACAATTATTTAAAAAAGATTGCAGGCTCTAAAATCATCACTGCATACCAGACTTATATTGTTATGTTTTCTAGCTGAAGGGACTAGGGAAAGTGATGAAGGACGTATTTGGGTTACGCCCCGTTTTAATTCAGGAGGGACATGCTGCCACATCCCATCATGGAAAGCTTGCTGGAGCTTGAAAGCTGTTGGTCATGTCAAATTCCAATGAGCCCTGTAAGCTGGAGATTCAACCCCTGTCAAAAATTATGGAATCACCACACTTCAAAGATTTTCACCCTGCTTTTTATTTATTTATTTATTTTTTTTGTACTTTTTATAAAATAAACAAATCACAGTTATAAAAACAGCCAATCTTATAAGCCGAACACTTTGGGCTCATGGAACATATCATAATATGCCATGTATTTATTTTGCAGATCAATAAAGGAAAAAATATGCATTAGTGTTTTGTTTCTTCTTCTCAGGCCTGAATTCTTTGATGTGTGGACTCTCACTCATTCATTTGCTGAACTGCTTAGTCCTACTATGGTTACGGGGACTTTGGAGCCTATCTCAGCCAACAGTGCGTGAAGGTGCCACCACACACACAACCATTCACACTGTCACACCTAGGGGCAATCTGGAACAGCCATGTAGCCTAATGTGCTTGTCTTTGGACTGTGGGAGGAAACCAGAGTACCCGGAGGAAACCAATGCAAGCATTAGAAGAACATGCAAACTTCACACAGAAACACCCGAGTCTGGGACTCAAACCCAGGACCTCCTTGCTAACTACTACGCCACCGTGCCAATTGGACCTCACTAATAAAAAAACAATCAGACTTGTTCTCCATCAGGCTTGTTCCAAATAACAGTTGACAAATCAGTTTCCCAGGATTTAAAATTTCAGTTGGATTATATATTTTCAGTTGGATTGAGATGTGGACTGTTCACTGACAAAGTCATTGAGTTGATCTGCATTTCCCGAAGAAAAGTTTAACACTGGATGGTTTAGGGGGACTTTCTTGACATTATTTTCTTCTGTGTTCCAGGTATTAGTGTTAGTGTTGGTTTTCCTTTTGCTGTTCTGTATCCCATTTTTATTTTGTCTCTATGCTGTTGCATGCTGGGGCAGCAGGCTGAGGGTTGCAGATGCAAACAAACTGAACAAACTGATCCGCAAGGC
>JBCNYH010000001.1:49480654-49498498 GCA_039654325.1 Tandanus tandanus | reverse complement strand
TCTGCAGCAGGACAATGATCCAAAACACACCAGCAAGTCCACCTCTGAATGGCTGAAGAAAAACAAAATGAAGACTTGGAGTGGCCTAGTCAAAGTTCTGACCTGAATCCTATTGAGATGCTGTCGAAAACCCTCCATTGTTCATGCTCGAAAACCCTCCACAGCGCCGTAAAAGACTCATTGCAAGTTATCGCGAACGCCTGATTGCAGCTAAGGGTGGCCCAACCAGTTATTAGGTTTGGGGGGGGCAATCACTTTTTCACACTGCATTTTGTGTTTACTTGCGTTGTCTTTGACTAATATTTAAATTTGTTTGATGACCTGAAACATTTAAGTGTGACAAACATGCAAAAAAAGAAGAAATCAGAAGGGGACAAACACTTTTTCACACCACTGCACACACACACAATATATGAAATATATTAATATACAAAATACCTCGCTGCAAGGTACTCTATATATAAAGGTGTATTCACTATATAATACTACAGATGCTTGTAGGCTATTTTGTGGATAGAGACATCAGTATTCTCTAATAACCAAAGCTGAGCACCTCTACGAGTGATTAAACTATCGATCCCACTGGCATCTCAGTGAAGCTGTTTCAAGTCATTAACTTTCCCCATCAATACAAATTTGATTGCTGACTAACCAGTGATGGCTCTTTACGGACTAGAGCTCAGATTGGTTCAAAGTACAGGCAAGCCATGACCATGCAAACACTCAGTGTTCTTTACTTTTCTTAGATGTATTGCATTCTGTGTCCATTAGGTGTAGTTATATCGTTATAGCTACAAACCCCTGCCCAACAAAAACCGTTCAATACTTTTAGAATTGTGCGGACAAAATCCACTGCTTACAAAGAATTGTAGTCGGTATACTGGATTAACAGTCATTGCTCACTACAGACGGGAAAAACATAAAATGAAGAAAACAAACTAAACTAGGTTGGCGAAAGAGGACGAGAATAACCCAGCCTGTTTCACTAACTTTTTTTTCACCCAGAAGCGAAAAAAGTGAACTACAGACATAGACAAAGCACAAAACAGACACTGTGGAAAAGTTGTCCAGTCATCCTTGGCCTCTTGGAGACAATTCGCAGACAATAAACATCTGTGAAAGAACTTCAGAGAACCTGGGTTAGACTGTGACCTTATAATTCATAGGAGAAGGGGTGTACTCCAAAAGGACTCGGGAAACAGGCCACTGAATGATGGGCCCGCAGTCAAACAGATCGTTTAAAATACAGAGTAAGGTACAAGGTCGTGTGACTGTTTCAGACGAGACAAGGCAGATGAGACCTGGGCTACAAACTACAAGAGAAGCATTCTTAAACTTACAAAGAGCTCAGTTAAAGCACTGCTTTAAAGAGAATAACTGAGCCTAGAGTACTCCCATAGGGCGACTCACACAGCAGATACACCGCTCTGTACTTCAGCAAATTAATAGGGTCATCGGGAACACTTTTACATCGCATAATTCAGCTAACCTTCCAGTAAACAGGGCTGCAGCTGTTTAGCCTGAACCTTTAAATAGTTCCTCTGATCTGCTGGGAACTCTTGCAAATCAAACTGCCACATTTGCAAGCCTTCCTGTAATTACACTTCTACACTGCACAGATGGGGACCAAACTGATGAGTATATGAAGAAAAAGCATAAGTGTGTGAAAATCTCTAACACTGTCGAAAGGTTAAACTCATCCTGAGGAGTAACACATGATAACATGTCGGGATGGGAATCACCAGGGACCACCTGATACAATATCACGATACCTTGGTGCCAATTCAAACTGTATTGCGATTCTATAAATATCCCGAAATTATATTACAATCGCCCACCTATATGCTATTATGCTCCAATATTAGAACGTTGGACCATGTAAAATGAGTTTATTAATTGTTATTTTTGCACAACGTTCACAAATACTTCACTTCTACCACTCTGGATACTGTGCTGCATGCCCATGTGTGAACAGTTTAGAGTGTGCCACCTGTAGGACGACAGAGATATAGCAACGAATATAAACATATCAATTAGAAATTAATACAAAACAAGCTTTTTGGAGCCAGTGTGTGGAGAGTCGCTGATTTTTGCTATAAACAAATTCTTTAACATATAATGTATCAGTTACTGAAATATTATAATGCGTAAATAACCTAGAAATAACTTTGTACGCCAAGTAAATGTGCGCTAGGCATTAATTTCCCTGCACGTTAAAATTTACTGTTAGGATGTTAGTAACTTAAATATTTTTGATAAGTTCTCTTGATTGGCTGCACCAATTTAAACAAACAACCCCTTATTTTATAGATAATAAACAGTAGTTTAGGAATATCCAATAAAACAACTTCGAATCATCCACAGATTTTGAATTCCCCATAATGCTGCAGCCCTTCATGGCCAGGCACCCAAGACAGCAATACTGGCTATAGACACTAATCTGTCAATCACAGTTGCACTAACCAATCATTAGCATATGTGGGGGAAAAAACGCCTCTCCCTGGATGTTTTCTGGTTTATGCAAAATTCTCTGTAAACTTTTGGGACCACTGTGCATGGAAAATCCCAGGTGATCAGAAGTTTCTAAAACTCTCGCAACAGCCAATCTGGCACCAACAACCAAGCCATGATCAAAGTCACGGAGATCACATTTTCCCGTTTCTGATATTTGATTTAAACATTAGCTGAAACTTTTCACTAGTACGTATCTACACAGTTGGCACATGATAATAGCATGTGAGCAGGTGCACAAGTTTCCTAATAAAGTGGCTGATAATTATACATGCATTACTTAAACAAAGGTTAGTCATTGTCCTACTTCACTTATCTGAAGTCCCAAATGTTATTACAAAATCACAGGGATGGAATTTAAAATAAATATGCTATTAACCAGCAGGGCCAGTAAGTTAAACAGAAATACTAGTCCTTCACCATATTTACTGGCCAGCAGGACAATTTCGGCAGGTAATTTGGGTTCGTAAGAAATAAGAACTTAGATAAATTATTACTCTATGAAATTATTAAATATATAGTAGTAGTACTATCTACCAAATGGGCTCCAGATGAAGTGGGACGATCAGACAAGTTTCGATTTCATACACAAGCCAACGGAAATCTTCTTCCCATTTCGGCAGGTACTGGCGTTCGCTTTTGTTTGCATCATAGGTACGCTGTCTGACTCTTCGCTCCTCTTCCGTCACATGTTTTGGAGCTGGGCGTTTGGCACCTTGAATGTACTTCCACATTATTTATTGAGTTTATCTGTGGCAATATGGAAGGAAGCCAGTCCTTCGCGGAACAAAGTAACGAGCAACGTGATTGGTCAAATGTCAGGTTCACTCACTGACAACGAATAAGAGCGCTCGTTATTCGCCTTGACAAGTTGCGCGTATGCGTATTTATATACTAAATACCAATTACGCTTTTCGGACAAACTGATACATTTGAATACTCGTCCCATATTTGCCGATTCGCCGAGAGGACGACCAATTATAGAATTCGCTGATCATATTACTCATCCTAAACATTTTTTAATCACCAAGAGCGAGCGGTTAAGCATTAAATTCCATGCCTGTAATCATGCTGGAAATAAAATACATTTCTATAAAGAAAATATTAATAAAATAAATATCATCCTTTGACTGAAGTTTCCTTTACATCAGATGTTGGTGTCAGGCAGGACAATAGTATATTATGGTTATACAGGTTTCATTTTGGCAATTAAAAGAATAAAAAATTTTCTTAACTGTTCGATCTTGCAGCAGATACTATGGAAAATGGACTACATTTGAATAAATAAATGTTAAATGAAAATGTTAACTCGTGCAGCTGCATGTAGAGTTTTGGGAGTGTTTAACAGAGCTGTTATCAACAGATGGGACCTTCCAGTATTGTTTTTTTTATCTCTCTCGCACTCAGGCTAAGGCAAACCCCTATGAATGTTACAAACCATTGCCACGCTATACACCTCGCCAGTCAAGTGCACACGCATTCTCTCTCTCTCTCACACACACACACAAAAGCTGTATGCCATGTGAACAGAAACGAAAAATGGGAACTTCTCAGAACAGGCTCGGTGTTCTGTGAACTGTAGCTTCTCGTTAACTAGCAGAGAGTTCACAGAGTACACACAGCAACAGTGCCACTCTTCTTTTTATGTTAGACACTCTTCTCAGTGTCCTCATTATCTGTTCCTTACTCTCTCTCTTTTTCACGGACTGCTCTGTGCAGCTGGGAGAGAGTGTAAAAACAGCCCGGCTGCTGTCTCCTTGCGTATGATAAGGCATGATAATGAGGACGAATATCTGTGAACACAGGGAACGCACAAGTCCAAACAGTCGATAGGTGCTGGGAGAACTCGAACTCTAGGAAGGATGACTCTGTTCTCGAACTAGGATATTCTCCTTATTCATAACACATGCTTGCAATGTCTGCATGAGAGCTAGAGTTTAGACTAGCTGTGAGAACTACACTTCCTGTGGGTTTGCAGTGGGTTAAACCTTCACTGTAAGAAAAAGAAATGCTCAAAGCTGTATGCTTGATAAAGAAATAATTCTACATTATTCTCTGATTGTCTTACAACGGTATGACACAAGCTTGGTGTGTTTATCAAAAGTGGCCCGAGGAGCCTTTTTTTCCTCCTTAATGCATTGTTCCACTTCTCTCTTGCTTGTAGAAAACACGGGGGATTAAGGGGCTTTGGAAGGGCTAACATGCCCGACTCCAGAGTGCTAATCCCCCACAGATCCCTCCAATTTAAACTACAAATCCTTCCAAGGCACTTGAGCTGCGCTGTACTGTGTCTCTTAGTGAAACACATCCACAGAAAGCACAGATACCCCAGGAGTCAGGGTAAGAAGTTAGAACATGTAAGGACTCACAGGACCGCAGTGCTGCCTGGGATGAGCTGATTATAAGAAGGTTGGAGGCAGAAAGATAATATAAATTTCACTATTAAACACCACCCAAAAATGAGCAAGTAACAAAATAGGCTTGGTTACCCATGAAATAACACCAACACCCCAAAGTGTCTTATTCCTCGTATCTCAAGGCAATTTTCCAATGCTCCCCTTTAAAAAAATAATAATAATACTAATTAAACATTGTGCACATTCTATCTGCATTTATTGTTGTGGAACATCTGAAAAACAGTTAGTTCCTGTTATTACTTGGATGATAACAGATACCATGTATAAACAGTTGTTCTCTTGCCTTCCTCTCTCTCCGCCGAAGATACCAAGACAAAAGAAATACAACTTGTCACAGAGAAACCTCAAATACCTTCTCTGATCGGAGTCAGAATTGTAGCCCTGCTCGTCGGAAGCCGTGCAGTTTTGTGCAAAATAGAAATGACATTAAAAGAAATTTACAAAACACAAGCGCAAAAAACAATGTTAGTGTTTCTCTGGTTCTAACCCTCGCAGAGCGCTCTTTGTCCGAAAGGTTGCATTTGCTCATGGCATTTATTAAACTCTCTGAAAGCCACCTCATGCGAGTGTAAAAACTCCAATATTTGTCATTAACAGGTTAATGAAAACCCGGCGAGTCTCGATAGTGGACACACCCTCCAAAAATTCTAAACAAATATTTCACAGGACACTTAGCAAAGATTAATCACAAAATCACTTCTTTTACTAACTCACACATTTGCCGAACTGCTTACTCATACTAGGGTCACAGGGAGGCTGGAGCCTATCTCAACCGACACTGGACACAGGTGGGAGTACATGCTGAACAGCTCACCAGTCCATTGCAGGAACATACAGTCTCTCTCCCAAACCTAGGAGCATTTGGGAACAGCCAATTAGCCTAATGTACATCTTTGGATTGAGGAAGAAACCCAAGAACCTGGAGGAAACTCACACAAGCACATGCAAACCCCACACAAGCACATGCAAACCCCACACAAAAACAGCCTCACTGAGCCCGTGTCTCAAACCCAGGACCTTCTTGCTGTGAGGCAGCACTATGCCACCGTGCTGCCCTACTCCTTTTCCTACAGAATGAACTTCAGTGAAGAAATTAAAAAATGCAGTAGTGTGCAGTGATGATTATACACTTAACAAAATTAAGATAAATCAGAAACCCAGTACTATTCAGGTATTTATTTCATGTTATATTGGATCATATTGATGAGAATAAGTAAACAAACAACAATATATAGTAATAACAAAAACAACAGTCTCTCTTTTGAGGGGGGGGGGGGGAAAATCTATATTTATTGTGGCCTCCCTTTACTTTGATTACAGCATTTAACCTTTCAGGCATAGTGTTCACATATTTTTAATTTCTTCACTCACTAAACCATTCCATATGGTTTGAAGTTCATTCATGCTATGCAAAAAAGTAAAAAAAATAAAATTTGCGACACTTTCCGAAAATTGGTATTTTCAGTGTTTTTGTTTATTAGTCATACTTTTACCTCAATATACTTGTCGGAATAATTTTTTTTTGTTCTCATTGCCTACAATAGCATTGTTCAATACATTTTCACCAAAAAAATTATACATAAGTAATGTTTTACTTCTTTTTATTAGGAGCCCATTTAGACAAAAGTGGTGGAGTATAATCTTCACTGCACACTACTGTGTATATTCATATATGTTGTAATTTTGTTGCGAAAATTTGAAACATTTATTTTTAAGATAAAAATAGGGGGGGGGGTGTGTGTCTGTCCATATTCCAGAGGAATGCGGACCCAGGGTTCCTTATTCCGCTATGGAATATGAACCCCGGGTCCATATTACAGGGGTTCATTTTCAATATCACACCGGTGTAAAATGCTTTGGTAATGTCTGAGTCAGCTCTATAGACTAGCTCCTTCCCAGGATAGGACTGCAGCTGTAGAGTGAAGCTTTATCTCTGAGTGCCTAAGGATAGGTTGGGTGAGATTAGTGGCCTTGGGTTGGGGGTCAGCAAGAATGCAGCACGACAGAGAGAGATAGGACAGGCGCCAACTCACATACCTAGAGCTGGATTAAAGGGACATTAAACCCAAACTTATTAAAAGCTTGCATACATCGTATGTCTTTGCACATCAAAACATTGTCATTAAAAGCTTCTTTGTGAATTAAAAAAAAAAAGTAAAAAATTAACAAACAAAGTAACAAATTAGCACACAATTGTACTGTGAAAAGTCACATGATTCACTTGTATGCGATAAATATGGAAGTAATTGCACATAAATGAACGGTGGGACATACCATTCATTCCTATAAACGAGCAGATGATTGTCTGATCTATGTAAACATAAAACTAGGCACACCTTCACGTGACTTTATTTTATTCAGAAGTTTACTAGTTTGTATCCAATTTGTTAGTTTAACCTCTGCATACAGTTATTTTTACCATTATCTTACCTTATATGGAGTCCTTTTCTTGTGATTTAGCAGACCTGCAAGACTGAAACTGACTCCAAATGGTGGCCTTTTCAAACTGGCTAGTACAAACTTTAGAATGGATTTTAGCAGATTGTGGCTTCGAAAACGCAAGTAAAAAAATAAAATGAAATAAATAAACAAATGATGAAAATATAGAAAAGTTGTGTAACAAACGTTTGGAAGGCTTTTTTTTCTCCATTTTACTTTGAGCAGCATTTTTATTTTATCTCACACCAGTGACTCTATTTTCAGAAGTGATTTCCTTTTACAAGCCTTGTAGTGTACACCCAGCAAACCCTATTTTAGACTCCGTCAACTTGGCATTTAAGCCAACACTGCATTCAGCCTACAATTGAGCCACACTGTGTATATTAATGAAAACAGGTTTTGTGCCTCTAACTTTTGGAAAATATGGGCTGAAAGATAGCTTACATGCAAAAGGTGTAATAAAAGCACTTCAAACATCCAACAGGCTCATAAATTGGCAAGAAGCTTTTCTAACAAGCATCATATCCTAGATTAAATGGCTCGGTTTCACATAGCCGGAAGTGCGTAACGGGAGACTGGTATTATCTCATAAGTGTTCGCGGAGTACTTGAGACCAGAGAGCTACCTCGAGACCTCGGAAGGCGTGGCTTGTATTCCAGGAAAGTCTGTTCATGTTAAAAACTGCCATCAGTCAAGTGTCCGATTCATTTCAACTGCTAACACCCCCCCCCGCCAAAACCAGTTGCTGTGTCTTCATTTGCATATTTCCTCTGCCCATATTTGCAAGAGAGTCTCTAAATCTGCTGGAATGGCCAGTGTAGCTCCTGCAACAGTTCTCACATACCCAGTGGCTGCGTGTGACCATAGTGTGAACAGGTTACATGCCACCGTCCTGGTGAGCTCCTGCAGGTTGACTAAGAAAACGGGTTATTGGCTGTGTAACAGTAATGCAATACAATACACTGCATTTTCCTGCACACATACAAAGCTTGTGCCACTTAATTCACGTTGTGACAGCAGTCTTTACAAAATACGTGTGCAGTTTTTGTGTAGCCTTAACTTAAGAGTGTGATAAGCACACACTATCTACAGTGGTGGAGGTTAGCAGCCCAACCCAGTGATCGATTTTAAAGAGCTCAGCATGTGGTGTGAAGATCCACCCTATCAAACATTTACTTGACTCTCTTTCTGGTGTTTTGCTTGCAGTGGCTTCCACTCCGGGTCTAAACTATAACTGCCATTACTAGAATTTTAACATTTCTGTGCATGTATTTGAGGAGAATATTTACATTCGGAAGACAGTAACTTGTTTCCTGAGTCATGACTCTTCAAAATCACGTGTTGCTCATAAGCCTAATTTACCTGCAAGCGAGAGTGAGGCATGAGCAAGACGAGAGCGAGCCGTAAAGTTTGCATTTACACTGCCTCCGGATCTGAAGTGTAATTCCAGAATGCGGCAGCAGGTTCCTGCCCAAATAAAACACGCTCTTTTACTCAGAGATAAGTTACCAGAAACATCTGAAAAGGATATAAGATCTTTGTTTCCGCACTAAAAAAAAAAATACAACTGTCATTCCATTACATCCAATCATGCCAAATGGAATATCAATTAATTTATCATGTCCTGGACTGAAATAGCCCAAATTTATTATTAGCATATGTTGATGTTGAACTCGTCGGCTTTTTCCCTTCCCTTAGTGAAAACTAAACATAAATCATAAAAATGCGCTGCTCTCGTGCCTTTACAGCCGTAATACACAGAAAAGAAGCTGTAATTTGCTGCATTTATTTTGATGGAAGTCTATATGAGGTAAAAGGTGGCCATTAGACGGAAGACAAAAAAAAAAAAAAAAAAGTGTCAGAAACAGATCTAGAATAAACACAGAACTGAAAATCATGTTCGAATTCTTTAGTTGCTTCTTTGCTGTTTCACTTAAGGAGTTTTAAAGTCATACAAATGGAATAAACTGTAATTTAGGGCTTACAATTTGGAATTCTAGCTGCTCGATCATTTCAATCTCAAAGTGTTTTGTAACAGAATTGTGATTCTTCAACCTACTCTCAAAATTAAATGTCCTAACAACTTCAATTAAAAAGGTCATCATTTTAGAGGACAAACAGAAAAGAACGTCGTCAATGCGCTGGTGTGTGTACTGTATACTACTCATACTGGAGGTAAAACACCTGCCCACATACTTACAGACAGAAACTCCACACTTCCCCGCCTGCAAAGGACAAACGTTCTGACCTAGCACTGTGTTCTCAGGCCAAGGTGACAGTGTTCCTCTTGACATAGTGCTGTCATTAATCGCTGATTCACCAAGCACACAAAAGGGGCAAAACAACCTATTGATAAAGGTGAGCCAGAAGGCATACTCAACCTCGAATAACTGGAAACTTTCCCATATGTTTGCATTTTAAGGGCAAGTGCACTTGAGATGATGTCCACACAGGTGCAGGCATCAGCCTTGGGGGATCCCTTTCTCAAACTAACCAGGCATTTAAGCTTAGAGTTCTTATACACACACAACCGTAGCATTAGCATACAAGTTAAAAACAAAAAGACTGAAAGTAAAGGGGGTTTTTTCTCATCCAGTTCCAAATTGTGCATTATTGCCGTTTTGTTAGTGCGAATAATTAAAAATCCAAGACACTTCATTATTATAAAACTAATATCCCAGCCCTAATATCATTTTACAGCTAGATATAATATATCCTACAAGGTTTATTATATAGGCAAAGCACTTTTTTGAATTAAACACATGGGCTTGAGTTCTCATTACAGCTGCATGTCTCTTTAGGCTGACATTAATGCATTTAAGAGCACGCGCCGTTTTTCATTTAGTGTGCTGACAACTTGGCACAGGTTTAGGTACGAGGTTACCATGGCCATCATCCAAGGTCCTAGACCAGTTTGAGCTGCTTTACACCGCCACCATATACCACCATCAAGTCACAAAGCCCACACAGTTGCCCTGACACCAGCCCACACAATTGCCCCAACATTCGAGGGGTTAAATTCCACTACCGTCCTGATGAAAGAGATCCGCTGCTAGTGACCGAACACAGACGGGACACTCTACGTCTCCCAAAGTGCACTCTCCCACATACAGCACTGTGTTTTAGGTAGCCTATTTTTTTAGTATAAACTGTTTTTTTTTAATAATTTGCATATTAGCAAGTTAGTACAAAAAACACTTTAGATTTCCAAACATTAGTTTTCCAGCAAAAAAATTCAATGTTAGATAAAAAAAGTTTGTACAGTATGTCAATAATGAAAGCAGCATATTACGAATAAGGGACCACTTTTCAGACAAAAATATAATGAAGGCTGCTGCGATTTACATACAAATAAAGAATCAAGTGTGACAGTCAACATTTCCAGGAGAACTGGCTGGTTCTGTAAGGTGCCTGGTAGATACTGTACTTGTAAAACTGCACAAACTCGACTTGATATTATTCTATTTTTAAACAAAACCTCATCACACCTAATATTGAATTAGTTTCATTTAATACTGTTTGCTGTGCTTTATAGAATTTTTATGTAGAGATCTTTAATTTAATGTCAGTATTTATATGTAAATATAAGGCATCTTTGTTCTACACCATTCCTTTGTGTACAGTATCTACCGGGCGCCTTACAGAACCAGCCAGTTCTCCTGGAAATGTTGACTGTCACACTTGATTCTTTATTTGTATGTAAATCACAGCAGCCTTCATTATATTTTTGTCTGAAAAGTGGTCTCTTATACGTAATATGCTGCTTTCTTTATAGACATACTGTACAAACATTTTTTAATGTAACGTTTCATTTCGTGCTGGAAAACTAATGTTTGGAAATCTAAAGTGTTTTTTGTACTAACTTCCTAATATACAAATTATAAAATAAAAATCTATAGCAAACTTTATACTATATATATATATATATATGTATATATATATATATATATGATGCCTAAAACTTTTGTACAGTACTGTGTATATATATATTTGTAATTTTTCTTAGTGAGACTTTTATCTTATTCTTTACTTGGTGTGGAGCAACTGTGTGCACACAATTTCCTGCGGGATCAATAATGTATTCTGATTCTGAAATGATAGAGGACAATGACAAATCATATAACAAAAACAGTTATCTGTACTACAACAGGATGGTACAGAAACCCAATAGGTATTATTGCTACCTCACAGCTCCATGATCCTGGGTTTCAAACTTAACTAATCTGAGTGTGTGAAGATCCGGTGCACACACTTTCCAAGTTCACCTGTGTTCATCTGGGTTTTCTGGTTTCCTCCCATCTGAGAAATATACCATTAGTTAGTTTGGAAGAGTAAATTGGCCCAGGGTATAAATGTGGATGTCCACAGTACCCAAAAGGTGGACCAGTCTGCCATCCAGGGTGTATTCCTGGTTCATGCCGTGTTCCGAGATAGAAATAGGTTCCAGATCCTCCATGACCCTGATCAGGAATCTAAGAAGTAATGTGAGAGTGAGGAAGACCATTCTCTTTTATTGTACCTGCTAGTGCCTTTATTGTTTTTTTTAGAAATCAAATTACATTTTCTTTTAAACTTTACATTTGTAACTTTACATTTATTTCCTGAGGAAAGGTTTTAATGGTGGTTCAGCTCGAGAAACAGGACGACTTGCCAAAGCTTGATTTATCATAAGGCAGACTTGGGGTTACAATATCTGTGTAAAATTAACAGGAAAATAATGGACTCATCAGAGTAAACCTTCCTCTATAACCCACCTACTTACATATCCTATGAAATGTGTGAAAGAATTCTGTGGCCCCATGCATGAACCTGATAACCCTCATAAAAATGAGAACAGTATTTGAATACGTATTTGAATATAATAATGTGTACATTTTTTATCAATCACCAGACATGAATTTTAGGATTGTGTTGGCTTCATACGCATGTCTCATATTAAACAGAAAATTACACTGAGGCAATTTTCAACAGCTTTGACAAACAAGTCAAACTAAAATTTTGGGTGCATGTGGGTTATCACGTTCATGAACCACAATTCGCGGGGCCACAGAATTGTAGCATGGTGTGTATGCATGTTCAGATGTGGGGTGTACATGGGTAAAGAAAAAAAAAAACCCAAAGTAACTAATCTTTTTACAATAAAAGATGAATGAAGTCCAATGTGTCACAGATTATCACAACACACAAGCAAATGAGGGACAACAGGCACGTTGTCATGTCTTGCACCTCAGTTACATCAGGAAAGTGTGACTTAAAAGAACCATCATATCTAGAACCATCACTGGACCTGTTCCCTTGAGTAGATACTTTATTGACATGCTTTAATAGCCTCACCTTTAAACAAGATGTCCATATTTATTTCTAAACTAAACACCAACTTCCATAAGAACTCACTAATGCTATAGAACTTGCTATCCATGCAGTCTGGTTACTCTCCCTCAGCATGAATAGGACTTAAAATGCTTGGCTACAATTACCTCATCTCTTTATACTTCTGTAACTTAAAGCACCAAAAGAAAAAAAGAAAAGAAAAAAGATACGTACATGTATTTTAAACCCACTCCCTGTAAAGCAGTCTTATTCCAGCATTACTGTAATCCAATACACACAAGTTTAATATAGCGGTGCAGAAAAAGAACTGGGACAATCATTGCTTTATCAGAATTAATCTTGCACAGAGAGAGAAAACAGAAAGTAAACTGTATTGTAGCATCAGACAGGCTTTAATTACATAAGAACAAGAGAGAAACAAAAACGTTATTTTTTTGAATGATAGGTACATGTCAGGTGTTATTCACTGTTTAATTAAACTGCTCCATTCCCAAAGTGCTGATTGTAGTATGAACAGAGAGAGGTACATTTACAGTAATATTCGTTCTTCCCCATGATTATCTTCATTGACTGGGTATGAAAACTTCTACATAAGTGTTACAGTATTTCTATTCAATATTTGTTATAAAAATAAGGTATACACAGCAGCAGGCAGACAGACAGCCAGCAGCTTGACTGAGTATGAGTGGGAAAACTGGAAAGCTCATGCACAGAGCAGAGCATTACTCTAAACCTTAAAAGGAGAGTAGGCATGGGATTAAGTGCAAATCCCATTGGTCCATGTAGTGTTCTAATCTCTGCCCACAAGAAGTCAGGTGTTAAAGACAGGGAGGATGAGGAGGAGGACAGGGGAGTGTTAGAGATTAATTGTAAGAGGAAGGAGTGCTAGTATATCAAGGGCAGCAATGCTGTATCTGGCGGTGTGGGCTCAGGGTATATGTAGCCTACTGCTGGGGGTAATAGGGCTGTTGCTGGGGTGGTTGTTGAGGATACGGGTAAGGCTGTTGGACAGGAGTGCCTCCAGGGTAACCAGCCTGCCCCTGAGCCTGATAGGGCATATACTGCATTCCATACCCAAATCCATAGGGGTTATACCCCATTGGCATTTGATAAAACCTGAGGGAGGAAAACACAAATGCAGAGAGTGAGCCTTTTTTAGTTTTACGTACATTATCACACAAGCATCCAAGCATTATTGACAATAATAAACACATGAGCCCTGAACATTTTCAGTAATAGATTCAGAAGGCTGCTTGAAACAAAAACTTTTTGAAAACGTGTTTAAAACGAAATATTTCATATAGGGGATGCATGGCGGTGTAGTGTTTATCACGTCCGCCTCACAGCAAGAAGGCCTGGGTTTGATTCCCGGGCTCGGGTGTTTCTGTGTGGAGTTTGCATGTTCTCCCTGTGCTTGCGTGGGTTTCCTCTGGGTACTTCAGTTTCCCCCCACAGTCCAAAAACATGCACAATAGGCTAATTGGCTGTTCCACAACACCTGTGAGTGTGAATGGTTGTGTGTGTGTTGGCTCTGCAATAACCAGGTGAGCTGTTTAGATGTAACCTGCCCTCGCCCAAAGTCGGCTGAGATGGGCCCCAGCCTCCCCGCGACCCTAATTAGGATTAAGCAGCTTAGAAAATGAATGAATATTTAATGTATGAGCTCCAGATGACTCATATTTTTGGTAATGCAATGAAACTTTAGTAATCGTTACTCATGAGATTAAATAGTTTGGAGCATGCAGTAAGCTAAAAACACTGAACAAAACCTGACTGAATAAAAATCAGTAGAGTGCAACACAAAGGTATCATATGACTCTACAGGCTTGTCTGAGCAAATTGCTGAGATGTTCGCCAAAAACTTCCTACTCACAAACATGATACACTACACCAGAGTCATTACTAAGACAAGGCTAGAGAAAGTTGTCATCTGAATATTACCTCATTTTTATTGGAATGGATCCTATGCTTATCAATGAAATTTTTTAAAATCCAGTGAAGCAGGGAATCAAAACACGGGACCACACACACACACACACACACACACACACACACTCTCTCATTTTTACTCATTAAATACTAAGCTAACTTGGCACAACTGTGGCTAAATTTTATGAATGCCACAACTTTTATATGCAACACTCTGAAACATTGTTTTTCTGGAAACTTATGCACCACGTTAATAAATGATGGTTCAAACGTCAAATTATTTCATTAGAATCAGTTTTACAAGTGATCCTCTGTAAGATCAACATTTATAAATCAGGAGGTGTTATAGTTTTACGGTACTTCAGTTAGAGTTGTGAACCAGAAAGAAAGATAGGCAGAGAGATGTAAAGAGAGAATATGTACCCTGGATAGCCCTGATAAGAGGGATAGGGTGGTCCTTGGGCCTGTGATGGTGCAGTGGGTGGTGCCACAGGTGGGGGATTGGAGCTGACAGAAGGCGAAGCCTGGCTGTCGGGTGCTGAGCTGGTGGTGATGCCACTAGCGGCCTGTGGACTAAAGCTGGGTGGTGGTGGTCTTGCTGGAGGCTGGGATTTAGCTGCAGTCTGCACTGGCTGCAATGCACATTAAAAAGTCACATCATAACCAAAGAAAACAATTATTTAATTGGTGATCGTCTGAGTGATTGACAGCTCTGAATGAAAACTCACAAACATGCTGCGGGGAGCAGGGGTGGGGCCTCCTGCAGCAGGGGCCGGGTTATTGGTCTGGTAAGCTGGGACGCTAAAGGAAGGAGCGCTCGGTTCACTAGCAATACTCTGCTGCAGCTCCCTGTGAAGAAAACACCAATTAATTCGTCTTAATTGTGAGTATTAATAAGTTTAGCAGCCTGTTGTTTTTAGTAACAACTGCAGGAAATGAAGTGTTTATTCTTTCCTCTCATGAGTGGTATGTGTTCTCATTTCACCAAGTGCACAACCTTCTTATTTTCAGGCAGCCTCATCCAATCATATTTGAGTTATAAATGATTCATTTCCTTAGAAAATTTGGTTCAACATTGCAGCTAAATTATTATTTTTAACAATACGGCTATATTTTGAAAAAGTGCTTATACGTATTTAGTTATGTACTTAATTATTTGTTTATTTATTTAATTTTTCAAGTACAATGGACAAAAGGTCCATTTTTAAAGCACATCTTTATCAGCACTGCCCCTGGTTTTAACAATCTCTCCCTCACAGACACACGTGTATGCATACACTTACTTGAGCAGCTCTTCTCTCTCAGTCTTGCGAGCAAAGACAATGTCAGTGCATTTATTCTGGAACTTCACCAGGATTTGAGTTAAATCATTGTAGAACTGTTCAGAATGGAGAAAGAAAGAATAACACATGAAGGTGGGAACAGGTTTAAAAAATAAAACAAAAACACTTGACAGTAGTGGAGCAAGATATTTCAGTCATCACATAAAGTAAATACAAAGGTAGATCCCAGTCTTCAAATACTGCAAACACCTTTCAGGTAAATGTTGTGTTCTGACAATGATATAAGCAAGCAATACCACTGTGTGTCATTTCTATTTGCACTAGGAGTAACTTCTTCAGTCGATTTTATACCATCACTCGTTAACTCTACACTTCTGAAATAATAAAACTAACAAAAAAAACCTACAATTGGTTTCAAATTTTTCTGCATAATATATATTACAACACTTTTACACAGTGTGGTTTACCTACATGTATACGTAGTATGTACTAAACTCTGAATGAGCAGGTTAAACCAATGCCATTAGCTGCAGAGCCTACTTTTGCTCAGAGCGCACGGAGCTCACCGTACCTGCCTCTATAATGGCTAGAATAGTCCCATTTTAATTTGTTTTTGTTTCCATAGTATATAATAAAACTCTTCAAAAGAGTTAACGAGATGCAGGTACAAAGCTGTTATGCATTTGCTCGGGTGTGCGCTCAGAGTTCATGCATCTGTTGTAAAAATTGTACTAATCTAATTTTAGTACGTTGTTTTTTGTTATCTTGTACTATTTCAGGTTCAGCGAAAGTCGCTGAGTTCAGTGTAATTAACTGAATTGAACGACGATCCGTCTCTGGGACTACTCATTAACAGCCCCCCTGACCTTCCGCTTATAATTGTTGAATTTGATATAAAATCATGTTTTATGATAACACTCACGCACACTTTAAAAAGCGAGTAACACTAATTCACCACAGGTACCATTTAAACAGACGCGAGTAATTCTGCTCATATCTGAATGAGTAGGTTAAACCGATAATATTGGCTATATAGCCTACTTTTGCTCTGAGCGCACGGAGCTCACCAAACCTGCCTCTGTGATGGCTAGAATATGTGAAAAATCACACTTTAGTTTGTTTATGTTTCCGCATAGCATGTAATCAAAATCTTAAAAAGATTTATCAAGATGCAGATAACGTTACAGTGCAGTGAGCATATATTACTGTATCGTGAGAGATACAGGGTGCGTGTGTACATGCGTGTTACCTTAGTGCCCTCTTTAAGATTAGAGCTGATCTCAATGTAGCTATCATGAGCTGCGGCCAGTTTCTTCAACACATCTTCTCTGTGGTTGGCCTCAGCGTTAGACTGCTTGAGTGCTGCAAACTCCTGATGAGATGTCTGAAATAGGCAAGCAGACATTAGCAAACCAAAGCAATCCACACAGAGAAGTTCTAACAATTACTCAACTGCAACCCCTGGCAGAAATGATGGTACACCACACTTACAGGATGTTCTCACTGTTTTTTTTTTACTTTGTATCAAGTAAACAAAACACAGATGACAAACCAATTGCTGTTTAATAGCTGAACAATTTGGCTTTGTGTACATACCATGAGCATATTTATTTTGAATAAATGGTATATAGTTTATTCAAATATGGAATCACTCAATGTTATGTTTAAAAAAATATGGAATAAGGAATAAATAAATAAATTTACTTATAATAAAAAATGATGTAAAAATCTCAATTCTGTGGCCACATGGATGAACCACAGATTCATAAAATAATAAAAATCTGAATCGGAATACAATAATCTGTATATTTCTTATCAGCCAACCAGACATGGATTTTAGGATTGTGATGGCTTCGTACGTACGTCTCCTACTAATCAGAAAATTACATTGAGGCAATTTTCAACAGCTAAGAAAAAAAATACAGATATATATA
>JBCNYH010000001.1:49470022-49480554 GCA_039654325.1 Tandanus tandanus | reverse complement strand
GTTGACTGTCACACTTGATTCTTTATTTGCATGTAAACCGCAGCAGCCTTCATTATATTTTTGTCTGAAAAGTGGTCTCTTACACATATGCTGCTTTCTTTATTGACATACTGTACTAACATTTTTTAATGTAACATTTCATTTTGTGCTGGAAAACTAATGTTTGAAAATCTAAAGTGCTTTTGTACTAACTTGCTAATATACAAATTATAAAATAAAAATCTATAGCAAAGTTTATACTAAAACAATAGGCTGCATAAAACTTTTGCACAGTACTGTACATGCTGACGGAGCCAAAGGAAACATACAGAACAGGAATAAAGATGCAACAGCATACCCCTCACTCTGCATTCCTTTTGTATGAAGGTGTTTTTACCCCAAGCTGAATCCAACAAGTTCCAAGAGAGATTAAAGGTTGAGCGTTGCCGGCACTCATGAAGGAATCCAAAGAGGGCAAAAGCCTTTTCTTTTTACACTCATTTAACTGGTAATATGTAAATCTTATTCTGCATGAGGGAGATAAAGGAAAACTTCATATAACAAACAACAGGAACCAGCTGCTCAATGCTCCATGTCCTGATGCTAGTATCGGCTGGGTGTTTGTGGTCAGGTTTGTATGTGCTTTAGCAAAATGAGAGATGAATGAAAGTTGAGTACAGGAACAGGAACTTTATCGAGAACAGAAACATTTCACAATTTGAATTCTGCATATTCAACAAAACACATGAGACATCAAGTGTCAATTCTCAGAAATATTTTTCTTAACAGTGTGCACACAGGCGAGGGTTTAATGATGGCAGGATGAAAGATGGCCAGTGTCCATATTTAGTATGTACTAAAACCTTCACACTTAATTAAGACCGCCTGAGAGAACTTACACCACTAATAACACAGCCATATAGAGTATTTAATCAGGGACAAAAATATAACTGATGAACATAGGCTTGGAAGCTATAAATACACCTGAAGACGTGCTTTAGGCCACGCACATTCCAGTGGCCTGTCTGCCTACATTCCTCAAGTACTTTCCAACCATGAAAGAAGAACTCACAGCTTATAAACATGTTATTATGGACCAATAAACATTTTACTTTCAGTTAAAAAAACAAACAAACAAAAGAAAAACCATGATATGAACACCCAAATAAAGTTCCTAATAAATTAAATACCATTTCATCAATTGATCATGTAACAGAGGAATAGGTTACTATTATAAAAGTACAGGACCAACTTCTCAACACAGTCTGATAAACCATTCCATCATCATCAGCCACAAATACCAATGTCTGCAGAGATACTTTAAGGAGCATGTCAATGGCTAATGTTGGTCTAACACACACGCGAACACACACAAAAAAACCCTCAATTTTCCAAAACCAACACACTCTGAAATCACCATATACTTCAGTTACTGAAACAAGCTAAGATGTGGAATATAACAAAGTAACCCTGCTGACCAATCCAATAGGGAATCATTTAAACATATATGAAAACTAGAAATGCGTTCTTGTCACAGATCCCTCGCATGGTTAACGCCAATCCCCGAACTGTTCTGAATACATGCGAGGAAGTGTCCGTCCAAAATGTCCACTCCGACTTTTCTATCTTTTTTCAATCAGATGCACTTTTTATAAAGTACATCTAAGTATGTAACTGAACCAGGTCCACTCCGAAATCTTTTTTTCTAGTTCTCAAACTCCAGTTGAACCTTTCTTGCAATAGTTCAGACATTTTTATATTGAATTATAATAATGTGATTAAGATTTAATTTAAAAATTGAACTGATTTTAACTTTGAAATCTTACTACTATTGACAATGATAGTTTTTAAAGAAATTTTATTGTTTTGGACATGCAAACTTTCAAAGGCCATAACTTCCAAGAAAATAACGTTACAGCCAAAAAAGTTTTAATAACCTTGAACATTTAAGAAAATCGCTACTTAAAAAACTAGCAAATTAAAAACCTTTATTTTGACCCCTTTGTGACTGATTGCTCTAAGAGACTGTGAAAATGCCCTTAATGTGTCACGGTGACCTAGTTTATACAAGGTGAACCGGCGTGTCCATAGGTATATCTGGTATAAATAAACAATCCTGTGCTAAATTTTACATTGATTTTTACATGACCACGTGCACGTTTCGTATGGTGCCTGTGATCTTGAAATAAGGTCAAGGTGACCCAGTTTCAATAGGCTTGAAGACCTTGACACGAAGTACATGTGGTATGAATTGTAGAATCCAATCTGACAAACACTGCACCTTCTAGAGTGTTAATGGGCATTTTTGATGAATTGACCTCTGTGACCATGAAAAATAAGTCAAGGTGACCACGTTTCGATAGGCTGGCAGGGTGTGCCGTAGGGACCATTCAACATAAATATAAAATAAATCCATAAAGAACCGGCACTGCTAGAGTGCTAACGAGATGTGTCTGCGGTGGCGAATATGGACAGTCCCTGAAAACAGAGTACCCTCTACGCTTTGCGGGGAATACAATAACAGTCTCTTAAGCTCAGGAGAAATTCCTTCCTTTGCCATGTTTCCCAGAAAGAAGAAGGGAAAAAAACAGAAACTAAAGAGACATGGGTAAGTGCTTTTGTTGTATGTAAACAGTGCCTTGTGATGTCTGTAAAATATTTCAACAACTTGATGACAGGCAGCTGTTAGGATTTCATATCCTTTGGAAAATTGAGCACCTATTTGACACATTATTTGGCAGAACATTAAAACAAGCTAACTTTACCACATTGATCTTTATCAGCCTGGGAAAAAAAACATGACAGCAACATGCAAACTAAAAACAGAAAATAAAAGGATAAAAATTATTTGACTTCTAACAGACTCATTTTTACAGTTACCTAGGGTGTAACAGTATTTTAAGATGTTTTATTCAAGTGAAAGTGCAGCACTGAGGCTGTATACACACACACACACACACGAGTAATCGCTTTACTGTACTGCATCAAGAAATCATCTGTATGATACAGAAACTGAATTTTGTGTACTGCTTTACCTCTAGTACTTACTAAATCAACTGGTAAAACTAACCCTATCTTTACTAGTGGAACTATTTGCTGACCACATTATCTCTGAAAGGAAAGTGATGATAGGTAAAAGTACATCTCCAAACATTTACTAGACCAAAGGAAATAAATAAGTTGCATGACAAATCTGACCACAAAATCTGTAATTATCACGAGCTTTCATCACTGACGAGAAAGCAATCACGGTGCACCAACTTACAGACAGCACTGGGGAATACTTTAATAAAGAAAATACACCTCAGGGGTCCAGACGTTCCTGCCGACAGGACCATTTGATACCGTTTGTCAAGAATGGAGAATATATATCCCCAATATAGAAAGATTCACTGGCTTGACTTCTGTGACATTGAAATAAAGTCAAGGTGATCAACATACAATCACAACTGAAACCTTCGTGAGGCGAACCCATAAACCAAATTTGATGATCCTACGTCATTTCTTTCCAAAGTTATCGCTCTAACAAGCCTTCACAATCCAAATACAGAAAATGTGACCTTGAAACAAGGTCATGGTGACCCATACACAACTCCACCCTATTCGTGCCTGAGGGGGAGCTACGGCCAAGTTTGGTGATCTTATTTCCTTTCAAAGTTATCCCTCTAAAAAGCCTTGATAAGCTGAATATAGAAAAAGTGACCTTGTGACCTTAAAACAATGTCAAGGTGACCCATATACAACCCCACCTTATTTGCCCCTGAGGGGAGCCATACACCAAGTCATGGAGTGCAAACGCTGTACATAACACCAGCAACAAGACACGTCCCATTACCAGGAGACAGTGAACAGGGAATTGGTGCCTTGCTTTCCCCTATACAACAACAGACCTTTAATGAGGGATTTCAAGTTACCAGAAGTAACAAGAGGGGGGCTATTGTTCATACCCTCAGCAGAACTCAGATGCAGTGCAAGCTGGAGGTACTTTCACAGAAGAATCTACTGGACTTTAACTGCCAGTACGTTCGCAGCTAGCAGCTACTGTGCTGTTTTCTGACAGGAGCTTAACCCACAGTCAGATGCCAAATCTCTGGGGTTCATTATTGACCATTGACAGAGTGAAGAAAACACTGCCTCGTGTGAAGGTCACCAGAGACATACTGGCCACTGACATCATTGCAATGTCTGTAGTTTAGCCAGTTCTAACCAGTTTTCTCCTGGTCAAGCACGAAGGATATCAAATACCGAAGAGCAGCTGAAAATATATGCTTCTTACACAAACAAGGAGCAAAGCGCCTTCAAGTTTAAACTGACACAATGAGGTGACAATCCTACAGCACATGCAGTCCGATCCTCCTTCAGTTCCCCTGCTTTAAATCCTACCGAAATTTAGTTCCTATTTATTGTTTGACAAACAAATAGAATAAATATGGATAGCCTTCTCTCACCTAATCATGCAGTATCAAACTTTTCACTGAATGGTCATTGTGAAGACATTGTGATGATGATCTGGCTTTAATGGGGGTATACAGCTAGTCCACTTATCTTGCTGGTACGAATGCAGAGTAAGAATTAAACGTTTTATATCTGTACAGTAAATACAGCTTAGTACTGTAGTATTATTACACATTAATTTAAAGACTAGAAAGGATTCAGCCTGGTTGCACTTCCTATGTGAACTTCGCTAAGGAGCTTTTTTCAAATGTATCTTCCAAAAAAATGGTGTCTCAAAGTAATCAATCTAAAAAAACAAACAAACAAAAAAACAGGTGGCATTTCAAATCGAACTAATTCTTTCCTTTGTTTGGCAGACTCAAAGAACAGTGACAAATCCTCTTCTGGGTAGAAGAGTTAAGTTTTTTTAAACTACGCAAACACAAACTGAACTGCTGAGTCAACCTCGCCTCTGTGTAGCTGCTACCAGCATACCAAGAGTTCTCGAAAACAGAACAGTTCTCCAAATGTTCAGGTGTCAACAAAGTGAGCAGCTTATTATGATCACAACACATCAACAAACATGTGTGCGGTGGTCAAAAATTCAAATCTCTTTCTGATTACTGTACATAGAGCTCTGTCGAACTGGAAGCTAAGCACAGCATCACTGGATTTATATAACTGCACATTGGCATTTAAACAGATGCAGAACACTATAAAAGTGGCAGAGTGCATCATGGGTATGTGATGGGATGATAAATATCACTTGGCACACAGCAACAACAAAAATACACAAATGTTTGCTGGTAAATCTGCACTGTGACAAATTACAGCATAAAACTGTGTGCTACCTCAAAGTTAAATTTATTTATTTTTTTTTTTTTAGCATTTTTGTTGTTTTACAAAAACAGAAACAGCATCTTACCAGTTTGTAACCAAAAGTAGATCGAGAGACGATCCACCGCTGAGAGGGAACCGCTGAAACTCTTTTATAAAGGCGCAGACACTTGCAAATGCAGCCACAAGTCGGCCACTTCCTTGCTGTTACCACTTGTGTGACAGTAAATTTGTAAAATATGAGGCAACGTACAAAGACAGGAAGTAAGCATGTTAAGAAGCCAGTAAGCATGTTAAGAAGCCAGGTGCTTCCATATTCTCTTTTCCATGCATTTAAAAAAAACAAACAAAAAAAACCCAAAAACCAAGTGAAGAAGAAGAAGAAAAAAAAAGTAGTCCCCTCTAAAATACACAAGGCACAATTTTTCCTGAAACCTGACCTCGGTGCTCGGGTGTACTGTTTATTTTCTTCCTGCCCACCTACAGAACGCCTGCAGACTCAAAAAACTAATTTCACATGAATGCAATGTAACCATTTGGAAAAGCAATCAAATCAAAATCAGGCAAGAAATTCGTTCAAAATGCAAAGACAAACAAAAAGTTGTAAATATCAACTAGAAACCATTCAGGGTAGGATATATAACAAACACCATTTGTGGTTTTCTATCCCCAGTCTAATCACCGGCTAAATTACCATTTTACGGCTTCTGGATCAAAGCATATTACCTAGAAAGAGCCATCTAGCACAAGCCGAAATTCTCTACAAGACAGAAATAAATAGCTGACATTGATATCCTGAATGAGGCAGGTAGAGGTTTACGATTAAAAGAGGCGAGAGAAAGGTCACACAGACCTTCGCATGGGAATGGTTCCTTTATACGGATTGCGCTCGGAAGTCCAAAGTCCTGAAGGCGTGTGAAAATTTACATTGAAAGCGAGGAAAAAGGTAATATCACGGTGTGTTCAGAAAGCTTAAGATAAACTTGAACATTGCATTTTTAACAGTTAACTAAAAACAATATATGGGGTATGCTCAAGGAGGAAATATTTTACAAATTCCATCGTCTGAAGTAAACATGCCCAGAAACATCAAACGGTGTTGGAATCAGGTGCGTACTTGTTTAGGTTTAAAGAAATCTCCTTATCTATGTGGTTTCTGTTAAATTTCCTCTAAAGTCTTCATTTGACAGCAGGCAGGGTTTGAAGGGCGGTGCTGTGTTTCTAAAAGAAAGTCTATTAAATGATTCAGTAAATATTAGGTGGCTTATGTTATTTGTATGCGTCTTTATTTTGAGTTGTTGCAAATGCTGTGAAAAGACGCCGAGAACTGAAAACCACAGTTCATTCGAAGGGAAAGGAAACAGCAGAGTAGACACCTTTCCACATCGAAGACCTACTTCGCTTCTTTTGCTTCTGTTAGTGAAGCAGCGCTGAGACCTCCAACAGATGACGTTAAGCAAAAGTGGCCTCCAAGTTAAATATTACTTCTACGATTGTAAGTCATTACACCAAAGCCTAAAGACTAGCATTCCTAAAGATTAATACGGTGAGTGTAAGTTTAACCAGTCACGAAAAAGAGTGCTGAATTTTAATGTTTTCTGGAACCATCGTACAAATACGCTGTCCTGTGCACTGGCTTCAAAAATTTGCCATATTATGAAAGTGCAATGAAAATTTAGCTGTGGCTTCTAGTTTTCTACACAACAACTAAAAGTAATCAGTGCCAACACCAACAATGACAGCAACCGTCATAGTTTATTCAATATCAGGATTTCGCAACTAGTTCAGAGCAGTTCAATCACCATGCCAATAAACAAATACCACTTATCCATTCATACTTCTACCAAAAGGTGGAGCAAATACCTGATACAATCCAGAGATGAGTACGCTGTAAATGTGTGCGGTGTTCACAAACATAGATCTTACACTGAATATAACAAACGGCCGTAAATCGAGCAGCCAGAAAGAGTTCATTCGGCTACAAAGAGGGTCTCGGTATTAGGTACTGGCTGAGATCTGATCCTGATACTAAAGCATAAACAGGGTTGGGTATGGTGCACATCTAAGGAAGAAGCATGGCAAACGGATCAAGCCACTAAAAAACCCTGAATCGTATACTGTATCCGTGCATAGTGTACTATTACATCTGACAGTGTCGATTAATTTCCTACAGAAGCGGCTCGGGCAGTAGTGCCAGCTGTAATTCAAATCCCAGGTTTACATTAATGCGCTTGTTCTGATACATCGGCATTTCTCTAGTAGCTACTAACGCAGGAACTCGTACAGCCTACACGCCACATAATCTAAAGTTAATAATAAACAGCTTGTGCTCAAGTTTTCCATCATGGAAGTGTCTTTAGGACAGACGACTTTGCCCTTTCCGGTGTCACGGTAACCTCACAAAACACATGTTCTTCTTCTTATCAACTTCAAGAGGGAGAGAGAAAAAGGAGAGGCTGACAGGGGAATGTTTATTGCTGCTATAAGGCAAGTGATAACAGAAACTTAATGGTCTTATGAATGATCCGCACCAATAAATGTAACTACGCGTAATGTGATGTGTAATTTATCGATTCGGAATGAATTGCTAATAATAAGCAATAGCAATAAAACCCTTCAGCCGGTGTATTATCATGCCATCTCAGGTACAGGTACAGGTATAATCATGCAAGACTCAGGTACAGGTGGGAAACCTTAGATAAATGATGCAATCCGGTGAACACACACACACACACCTCCACAATTAAATACCATATTAAAGTAGGTAAAGGATGAACAACGTCATCAAGTATTACTGAAATGTCTGTGATGTAGAATGAGGAAGTTTTAAGGAAGTTCACTACCTACTAAAACTGAAATGGGGACCATTTCGATTAGCACACCTGTGACCTCATGTTAGTTTTGAATAAATAATTTTATTCACAGTTTGGATGATGACAACATGTTGACATGGTCATGTCCTGACATGTCTGCAGCACTTGTTCATCATACCATGTGCTGTAATTAAAGAAAAGACACCTGCAAACTGAACCAGCTCATCTAAAACACGCCACGTCAAAAGAAAAATAAAAAGATTTGCTGTTTCACTAACCAGTAGTTCAGATTGAAAAAGAAAAGAGCCACCACCAACACCCAGTGGTCTACATACGTCGAGCCTGGTGCTAAGTGGAGACTGCTAGCTGAAATCTTTCACTGCGAAGTTAATTCAGGACTTGTGACTAACCTATATTTATACATCCCGGAACACGAGGAAAGACTTTAGTTTGAGAAACCACAACTAGACAACACTGAAGAAAGCTCAGCTAGTTATAACTGCCTTCCCAGCCGGGTGAAGCGGTCGCTACGTCAACCATGCTAACAACGGACAGCTAACAAGCTGAAAATATATACATGTCTGTGGGAAATGTGAACGAAAAAACAAACAAAAACACAGCACAGTGTTCGTCCTTAACCTTTAGACATAACATACCCGCTTTGGGAAACGCCAGAAGTCTGTAGCTGTAGTAGTTTTTAGTGCTTAGCTAACTGGCAGTTGGACCTAACGCGTGGCTGGACAGCTAGTTAACTAGTTAACTAACCAGGCTGAACTAAACCAGAGGTACACAGGGATACTTCTGTGTGGCATATTTCTAATTCACATCAGAAAACACGGTATAATTTTAATCATACTGTAAAATCAGGGAAATCCTAACAAGATTATACAGGTCTCGTGCTCGCAAATGGCTGCCACATTTCCCTGTTAGCCTGCTATGCTATGCTAGCTAACTTGGGTGGCCGGCTAACACGAATGCTAGCTAGCTACAAGATCCCGAGACGCTGCTGCGGGAGAAATTGATTTCTTTTAAAATCTGCCACACCGTTCTCCAAAAAGAAAAGGGGAAGAGATATATACGCTACTTACAACAAACAGGCTAAACATTGAAATCCCGTGACAATCGCTGAGAAGGTGGATAGGAGCGATTTTGTTTAACGCCAGCGGCTCTTCTTCCTCTTCATACACTAAACAAGTGAGTTGTTTCGACTCGGTAGTATCGGGGGCGAGGCGACTCAGGACTCGATTCACCAAAGAGTCGACTCTTCAAACACAACCTAAAGGAATCAAATACTTTGCAAAGAAACTGATTTGTAAAAGCAAAGATAATTGTAAAAATGATCACCGAGCTAAATTCAGCAGCTTATGAGGTATTTCAGATAGTTAAATGTCTTAAGAATTTAAAGATTTTTTTTTTCAATTAATTGAATTGCTAAATATAATAATAGAAATGTAATATTCAAACCTAGAACAGTACCAGTGTCTTTCCTTGTATCAAGCTGAATGGCGTATTAAGCAGTTGATAAGTATATAGTGGTGTTTATTTCATAATCACGACATCACGGATCGAGAAAAAATAGCGTGGAGTCAGAATCAGAATCAGAGTCGATTCAAACAGCCAGGGAGTCAACGTCGTGGGAACGTTTTGCGTCATATTTACGTCACAAAGGCCTCTGACAGTTTTTTCCAGGGGAGTGACGGTGAGAGTGACTCGGCCATAAGAGCTATTTTTGACAGAAGTTATTTTATAGAACCTCGTGTACTATTCAGTTACCTGACCCTTTGATAAGTCTTTGCGTTATGTTGCCAAATTCATTGAGAAAAACTACTTGAACTAATGGCTCAGACCTGAATGAGTCATAGAGTCAGGTGACTGGAAAGAGTGAGCCACACACATGTCCTACAAGGAAAGATGAAAGACAATCCTCAATTCAGGCACGAACTAAAAATATTGTTTAGTAAATCAGCTCACATACACTTTCGTGCTGGGAATACGGGCTCTTTTCGCTGACCCACATCATTTGGTTCAGCTCAGTAATAAGAGACAGCTCTTCATTTCTAACCTCTGGCAAAAGAAATTAAAGAATCAGATGATGTTCACTCAGCTTTTTACATTTTATTTATTTATTTATTTATTTATTTACATTTTCTAGCAGATGAACAAATCACAGATATGATACTCGAAAAAATCTGTTAATGTGGAGTATGGTGGCTGCTGGGTTTTTCTCCTACTTCATTTCGTGTACACTGAATATTAAAAGAAAAAGACACAATTACATGCAGACAATGAATATCCCCCTCGCTTGATTTTTAGATATTCCTCCCCCAACTCAGATATTACCCTTATCTCACCAGGATCCCGGAGAGACTCAATATACTTACTTAGACCTAGACTGTCTAAGTTGTCATTCATATATACAAGTGTATACAGAACGAAATATCATTGCATTTGCTTGCTACAGTATATATA
>JBCNYH010000001.1:49450966-49467908 GCA_039654325.1 Tandanus tandanus | reverse complement strand
ACACACACACACACACACACACACACACACACACACACACACACACACACACAACCATTCACACTCACACCTAGGGGAAATTTTGTACAGCCAATAAGCCAAATGTGCATGTCTTTGGACTGTGGGAGGAAACTGGAGTACCTGGAGGAAACCCACCCAAACCCAGGAGCTTCTTCTGTGAGGCGGACATGCTAACCACTACACCTCTGTACTGATGGCATTCCTTCACCTTTGTCTCAGTTTGTATTAAATAAGTCAGGCTGAGATTTCTTTGTACAGACCTTGCACTCGCTTAATATATAGTTTATTATATGGCATTTTAAAATGGGTGCCTTTTTTAAATTTACCTTTGGCACTGTTACTTTTTTTATTCTAACTGGGGTGCTAGCTCCAAACCGCCCACCTCTGAACAAGGCATCCTCATCTGTGTTTGTGAGGGCTTTGGTAGCTTGCGGCCTGTTTCCCTTCTTGTGCCGAACAAGAGCTTTTAAAAGAACAGTGAGTACTTGGCAAACTCTTTATTCCTAAGGATATTTCCTGTATAATTTTCTCTTTACAAAAATGCTGAATGCTTCTCTGGAAGATTCTAAAGATCATAGCGCACAATACAGCTAATTAACGGCTAACCTGTCAGCCGGATACACCCTGTTCCATATGTTTTTTCTGCCTGCACGTCGACTAATAAGATTGCGTGTACTGCTGTTGCTGTATAATAATGAATGTTATTCACTTCACCTGTCACTGGTCATAATGTTTTCAATGGCTGATCTGTGTATATATTATAATACCAGTCTAATTAAATATGTGGAGTTATATAAACCTTATATAGATAGATACATGCATATGTTTTTCTGGAAATGTGTTATTAATATTTCAGTGCATTTACTACGTACTTACTTGGCCACTCATTGGTCTCCCTTTAACAAAAAGAGCATCAGAGCACATTGACAGAAACACTTGTTCTTAACCTATACTATACATGCAGAAATGTCCCATTTTCCTTTATTTCTGCATGACATAAAAAGGACACACTGAGCATCAGGGTTACACTTTGAGAGAAGGACTCATCTCTCAGTCATCACAGCACTGACTCATCTTTTAAAGTGCCTGTCTGTGCTCATGAAATGACATATGAGTCATGATTTGATTTCCTGTGTTGACACATTACTTTTTCATGCACATTTCTTTTTCATTGATTACCACAACAGCACAACATGCCACATCGCCACCAACTTTAAATGCATCCCCAAACGTGTCTTATTAAATGAGCTAAATAATGCTAAATAACGTAGCAGAGAATTTAATGAGTGCTCATTTTCAGTGTGCCCACTCTCCATTCTTTCATTTTGGTATCCTCGGGAAGACCATCTCAAACTGGTACCAGGTGTTCTGGCAAATTTGGGATTGGCTATAGGGAACATGGGTTAAAGAAGACAAAAAATACCATCAACATTTGTACAAGAAAATATTTATTGATGTTGCATCAATACTATCAAGTATTGCAGATGTATGAACTGACAAAAACTTCAATAAAAGGAGTGCATTCAATACCTAACGTCTATTGCATGACATAAATGCAATAGCTGTGTCTGATACATAGTACATAAAAACGAAAAGGAAATAATGGTCAAAAAATATTCCTTAAGCAACAATGGTATGCTAACTACAATGAGACACAAAAATGTTGTTAAATAGATCAACAACAACAACAACAACAATAGTAATAATAATAATAATAATAATAGTAATAATAATAATACTAATAATAATAATTAATACATACATAAAAATAATTATTTGTATGTTTTATTTATGGGTGTTTCAGAAGGAATCCTTTTTTATTTATTACATTTGCTCAGATATACCTTTATTAAGTTAACGTGCAAATATGACCAACTATGTGTATTAATTGTTCATAACAACACAAACTCAAGTGAAAGCAAGGATTTTCATTATTAAAAAGAAAAACAAAACAAAAACAGAAGCCGAAACAAAAGCTGCAATTTAATTAGACATAAAGAAGCAGGGCTGACAATTAAAAACAATATCCGTGTTTAAAAATGGAAATCAATTGAAATTTGTTTTCAAAAGGCATGGTAAATGTAAATATTAATTTGCCACAAGAAGTATCTGAAAGAAATTAGCTGCTTAGAAAAAGCTGAAAAGGCCAAACTATGTTTAAATCATGATGGCTTTAGTCATATTAGTTTTGACTTACTTCCGTCTTTTGTTTTCTTGTTTATTTATTTAATAAACCCATTTTCTTATTAATGCTCTGCTCTGATACAATCTAGACATCTTAGAACTGATGGTGATGGATTAGCCTTGCTTCGATAAGTAGGCTTATAGCGGCTTATCACAGCCAGACCTTACCCCAGTTTCTGTAGTGTGAAATGTAAGAGTGTGGAAGAGTTCAGCTCCTCGTGGATGGCATGCTAGTCCATCGCAGATCTTTATCAGCCCTTGATAAATGTATAAAAGCTATATCTATATATGACAAAAAGTGGGAGGTGCCTCATAAATAAATGTAGTGACTGAACCAGCAAAAGCAAGTTCTGATGTTTAAATACTGCCTTCCTGTAAATGTGGTTTATTTATTTGATTAGATGTTCCTATTAATTTAACCTTAAGACGTAATTATTGGCCTCCACTTTAGCTGTTTCTCTTTCATCATGAGTCAGTCTAAAATTCAGCACTCTAAAATTGAAAATACTTAAGTTTTATTAAAAACATTAATGTTTTTTTTTTTTAATTATTTTTTTTTTACAGTATCAACAGCCGACATTGCAGCCAAAGGGGTTTCTTAATTATTCCATTATCCATTGCTGTTTTGTATATAACTACTACTACTACTACTACTAATAATAATAATAAAAGTTGTTGTTATTATCGTTGTTGTTGTGATTCTTGTATCAACTGTATCATAAAAAGCCCTGTAATCTCATTGCTGGATAAAACACGTTATGTTCATTTTATATAGTTTATCTTAGTAATTAATAATAGGCCAAATTCTATGAGAAGAGAGTAAATATGTAGGTTGATGCATACGGACACTATGTTGTAAAATTTAAATGCTGGTATGAACCTAACTCAACTGTAATGATTATTGTTTTAGTGTCTTTTTTCACAGTAGTCTTGATAATTTTCCGGTCTGCATAATTCACACTGAACCAGTCAATGCAATAGTATGGCAACAGTTTATTCACATATTACATTTAACTTGGTAAATGTAAGAAAAAAAAATAGCATGGCATGATTTAGAATTAATATGTAATACTGTAATTCAAGAAAATAGAAATTACAGGCCAGGTGGCTAAACAGCATCTATATCTGTTGAAGAAAGAATTAAGACTTAAGACGCTTAATAACACTCAAGAAATCACTATGTCTGGTTCCTTGTATACGAGCACATAAGAATGATTAACATTTCAATATACTTTAATACATAAACCCAGTGCATTCATTTAATTTGTTTATTTAATATATGTTTACAAAATTTGTGAATTAAATCTGCTTTGCGGGAATTGTTATCATGGTTCAGAAGTTAGACTTAATTAGAAAACGTATCATCTGTGAATTGCTAGACATTTAATGCACTTAGCTATTTAATATTGATGACCTTTAGTGTGAAGATAATACATAATCGATAAATTGGATAATTGCCAATATCATGCTATGACCATGGACTATCTGTAATATCAGAATATCAACAAAAGTATAGCAAACACTAATTTACACATGTTGTAAAAGAAACATATGCTAACAGGCAAACAAATAACTTTTTATTTTTATGGCAAAATGTTATTATAAATTATATAATAGAATGGGAGAGATAATACTCATGACATCATTAGTATTGTAACACACCAGAAGCTCAGTTTGCATTCAAAGTAAACATTTTGAATTGTCAAGTAAAGCCTTACACTTCAAGGATAAGAACAATAAACTCCACTTAGATACCACCACATCACAAAGGGTAGCAATGAATTGTATCCTTTGTAATCCAGATTAATATGTGTGTGTGTGTGTGTGTGTGTGTGTGTGTGTGTGAGAGAGAGAGAGAGGTAGAGAGAGAGAGAGAGAGAGAGAGAGACAGAGAGAGAGAGATAGAGAGAGAGAGAGAGTGATAGAGAGACTTAAAATTGTCAGGCTATTACAGATATAACTATTATCATTTCTTTCTTTCTTTCTTTTTTATGTTTTTATTTTTATTTTTTTACAATTTTTAAAAAATAGTTTGATATTTATTTTACAAATATCAGAAGCCTGTTATTTATAGGGGAGAAGATAAAAAAAAAAAAAAAAAAAGAGTTCAAACTAAATGTGACTGTATTCAGGGGAACACACTCCCCAGAGTCAAAGAGATGGAATTAAAATAGTTATTTTTGCAGAATATGCAGTCACATGGGTAAAACTATTACTTACGCATTGTCTGATTCCAATAAACATTAACATCAAATAAACGAATAAACCAATAACAGCAACAACATTAATACAACAGTTATAATAACATACCATAGGCAGAGGATACCAAGCACACTTTAAGTAAACCAGAATCAAAGCAGACCTTTCAAATTGCTAAAAGAGATACAGCATAAAGTTTTCATGTCCTACTTTTATCTTGGCTTTAATGTTGACGAGTCTTTGTTGTTTTTGCTGCTACACGTGTTACTTGTGTGACTGTAGACCACTACATATTAAATGATGTATATGATGGCCTGTTATGTCGGGCATAGTAGGAAGCCTGAGAAGGATGAATGAATATATTCAGTGGAGTAGAGCCCATTTGCTTGGTCAGATGGCATCTGCACCCAAACCTGGTCATTTTCTTTGAGCTCCAACACTGCACTACCTGATGCCTGGTCCATATAGCCCTTCTTGTATTCATCATATGTGTATGTAGCAGGCACATTGTTTTTGTACAATGCCACCCACAAGCTGGTTCCCTTTACATGAACGTGGTAAGAAAAGTAGTAAACTCCAGGAAATGGACTGGTGAAGATGCCAGTGTTGGGGTTATAAGCATTCTGACCATTGTAGAGAGTCCTGTCAAATTTAATAGGCAAACCAGATGGTGGGAATGGTGTTGTGAGAATAGCAGTGAAAGCAGGAGCTGCAGTAGCAGAGAGCTCAAGCCTAAACTGTGGTTTTCCATTTTGACCTGGTATTGTTTCTCCACCAACATCAGGCCCTGCCACTGCCACTTGGGTATCACCATTGGAAGGACCAGGTGGGCCTGGTGGGCCAGGAGGCCCTGGAAGACCTCGGGGACCAAGTACTCCAGCAGGGCCTGGTTTTCCTGGTGGACCCTGTGGTCCTGGTTTTCCTTCCTCTCCATTTTTTCCATTTCCTGGGGGTCCTGGTGGACCTTGGTCTCCTTTCACTCCTGGAATGCCCTGTGGTCCCATATGACCTGTGGGGCCTGGTATCCCAGGAATCCCTGCTATACCACGTGACCCAGGGGCCCCTGAAAGGCCATTTTCTCCTTTGGGGCCTTGAGGCCCAGTCAGTCCAGGATTGCCAGGCAAACCGATATGACCAGCATCACCTTTAGGACCTGGTTTTCCAATAGCTCCACTTGGCCCAGGAGGCCCTTTATCTCCTGGGAGGCCAGGCTTACCTGACAAACCACTGGGACCCTGATCCCCTCTGAGTCCAGGCAAGCCAGGAGGCCCTTGAGGACCACTGTCTCCCTTTGAACCAGGCAAGCCATGTTTTCCTGGAAGACCCATTGGACCTGGTAAACCTGAAGATCCTGGCTGACCAGCTGGTCCATTATCTCCAGGTCGACCTGCTGTCCCAGGTTCTCCTTTATTACCTTGAGGTCCTGGTAATCCACCTGGGCCTCTGTCTCCTTTCTGTCCTGAAAGACCAGGTTTACCATACCCAGGAGCCCCGGGAAACCCATTATTGCCTCTTTGACCTGGTTCCCCTTTTGGTCCAATTGGACCTGGTCTACCAGGTACACCATCTATCCCAGGTTTTCCCACTCCAGTTGGTCCAGGTGGCCCTTGTGCTCCTGTAGGCCCAGGTTTCCCAGGAAGTCCTTGGTCTCCTGAAAGCCCTTGATCTCCTTTTCTTCCAATAGGTCCAGGTGGTCCATTCAGTCCAGACTTTCCCACACCTGGATTACCAGGAGGTCCAGGAGGTCCCTGAAGGCCAGTAGGTCCCCTAATACCAGGTTGACCTGGATTGCCATTGCCATTTTCACCCTTGGTTCCTTTTTCGCCAGGCAAACCATGACCTCCTTTTGGTCCTGGTTCCCCCTTAAATCCTGGTGGGCCCCGAGCTCCAGGGAGCCCAGGTTTGCCATTTAATGAGAGACCTGCAGGACCAGGTAAGCCTGGCTGCCCTGGTAATCCACGTGGCCCAGGCTCACCTTGCAGCCCCTTGTCACCAGCAGCTCCTGGTGTTCCTTTGAGCCCAACCTTTCCTGGAAAACCAGGTAGTCCTGGTTTTCCTATACCTGGCAATCCTGGTGGGCCCTGGGGCCCTGGCTGACCATTGAGACCTGATTTCCCTATTCCAGGTTTCCCAGGTAATCCTGGAGGCCCAGGTGGACCCCTAGGTCCTGGCTTTCCTTGTGGGCCAGGCTCCCCCTTCACTTCCATTGCAGGTGGATACTCTGAGGAAGAAAAATGAAAATTAAAATACATTTTATTTGCAGAAATTGCTAGACTCCTGCAGAGTGAATACTATGAGTTTTATACTCCCCCCCCAAAAAAATCCATTGTGTTGCATTAACATTTTTTAATTGCAAAACTCACTCACTCACTCACTCACTCACTCACTCACTCACTCACTCACTCACTCACTCACTCACTCACCCACTCATCTGCCATACCATTTAATCTAGGGTCACAGGGAGGCTGGAGCCTATCTCAGCTGACATTGTGCAAAGGCGTTGTACACCCTGAACGACTCACCATTCTATTGCAGGGCCAACACACACAACTATACTATTCACATTCACACCTAGGGGCAATTTGGAACAGCCAGGTAGCCTAATGTACTAACGTGGCTTTGGACTGTGGGAGGAAATGAGAGTACCCAGAGAAAACGCACGCTAGCACGGGGAGAACATGCAAACATGAGCCCGGGACTCAAACCTAGGCGAACGTGTTAACCACTGTGCCCCTGTGCCACCTATTGCCATATCTTCCTAAAACCGAATTGTGACACACTGATTTTCACATACACTGACACTAGCATTTTTAATGGCAATCAGTGGTTGGTAGAGATAAATATATTAATTACCAAATGTGGTTTAACATTTTGGCGTTTCTTTTCAAGAAACATTATAATAGTTGTTTAATTATATTGGTTATCTCTGTGGTGCTAGCCTGGTTTTGTCTGAGGGATTGAGGGTTTGTTTTTGGGCTTACTTTCTAAGCTCCTCATCATTAGATTATACTATACTGCTGTTTCTTATTGAATTATACCTTTCACTTAAATGAAATTACCCGGTTTTGTGTCCTCTGTGGCAAAACCTCTTCTATCAGATATACTTAACATACCTAATAAACACAAGCAGATAACAATTTTTATGCCTCATAGGTTGCTTTTTATGGAAAAGAGGGCAAAGATCCATTGAGCAAACAGGTGTGCTCCGTCAGAATTAATCTGAGGCGAAATGCAAGTAAAAATAACACAAATTTTATTATCCAGTGCATAGCATTGCCGTGGATCACAGATTGTGTAAAAATACACAATTAATAAACATCTCAAAGCACTATTTAAACCTTATCTTTGAATATTTAAATTAATGTATATAATGAATGTATATAGCGTGCAACATAAACATGCAAGAATGAGAAAAAAGGAAAAAAAAAAGGCAAAAGATGCTCCATTTGTTTGTTGTATGCTACTTGTGTCTTCCACTAGATGGTAGTAGATACATTGGATTGTAACCTACTTCAGTTAGTGCTTGGCCTCATGGACAAGTTCATGACGCGAACCTTTCTGTGCATTACTGAAACAGTAAAACTTCAAGCCTTTACACATTTCATAGTAAGGTTTAAAATACGACATATACTAGCTAATATCAATATAGCATATAGAATCATGAAATGCATTTTCAACAGTGATGAGCTGCAGTGGTCTCTGCAATGTTTTATTTATTTGCTTAATTAATAGGGGTGGCACGGTGGTGTAGTGGTCAGCACCTCCACCTCACAGCAAGAAAGTCCTGGGTTCGAGCTCCATCCCCAGAGAGGGCGTTCCTGTGTGGAGTTTTTTGTGTGAGTTTTCGCCAGGTGCTCTGGTTTCCTCCCACAGTCCAAAGCCATGCACATTAGATTAATTGGGTGAATGTGAGGGTGAATAGTTATGTGTGTGTTAGCCCTGTGATAGTCTGGTGAGCTGTTCAGGGAGTACAATACTTTTGCCCAGAGTTGGCTGGGATGGGCTACAGCCTCTCCACGACCCTAATAAAGGATAAGCCCAAACTTAATAAAAGCTTGCATGTATAGTTTATGTCAGTTTCTATTAAATGGAGCTATGATTTGTTCAACTTATGGGCAGGGGCTGGGGGAAATGGAAGCCTCTTGCATCTGGTTAAAGGTGGAATTAACATCCTTAAACTTAATAATGTAGTCATGTACCAAATGGACAACTCTATGTCAGCATGGGCTTTGCAATGTTTTAACCTTTTTGTAAAATATATTTTTTAATTGATTTATTTATTTTACCCATTTAGGTCCATTTTGTACTACTACTCCCCCAAAATCAGATTTTTAAAATGCTGATTTCGTCAGTGTGAACACTGACATGTTTCATCACAGTACGGTCATATTGTTAGTTTACTGTTGATAATATTATGTGCAGTAACTCTATAAAATAAATGCATGAACCAAAAAGTGACTTTGATGTAAGTATTAAAGTTCAAAGGTGCACAATTCATGTTTTGTAAGATTTGAAGTGCCTAAAATATCTGTTACTTTATTAATTTATTTGACATGGGAGAGCAGTATCATGACACCAAGTGCTGTTATCTAATATACTTATTATTTTTGTAAGTCAGGCTTGAGGAGAAAGAAAAGTATGCTGATGAGCTCTGAAGGAGGCTATTTTGCTGAATAGTCCAGACATTCATATAAAACCTATCATGGCTGTCAAGACCTCAGGACTGTAAACATCACTCCACTCTCTCATTCTTTCACTACTTGGGAAATAGACACTGCCAAGATTTAGTAGATGAGGAAGAATTGTTCTTATCCTAATGTCTGCTCTGGGTTTCTCATCATAACCTTTCACCATGCTTTTTCACACTATTTCCTTCACCCCTTTTCCCTTTTGTTACCCTCCCAAGGATTTAAATGTATGCACCTGTGATATAGTGCTCCAAAGGGAGTCAACTTCAACCCTCTCAATCCCTCTCTAGCTTTTTCTTTTCTTCTTTATCCCCCTCTGATACTTTCACAATGCTCTTCATAAATCACAGAGGTGAGAGGAGACACTAAACAACAACCTGTTCCTGTCCTCTCATTGTTCATCTTTGCTACTCCCTTAGTCTGACAAACGTTTGGCTTTTATTCCTGACTGTTCACAGCCTGGAGAAAGTCTCTCTTGAAAAATCTCTATCGGCACAGAGATTCGGTTGTGTGTCCAAGTTTGACACAGCCATTCAAGGAACTGCCTATGTGGCACTCTAATACACAAAAAGGAAAGACTTTAAACTGTCTGAGTTTTGGTTAAAAAAAGGAAAACCATTTAGAACAAATTATATAAGCATATTAAATCTTATCTACTAGGATCGCAGGGTGGCTGGTGCCTATCTCAGCTGACTCTGGGTACACCCTGAACAACTCACCAATTCATTGCAGGGCTAAAACACACACAACCGTTCACACTCACACCTAGGGGCAATTTGGAACACCCATTTAGCCTATTGTGCATGTCTTTGGACTATGAGAGGAAAAAGGAGTACCTGGAGGAAACTCATGCAAGCACGGGGAGAACATGCACTCTGCGCACAGAAACGCTCTCGCCAATCCCGGGAATCGAACCCAGGATTTTTTGGAGTAAAAAGTCTCAACTGTGCTAAACAGGGACAGGCAATTTTCAAAGGTCACTTCAATGGTGAGAAGCACAATAGTGACCATCGTGTGGTGCAAACCTTTTTCTTTGCTACCAAACACTTCACCATTACAAGAGTTTATGCTAAAACATGTTAATGCTGTATATTTTAGCTAAATATATGTTATATGTCACTACAATCATTTAAGAACTAAAAAATCTCCCACAATAGAATTTTCTGAACTATTATGAGAAGTTAGTAATTAATTCACTTTTGATCAGTTAGCAACACTTACCAAGATACTGACCCTTGCCCTCTCTGAAGGGGGGGCCAACAGGACCCTTCATCATAGGCTGCATGTACTTCATCTGGGGCAAAGGGGCGTAGCCACCACACAGAACGTTACCCCCCAACATTAGCAGCATCACACATATGGATACCAGTGTCATGGTTGCCTGTCACCTTGGCTAAAAATCTCCAAACTGTGGGGAGAAAAAAAATGAGAATAAATGACATTCCACATTTGATTAAAAAAACCCTTACTTTTAGTTATAAATGAGGCCTTAATATTTACAGATACTTTTTGTACATATGTGTTAAAAAAATTAATTCCAAAATCTTTTCAGGTTCTATATTTATATTGGCTTAATTGATATATTTGGTTAAATCCTAAGCCCAGCAGATGTCGCGCTAGCAGCTGGAGAGATACTCTGTAATATTGCCAAACTGAAACCATTCACACTACAAGGACTTGAAAAGTCACTACATCATGATAGAGCGCTGACTAAAAAGCATTGCATATCATATAGCATGGAGGTTTCATTCTGCATGGTTCTTTGCATGGTGGACAGCTGTACCTGTTTACTTAAAAACTTCTAGGAAGTTTTTTAAAGAATAATTTAATCCTCATATTACAAATCATACCATGCATTTTATCAAGTGCATGGGATAGGCCACTGGATGGGAGCAGATGGGAGGTGATTGGAGCATTAATCACTGGGCCCTTTAAAGTGGAGATATCCAGGATTTGAGATTATGTCTGCAGGACTTTTCTCTGGAAATGATGCCCTGATCCACTTTCCACACATGTATAGTTTCTTTAGACACCCGATTATCCTTGGACTCATCTTTTTTACTTGTCCCCATAGTTTCCAGACAGTTTCCCTTCTGGTCAAACAGACCTGTACTTTTATAAAATGTGACAATTCGTCCAGAAATCAAAACATTTCCCAGCCTTTTTTATCAGTGATGAAGAATTTCCCATGAAGAAGGTTCTGCTAGACAGAACGAAAATGCTGCTCATAGGAGAATTATAAAAATATTGTCTGATGGAATCATGGTGATCCAGTCCCTGGTTTCAGAGTTTTATGGGTTTCAGTTTGTCGGTGAACGTAAGTGTGTTTGGCCTTCATCTTTCTTTGTGGAGCTTGACACTGAAGTTTCCCACAAGCCTTCATTCAAAATGCCCTTAGAAGCAGAGCATAGAACTCTGTCCGTGGGATGTTCCAGGGTGGTCGTGCCCCTCTCTGTGACATCACAGAGTGTGAAGGTCAGTCAGTAGTAGGTCATGATGTCACCGAGAGGGGCTGTACATGATTGATTACAGAGTGTGTAGGTCATGTGAGACATTGTGTCAGAGAGAGACAGATAGACAAAGGGACAGAGGGACATGGAGTCTGGCCTCAGAGCATCACTAAGTTGACTATCGCATTACATGGGACATCCCACAAAAAAGCAAAAGAAACAGGACAGGACAGTTAAACGTTTTAATAATACTGAATTATAGTGAGTGTTATTTAGCCACAATTAATAGAAATAATGTGTATTAATGTAAAAAGTGTGATATAATATTGGTTTTCGTTGTAATTCAATAGGCGGCACGGTGGCGTAATGGTAAGCACGTTTGCCTCACAGCAGGAAGGTCCTAGTTTGCATGTTCTCCCTGTGCTTGTGTGGGCTTCCTCCAAATACTCCTTTTTCCTCCCACAGTCAAAAGACATGAACATTAGGCTAACTGGCTGTTCCAAATTGCCCCTAGGTGTGAGTGTGAGTGGCTGTATTTGTGTTGGGCCTGTGATAGACTGGCAAGCTGTTCAGGGTGTACCCCGCCTTCACCCAGGTTCAGCTGAGATAGGCACTAGCCTCCTGCGACCCTAGTAGGATTAAGCGGTTTGGCAAATGAGCGAGAGTGAGTGAGTGGTAATTTAGTTTGGGAATTTGCTTATAAACATCCTTACTGTAATATCCTCAATATCAGTGATCACTGCCTCAAGGTAGAACAACTAAAATACACTAAATCTTTTCAGACATGACACATGCATACTGCAGCACGCACATGTATAAAAAAACACTGAATAAAACATTTGTCCTAAATTTAATGCATCTGTTTCAAACCAAGGAAACAAGGCAAACAGCAGATCTGTCTAGAGCTAAACCTTTCTGGCTTGAGGTCCTTCCCCCATGCAAAGCTAAAGGTCGATCTCCATGGTCTGAGCACAGACGGAAGAAGAATCAGCCATGCCATGTATCCATGTATTTAACACAACTCCAAATAGGGTATTCTGTGCCTGCTTGCTTTGCCAAACTCTCTGCAGTTCACTGGCTGTCTCCTCTTTTATCATTTTAAATTTTTTTCATTATTATTCCTGGAAGAGGGCTGAAGGGTCTGTTTGGTTCCCAGAGGAAATGGTTAGTCAGAAATCTCATGGCAAGCACTCTTAGCGGTGTGCGATTCTTTTCCTGCCGTGGTAAGCATATAGTTCTGTGGCTTGCCATCGGCTTTTACTGCCATGTAAAGATGTGAAATTCAGAAACCATGGGCAGTAATCATGTCTTTGCTAGCATCTGTGCTAGCACTTGTTTAAAAACATACGCTTCCTCTTAGCTCTTAAATGTAGCTGTTCCCCCCTCCAGGAAAAACACAACCACTAGACAGACTGGGAGAGAAAGCTCAGAGACAGAGGGAATAAGAGACACAGAAAGAGAGAGAATAGTGGTGGCAAATCAGTGTTTGGTGGTTGAAGGCTTGGCTGTTAGCCTTGGGGGTGGTACTAATCCTAGTGGCTGTGGTTTTGTGGTTGAGTAATTTAGATGTGTTTAGCTGTACCCAACATCATGCAGGCATCCTAACACTCTCAGCGATCAGAATCAGATATTACTTTTGCTCCCCAGGCCAGCACAATCTGTTTATCAAATATTTTTCTTGAAAAGGGCTGCAGACACTGTTAAATATTCTCACGCAATCTGTCTGGCCAAGTTTTCAACCGTGTATCTGCATGTATTCACGGACTCTCTGTTTAGAGTATATACTGAAACCGAGACTTAAATCTGTATCCGTATGCACATGCTGATGGATGATTGCCAAACAACTGGCCTATGAGGAAGATGAAAGCAAAGAACCTCTGAGAAATCATGACAATTAAATTTAGGGTATCTAACCAAGACTAAAATGGACCAATCTGTCAAACGTGAGTAAATGTTCTTCAAACAGATTTCTCATACAGGAATTTATGGTAACAGTCATCAAAATTCAGAACAAGATGACGTATTTATTTTGGAAAAGGTTGGAAAATAAGGAAGCTTTCACCCAGTCCTTAATACACCTTGGATTTCATGGCATTCTTACACAGAATTTGCTATACTCTAAAGAAATGTAACACATTTTAATGAGTTCCCTTGCACTACCTTATGAAGCAAATAAATAAAGCAATAATAAATTGCATTGTCTTAATATAAGCCCTTTTCTGAAAGTAGCCAGTTCTCTCAGAGACGGGGAAAAAAACACCAACTCAATCTGCACTTATTTCTTTTAATCTTTCCATTTTTTTAATCACTTTATCCTTTATTAGGGTTGCGGGGAGGCTGGAGACTATCCCAGCCAACTCTGGGTGAAGGCGGAGTACTTCCTGAAAAGCTTGCCAGGACATTGCAGAGCCAACATAAACACACAACTATTCATACTCACATCCACAACAAGGGGCAATCACGCACTTTCTCACTGACTCATTTGCCTAACTTCTTAATCCTAATAGGGTCACAGGGAGGCTACAGCCTATCTCAGCTGACACTAGGCGAAGGCAGGGCAACACACACGACCACTCGAGCAATTTGGAATAGCCAGTTAGCCTAATGTGCATGTTTTTGGACTGTGGGATGAAACAGGAGTACCCGAAGGAAACACATTTAAACTCGGGGAGAACATGCAAACTCCACACAGAAATGTCCTCACTGAGCCCAAGACTCGAACCCAGGACCTCCTTTCTGTGAGGCGGATATGCTAACCACGAAGCCACTGTGCAGCTAGGGGCAATCAAAAATGTCAAATTAGCCTAATGTGCGTTTGTTCTGACTGTGGGAGGAAACCCATACAAGGACGAGGAGAACATTCAAACTCTACACAGAAATGCCCTCACCGGGTATGGTGCTTGAACCAGGACCTTTTTGCTGTGAGGTGGAAGTGCTAACCACTATGCCACCATGCTGCCCCTTTTAAACATATACAGACTGCAAAGTTCTTGGGCCAAGACCAACAGTGTAATCTCTAAACACAACATGCTGGCACAGGTGACAAGTAAAACACCAAAACCCCGAGAGCCACAAGTAAATACTTTCAGAGGAAAAGATAGACCTTCTTTTCAACGCCTTCATTCATCGTCAAGTGGCCCTTACCAATGTTTATGGAGTATGTACTGCACTAAAACAAAAAGCATTGTGGACCATTGCCCTTCTCAGGTAGAGAGGCTAAGTACCAAGGGCACTGAAGATATCCATGACAGTGGATCAAAATCTTCCATTGCAAGCCCCATACATAAACAATGACTTTGTACTTCACACTCATACAGTAAAAAGATTTACAGTAAACACAGAGTGTGTGAGGTTAAGCAGATGTGCACGTGTGTTTTTTAAAAGAACGTATCTGTCGCTTATGGAAATAGAGGACAAGCAGTAAAATAGCATTTGTTTTTTTTAAATAATCAGAATCCTCTTTTCAGCAGAAGGTAAACCCCAAGATCGACTAACTTACAATTTGCTTAGCAGCCTTCTGTTGTCCACCATCATCATTCAGTTGCTTATTTTAAAATCTACCATTCGTGAACTGCCACTTATACCTCACCCGTTCAGCTTTGAGCAAACATAAGCAAGCAATTATGGCTGCGACGCTCGTTTTCAGCCCAGTATGCACTCACTTTTTAATGGCACGCCACATTAGTGGTGGCCCTAACCTAGCCCATGTGTTTCAACTGAAAATGGAGGCCTGGTAAAATGGATTCTCAGACATTGTTTCTCAGAGACGGTGGCTTGAGAAGTAGACCACAAAAGGGGGTCTATACTATGAGACCATCTCCCTGCTCTGCTGACATTTAACAGAATCATTAGAAATAAATTATCCGTTTAATGCTGCAGGAGATTGCTGAGGCATGACGTAAGCTGTTTACACTACTAGTGCAGGTTTGGCCTTGAGTTTTCCATCCATCCCTCCATCAGCAGGGCTTCCAGCCTTCCTAAGCTCCCACAGGGGATTATGCAATGATCTTCAGCTAAGACTTTTGTCAAGTGAAGTGACAGGCATTTTAATTTATTCATCCCTACTTCTGCAATTCCATCTCATCCAAACAGGACTTCCGCATACAGAGCAAGGGAGGTTTGCTAAGTGGTGCACAGTATGTGGAAAATGCTTCTCCGGTATTCCAGAAGGGAATCTCTTTCTTCTCCCTCTTTATAAATGCTCGTTGAGACATAGCACAGAGCAGACATCATTTATCTTACTTGAATTTCATTTTTGGCTTTTGGGATGATGCTTCGGAATGGTGTAGACATAGAAATACAGTTTACAGTAACCACACACACACACACACACACACACACACACACACACACACACACACACACAAACAACGCTTTCATACTTTAAGTTTTTATGAAGATGAAAACAACTGGAAAATTATCATTGCAACCTTTGGTCATATAATTTTAAGAGGTGTATGTATTTTATTATATTCCATGAACATGTTGTGTTAGTGCAGATGAGATTTTTACTCTGGCCTAGATACGGACATTTTAAAAGCTGAGAACACCAACAGCTCTGGGTTAAATTTTTTTTTTTTTTTTTTTTTTTTTTTTTTTTTTACAGTAGCCTATATGGTCTCTGGCTGGCTTAGTTTGGCAGCCCATAGAATGCTTTATTAGCTTTTTATGCAGTTTAGCATGGTGATAAAGTAAGTGAAACTGCAGTTTTGGTATACACCACTTCCTCTATCCTCTAGTCCGATAGGACAAATCTGAACATACGTTAATCATAATAAATTATAATAAAGCAGTGTCGCAGAAATGCAATTCCACTTTCCTCTGATTCTGTGAGTTCTGCTGACACCATGATGTTAATTTTTGGCATTTTATAATTATTTATTGTATTTTAATTGTTTATTCTGAAAGTTTCATAGTTCACTATTTGCAATTTGTCTGGTTTCCTGCTCCATGGTTACAGAGGCAAGCTATTTATATGTATGGCCCAGTGGTGCAGCAGGTTGTGTTGCTAATTCATAGCCCCAGAGTCTTGATCCTGGGCTTGGGCTACTGTCTGTGTGGAGGTTTGAATAAACTCCCTATTCTTGTTTAAATTTCCAGTAGGTTTTCTGGTTTCCTCCCACTTCCAAAAACATGCCAGCAGGCCGATGTTCTAAACAAAATTGTCCCTGGGTGTGAATGTGTGTATTTCCAGCTCATGCCTAATGTTCCCACTGGACAAGCATCTTGATCCAACATCATTCAGCTCAGGATAAAGTGGTTACTGAAAATCAAGGAATGAACATGTTTGCATATCCAGTGAAAGGGATGTCAGATCTCTCTCTCTCTTGCGCACACACACACACACACACACACACACACACACACACACACACACACACACACACACACACACACACA
>JBCNYH010000001.1:49426450-49439872 GCA_039654325.1 Tandanus tandanus | reverse complement strand
GAGAGAGAGAGAGAGAGAGAGAGAGAGAGAGAGAGAGAGAGAGAGAGAGAGAGAGAGAGAGAGAGAGAGAGATGTTTTTGATGCTGGGACTGTTTGGGCTGCTGTTTCCCAGATTTGTTTAAAAAGTCGTTGTTAAGCAAACGGCCAGTGGGAAAAGTGAGGTGAAGGGGTAGATTTAGTGATCCATGGTCTAACTAGGGACCCCTGTGGAATTATGTCATTTAGAGAAAAAATGTGCGAAGGTGTGTGTGTGTGTGTGTGTGTGTGTGTGTGTGTGTGTTTGTGTGTGTGTGTATGTGTGCCTGACACTCGCTCATTTCCCATAAAGAGACACATCAATGTCAACAACCTGCAAAGAAATTGTGGTGGCTTAAAAGGCCCTTTGTTTAACTGCTTAAAGTACTACATTGTACTGTGTTCCATTTGTGCTAATGGCCTGATACAACCTCTGTAAGGGAGAGGAAGGGAAAAGGGAGCACCTTATTGAGGGATCTACTGGACTGCACACTGGATAGTCCTCAGGGGAGAGTTGAACCAGAGCAGAGCATGCTCACTGAACATGTACATTTCAGGTGGTTTGTTTTGTTTTGAGTGAAGGCTTCTGCTCGGCTGCTGCGTTTCTGTGAAAGTTGACTCATTCAGAAGTGTGAACTCAAAGAGAGAGAGAGAGAGAGAGAGAGAGAGAGAGTGAGAGAGAGAGAGAAATGAGACAGAAAGAAACCCAGAGAAAACAGTCGAGCAGAAACCAGATATGGTCAAAACTTTGCAGTGTTTGCTGTGTGTTGCTGGCCATCAGTATTCTGGTTTGAAAGAAAGCAAAAAAAAACTTTATGTGAAAAATGAGCACTGACGCTGACACTGTGCAGACACCATGCAGGAAACCGAAGCCTGTCAACTGGATTGTGGACAGAAACATTACAGTCATTTTGTTTGATCTCAGACTTGAATGCCTCTCAAAATTTTGAGGAAAAACTTGGAGCGCTCTGTTCTTCCAACCCTTCCATTTCTTTAAAGTGCACCCTTTGATATAGAAGTTCCTTTCGGTGCATTCCTGCCGGGCTTAGACAATATCTCTGTAGGATGGCAGACCAGGTGCATGGGTTACAGTGAGAGCGACTTCTCCCAACTGAATGTGGATAAAATAATAGTTCATGGGAGACTATATTCATTCATTCATTTTTTAAGCCGCTTCATCCTAATTAGGGTCGCGGGGAGGCTTGCGCCCATCTGACCCGACTCACAATCACACCTGGGGAGATTTGGAACAGCCAGTTAGCCTTGAGTGCATGATCACGCAAGCACAGGGAGAACATACAAACTCCACACAGAAAAGCCCAAGCTCAGGAATCAAACCCAGGCCTTCTTGCTGTGAGGTGGATGTGCTAACCACTGCGCCATTGTGCTGCCGGGGAAACTTTATATGAATCTTAAAATTGAAGGAAAAGACATTATTCTTTTGTTATTTAATAGGATATGTCAACAATTTCGGTAGTATGGAGCCTGTAAGTGCATTTGTGTGTGTTTGTTTGTGTGTAGCCCTTGTTACACAGAGATTCTGCAGTATTGCTGTAAAGAAGACCCCTTGGTATGCCAAAAAAGCCAAGTCGGGATTAAACCGGTGTGTGTTTTTACATAGCATGCAGGCATTCTGTAGCCAGAGACATCATACGCATCTAGTATATGTATAACATACTACAGGTCAGAAAAACTAATACCCTGAACATACTGGTATTTCTTTCAGTACAATAATGGTGAGTGAAACAAATTTCGCCATGCACCGCCCTTCAAACATGAGTTTGATGTTTGTTTGATCAGTGATTTGTGGCAAAAAGGCATGCAAACCTTAGGAGATGGAGATGGTTGAATCTGGGCTCAGAAAGAAGAATGTCAAAGAAGAATGTCAAAAACGTCCCAACTTGTTCTAAATGCTGGCTGTACTTTTTACACAGACTTCAATCTTGGCTCCATTGCTATCTATCATTCTGGCTCAATGACAAAACAAAATGACCCCCTGTTCTGGACTCAGACCTTTTACACCGAGCAGTGAGGTGGAATAGAGACACAGCATTCCTGTGTAGAAGATGCTATTGCGTGTGTATGTGTGTGTTTGGGGATATTTTGTAAGGCTCATTAGATTTTAAACCTCGCCTTGACAGCTAGTAATTTGTCATTTTGTTGCTGTTTAGATCCACTTCCATGGATTAGTAGGTCAGATTTCTATGGTACGCCACCATGGAAGCTCTTTGGTAAGGAATTGTTTGGTTTGTGGTGATCAGTTGATATTTTCTGTACCAGAACCACACACATATATGAAAACATTGAGGGAAGCAAGTAAAATAAAGTGTACAGAGTAAAGCTATTATATAACTCCTGCTAACACAACACTTACATAGATAAATACCTCAGTAGCTAATTACATACGGAGGTCATGTTTTTGGTAAGGTTTGTGCGTTTGTTAGCAGGATCACATAAGAAGTTATGCGCAGATATTCATGAACTTTGTAATTTCTATGAAATTTCTAGTAAAGTTTCACTCCATTAGATTTAGGAGAGGGTGGCATGGTAGTGTAGTGGTCAGCACGTCCGCCTCACAGTAAGAACTTCCTGCCGTCGATTCCCAGGATTGGGTATTCTTGTGTGGAGTTTGCTCTCCCTGTGCATGTGTGGGTTTCCTCCAGGTACTCAGTCCAAAGACATGTACATTAGGCTAACTGGCTGCTCTAATTTGACAATAGGTGTGAGTGTAAATGGTTGTGTGTGTGTTGCCCTGCGGTGGTAGGGCGAGCTGTTCATTGCATACCTGCCATTGCCCAGTGTTGGCTGAGAAAGGCACCAGCCTCCCCATGACCCTAGTAGGATTGAGCTTTTTGGCAAATGAGCGAGTAAGAGATTTCAGAGATTATCTGTGTCAAATTCTGAATCCAGGAATTTTTTAAAGGACTTTTAAACATTGCGAGGAAGGATTTTTATTAATTAATTAATTTTTTGTAAAGTGTGGTAGGCCCAGCAGGGGGTGCTGTGTACTTTCTGTTATTTTTTGGCTTGGCAGAGGTTTGTGCTCTGTGAATGCTCTTGTTATCTACTATAATTTTCTAATAACTTAAATTATTATTATAATTATACATGGGAAAACAGCACATGGGAAAATTTTGTACATTATATTAGTTATTTAGCTGCAATGGCCTGGCGGGCTGTCCATGGTGTACTCTGCCCTCACCCAGAGTTGGCTGAGACGGGTGCCATTCTTCCTATTAGCCCTAATTAGGATTAAATGGTTCAAAAAATGAATGAACGAATGATATTTGTTATTTAGTCTGATAAGTGAGGTTTCCAGAAAATCAAAACATGACACAGGACACACATAATGGAGATTGTATTTGCCCAGTTAGTTTGCTAATAAATGCTAATAAATCATTAGTCCACCACTGTAATGGCTTCTTATCATGAAAAGCATTCCCTAACTTTAAATATGAAGCGTTCTCTGCCATTCTTGGAGGACAACCCGCAAAAATGTTCACGTTATGGACAATAGGCCTATGTTATCATAATCACTAGATGGTGTACAATACTGTTCATGAATCTAAAATATGAAATGTGTTAGATTTGGGCCCAAGGATCTGACAAATATATTTTCTTCAGGCTTTCTTTTGCAGGGTTCTTCATAAATTGTGTTAACAGACACCTTAGTTACATCTGTAGGTGCAGTCACAGACACAGTTTTATACCCAGTACATCAGATTATAAAAATCTTCTTTTCCTTAACTGATTTTATTAGATCTCTGACCAGCCAGTCCAAAGTCCAAATTCAAACAAATATTAGACTTCTAATTCTGCATAGAAACAGTTGATAAGTATGCAGATTAAAAAACAACAACCCTAAAACAAACAGACAAACAAAAAAAAAAAGCCAAGGACATACTTCCACCCAAACAAATGCTCCAGCCAAGGTTTTTGTCTCATGGGAGGGATACGAGACGGTTATTTTTCAGGGCCGTGTAAAATCAGGCTGGCTCAGAAAGAGTGGCTCAATCACTATTAATGAGATTATGATCACTATTATTTTCTTCAAAAGAGACTTGGAGGACTGTGTATCAGCACAAACATAAGCGAGCAGCTCTAATGCAGTCTTAATGATTTCCGTGCCCTGGTTTTATTTTCATCTGGACGACGAGACCCAGTTTGACCTCGATATTTGAAGACCCTGTCACATCATGAGTCAGAGGCCTGAGCGATTGGAACCAAGTGGAACTTGTGCTTCTCCATCATTATTCCATGATCACATACACATACACACGCACACACACACACACACACACACACACACACACACACACACACACACACACACAGGCAGACTGCAGATCCAGATGGCTAGAGGGGAGGAGGAGGCGAGTCCAGCCAGAATAGGCCTAAACACATGGAAAGGCTAGACACACACTTTACTGACCCGAACAAGAATCATCTTCATGTACAAAATCATCCTAAATCCCTCTCAATACTGTCTGGCAAATATGTTTTACAGACTAATGTGGATATTTTTAATGCATGACTAGATCTATCCACTAGTGAATGGCTCTCTGTGCAGTTGTAAGTAAATGGCTTACGAAGGCTGAATGATAGGGGCTCATTTCTGCTATAGCAATTATCTTGTTCCCTAAACCTACTATTTAATGGAAATGCTTGCTCCATGCCAAACTATGTGCCTGTCCTAGCCAGGCTTAACACAATAATGCATTCCTGTACTTTCCCCCTTTTGTTTGTGTTTTTTTTTTTTTTTTTTAACTTTCACTAGAGATGTTGTCTCACAAGGATGCCTTGTCAGGGCTGGCCGTTAGTTTAACATCAACAAGAAAATGGAACTCGATAGCGTTCGCTTTTTCTTTTTTCCAATGAGAGTTGAAATATTTAACATATTAAACACGATCAACAGAGAAGAATACTGCTGTATTATCAAGAGACCGTCAACCAGCTTTAAAACCATTTGTCAGTGGGCCAGTATCGTCTAAGGTACTTATTTGTATTCTTCAGATTAATTTTTTATTACTTGGAAACAAATACCTTTTTGGCCCTTGAAAAGGTACATAGTGGACCTTGAGGTCCAATAATTACACTTAGAGGTACAGCAATGCAGATAGTATCCTAGGGGACAGAAGTGGAAGTCCTACAGTTCCCTTATTTCTTATGACTTTTGGTACTGCTGCTGTTCTTGGTTCCACAAAAGTCCAAAATAATTTAACTTTAGACATTAGAAATTACTTCTTAGCAACAAATAATATGATATTTATTCCAAAATGAAACTTCCTATTGATTTTCCCCCTTTAATCTTTGCAAGGCAATGCTCAGTCCTGTTTATACTAATAACCAGTTTGCACTAATGCTATACCACTTTAATTAAAAAGTATAACATCAGAATTCATGTGGTATGGAGTAAAAAAATGAAGGTATGCTGCCCCACAATATCACAAGATACTTTGTCTATTAACTTGATCCATATCTGTGGCCCTATGCATGAAGCTGATAATTCACAGATTCATAAAAATGAGAAAATTGAATCTGAATACAGTAATGTGTAAATTTCTTATCAGTCAGACATGGATTTTAGGATTATGATAGCTTCATACGTATGCCTCCTATTAATCAGAAAATTACACTGAGGCAATTTTCAAATGCTTTGTCAGAAATGTCAAACTAAAATTTTGGGAGCTTTTGGATTATCAGGTTCATGCATGGGGCCACAGATAGGAGAAATGCTTTAAATTTAAATATTCTTGCTATACTTTTGCTATACAAGAATGCTAAGGCCATGTACATTTTGAAAGAGCAAGGGGACATGACTCAATAAGAAAAACAGCTATGGGAAAACCACTGCCTGACATTAAATATAGTACAGATCATTTATACATACAGAGAGGAAAAAGTATAAATCTAACTGCATAGGGCAAATTTATGTGTCTCATACCAAAGTGCCAATTTAGAGCATTTTGCCATATTTTAGGTAATAAAAAAAGAGCTTCATATTAAAAAAAGAAAAAGAAAAAAAAAAAGATATCGTAAAACCAAGGTCATTACTAGACCACAGACCACATTAAACCACAGGACGAGGGTCTTTATTTTTCCAATTTCAAATTAATGCTTGTGACTAAAGGCTGGGACAGATATTATGATCATTACAAATGATCTTTTTTGACCATGTGAAGATATTTGTAAAAACCCATCAGTTTGGTCACACACTAGGAACCCTTTCTTTCCCTTATTAATTCTTTTTAAGACGGGTTGATTAAGTGCCAGATTAATCCATGTTGGAGTCCTGCCATTTTTAGTAGACAAGATTCTTTGGCACTTAAGGTAAGCTCCATGAGCTTTTACATACTGGGCATGTATCCATAGACACCTTGGGCCTCTTGTGCTTCAGACACAAGAGGAAAAACTAAATATTTAAGAAAAATACACTATTTAAAGATTGAGTAGAAATCGGGGGGGCTTCGTAGCACAGCTGTTTTTGTTGCACATTATAACGACCATCATAAGTACCATTTTACTGGCAATACACATTCGTTGGGACTGTAGTTCTGTGCATACAGGGAAAATATTCACAACCACTCTGGAACTTGATATAGTGACTGTTGTTAACAACAAAAATACTGGCCAGAAATCTTGAGTACTGGTGACACAGGTCGATCGCCCACAACAGTTCTCAAATGGCAAATTTAAGAATGTTTGAGAAGTAGAATCGCCTTCTCCACTTACTTATTTTGCATGTTGATTTACAGTAAACATTCACTATATGCTTTTAAATGATGACTACAATAATAATATTTGTATGATAACTATAGAAATCTACAATGTGAATCAACTCCATTCTTAGGTTTGTCCATCTAAAGAAAACACCCACTCACTCATTTGCTGAACCTCTTAATCTTAATAGGGCCACAGGGAGGCCACTGTGCCACCCTCTAAAGAAAACAGAATTTTCTACATCTTGTACATCAGGTACATCTTTTATAGATGATTCCAAGTAGCTCTTAACTATTCAGAGAAACCATGAATAAAATTATTTATTTATTTATTATTTTTTTTAAAGTTATTGCATTATGCTTGATGGATATAGTACATCATAACAAAGTGAATATAAAACACATTTCAGTCTCTTTTGTATGATATGAAGTGCTGAGAGAGAATAATACTGTCATGGTCTTCGAAACAATGGGAAAGTAATGCAAAAATAATAGTCATGGAATGTTCAGCTGTACAATGCTGTTATATGGTCTGGATGAGAATTTCAGGACATAAGTCAAATTGATGAGCCCTCATTTGGAAATACTGGCTTGATCTAGATGAGATTTCTGGATGTAGCCATATTGTCTCTGCTAAAGGAATACGCTAAATAAAATATACTTCTCATGAGATGTACGCTCATGTTAATGTTCTCATTAGAAAATAGGAAGAAAAACAATCAGAATGGCAAGAACGAACATTTTACACTTTGCTTCCTACACAGAAAATCCTGCATTCAGCACCTCCACAAATCCTGGCAAGAACGAGAGAAAAGAAACATAAAAATCTACACTTTTTCATTACTGCTTAGCTTTCTCAATATTTTTTTACTGGGACATGTGCTACCTTTGTTCTGTGGGGGTATGATGGTACGGTGTGTATCCGTGTGAATTAGTATAAGTCAGGAGTGTCAAACTCATTCCACTAAGGGCCACATCACTATATTTCTATAGGTCATTGAGGGCTGAATAATTGCTGAACATCTATTCAAAAAGGGCAATCACGAAATCTGCAAAGCAATATGATTAGTTTGGGCATTTGTCCACTTTTCTTTTCTGACAGCACTTGACAGTGACAAGTTAGCTTCCAATCTTTCTTTCATTAGTCATCAACGACCAGCTGTTTACTTGAAATAGGCTGCTGCCACCTATTGGATGGCTGATAAATTGAATTTTATGGTAATGGATGATACAAAGAGTGTACGATAATCATATTCATTGAAACCTCTCACAGGCTACATAAAACGAGTTGGCGGGCCGTATTTGGCCCTCGAGCCATGAGTTTGACACCTGCAGTATAAGTGAAGGGAGGGAAAATGTGTTGGGGTAGATTCTCAATCATCCAGGTCATGGTAATCCTAAAAAGCTTGAGTTGAGGCAACTGGACTTCTTTTTGTGGTTTTTGAAGACATTTCGCTTTTAATCCAAAAGCGGGAGGGAAAATGTGGTTTCTATATGTGTGTCTTTGCATATAGGCACCATGACTGTACATTTCCATGCAGTTTCATCATTCATATAATGCTGACAGTTGTGCTGTAATAATAATTCTGAATTACCACTGATATTATTTATTATAATAATTGAGGTAATTGTGGAGTGCTTAGTGTAGACGCATTTAAACTAGGTTGGTGCATCTAAATCACTGAGGCCGATGTGTCACATATCTCAACGCGTTGGCAACAATTTGACACATTTATAATATATAACACAACTACTAATGCAATATGATACGATTCACTAAACTTGTGATGATTCCACATGATTTAATTCAACACAGTGATGTAATATGATGTGATGCTAAATATTATTATGGTGTAAAAGAATATGATATACAGCTCAGTATGGTAGCACTTCCTCCTTCATGATAATCCTCCATGTGCCTTGAAGAGGGTTTAATGTGCATTTATTTTGAAATCTGTTTGGTGCCGTGGTAAGCAAGTCACAGAGTCTCCTGTTCTCACTTGTGTGCCTCATCTGGGACACACATCCAACTTAAGTGAGATTTGGCCTGGAGACTTGATGAGAATCTTACCATCCCTAGTTTGAACTGTTCAATATCTTCCTCTTGCTTAGTGTTCACTCCTGTGTGCAGCCACATGCGGGAAAAAATGTTCAGTTTCCAAATGAACAGCACTGGTCTCCCTTATCCTCTCACAGGCAAACCAACTGAAAGCAATTATAAAAACATTCCAGCCATGTGCAGAAGAGTGGGAAAGGGGTAGAGAGGGAAATGGGTGGAATGGATGAAGGCTGCAGTGTATCTGAGGTGGTGAGCACACCACAGTTAAGTTTCCCAGATAATGAGATGTGACTTTATTTCCCACAAATGCCCTCTGAGACCAAGATTCTCTCAGCTACAGTGGGAACATCCTGTGACAAAAGTCTATACAGCGATCTGTTTAGTGTCTGTATTCCTGCAACTCATTTCAAGTCTCTGACTGTATGCACGAGTGTGTTATTTGTGGGTAAATGGCATTCTAGAGCCAAGATTGTGGACGAGCATTTGGTGTTTAGAGAACTAATGCATTTGGAAGTCTTGTTAAAAGATATTTTTTACTATGTTTTCTACCTAGTAAATAGCCTTTAATGCAACTTTACATTAGTTAGGATCTATTAGAATATGACATGTCAGAAAGGGAACGAAAGACAACTTTTTCCAAATAAAGTTCCAAAAATGCTTTTCATCTGTTTTTTTTCTTTTTCTGAACAATGTTGTTAAAACACACTACAAGAAAGGAGAAAGAGGTTGTTTGATTAAATTCTTTATCATATATCAGGCACCTTCGTCTACAATGTCTATTAATATTAATGTGATACTAATATATGCCAGGAAAAAGAAAATATTTTACTAAAGTAGGTTTTCTTTTTCTGAAATAACATTATTAAACCTATTTGCATATAACATCCGTTATCCTATACTGTATATTTCCTATATATCTATTCATTTTTAATATAAAATATTATTATTATATATTATTATACTATTTATAAACCATGCAAGATCATTCATTCATTTATTCATTCATTTTCTGAACTGCTTAATCCTAATTAGGGATCGTCGTGGGGAGGCTGGCGCCCATCTAAGCCGACTCTGGGCGAGGGCAGGGTACACCCTGGACAGCTCGCCAGGCCATCGCATGGCAGAAACATGTTGACGGCTATGCAGCCTACTCTTGACGAAAATCAGCAATGGCTCTTTTACATGCCTCTCACCACAGACAGTGAGAGACATGACCGGCCTTTGATAACCCAGTTAGTTGCACTTTCGGTGGCAGCAGTGACAACCCACTGATAGTGGTATAGTATCATCTGTAACAATATATAAGCAAAACTATGTCAACACCTGACCAGCACACCCATATGTGCTTTCTTCCTCAAACACAATTGTATGGTTTGTCAATTTCCCTTCACCTAAACCAAACAACAACCCTGCTGCAAACAATAAGGTCCATGAAAACAAACTTTTCCACAGTTGGTGGGGAAGAATTTGAGTAGCATGCACAAAACCCTGATTACAACCTCAGTGAATGGACAAATCCCCACAACCATGCTCCAAAATCTAAAGCCTTCCCAGAAGAGTGAAGATTAATATAAGGTCAAAGGGGGACTTAATATGGGACGGGATATTCAACAAGAGCATATGGGTGTGATGGCCAGGTATTCACAAATCTTTGGCTAAAAAACGTAGAGCAGTATTGTTTAACATCTACCATATTATGTAATAGAACATGTTTTCAATAAATACATCAATAAATATTGCAGAGAGTGACCAGCCATCTCTGTATTGTTTTTCCTTTTTTGTTTCTTTCTCTCTGCTTTTATTATATTATTAACACAGGGCTGTATTTGCTAGCAGTGATGCAGAACACCAAGATAAATATTGACATGTTATTATCACATTTATGTCAAGACAAATGCATGATTTTAATAATAATAAATTAAATAACAATATGTTTATGACTGCTACTAAATCATAGCTTTTACTGCAGGGATTTTATTATGATTTTCTATGCTTGTTATTAATAAGTAGCATCAGTATAAGTTCGTATACAATACCGCAAAACACATGTTAAACACCTGGATGTTACTGTGCACTTGGCTACAGTAAAACAGCTTCAAGTATTTGATTTTGTTGCCATTAGTCACAATGCTTCTAGTCTGTGGACTACAGGGTGGGCTTCCTTCACCAACATTTCACTGTGCATGGTTTTAACCAGGACCCCCCACACAGAGATGCAGCATTTACAGGACGACTGGGACTCTGTGTGCAGATATGTTCTCAGTGTACTCTCCTTTCAAAGATTTTGACTGAGCAAAAACCCATGCCAGGAAAAGAGATCTGACAGGAATAATAATGTTTGAATTGAAGGAGATCATACATTCTTTGTAGATAAGGGTCATCTGCTAACATGCCAGTCTCCACCCGGGAGATGGGATGGGTGACTCTCTGACTTCGATAAGCCTCATTTCATATTAGGCTCAAAGGTACAATTCAGTCTTTGTCTTCTCAAGGGTTCATATTACAGGTGACTTTGAACTTTAGATACCTCACATCTCATCAATTGAACAATATTATCATGATGACATGAGGAGATCAGGCTTGGTCACAGCCCATAATGAGTCAGGGGAAGGAGAACCCGATGCTGACAGTAGACTGAGGATGTATCTGCAGCATGAACTCAGAAAGTTAAGCAAGAAATACACATTACTTCTCAAATATTTTAAAAAGAAAACATAGAATTCTGGATAAGTTCTAAGCTGTTTAGAGTAAGTAGTAAAGTTAATATTTTTGTACTATATGACTCTTAAAAGTCAAACAAAGTTACATAGAGAAATATGAATAAACCTATTCTGATATCACAGTCAGGGTTAAAACAAAAACAAATAATATCAAAAGCATGAAGAAATGTTGGAAAGCACATGGGCTAACTGGGTTATCAAATGCCGGCCATGTCTCTCACTGTCTATGGTGAGAGGCATGTAAAAGAACCATTGCTGATTTTCATAAAGAGTAGGCTGCATTGCCGTCAGCGTGTTTCTGCCCTGCGATGGCCTGGCGAGCTGTCCGGGGTGTACTCTGCCCTCGCCCAGAGTCGGCTGAGATGGGCGTCAGCCTCCCCGCGACCCTAATTAGGATTAAGTGGTTCAGAAAATGAATGAATGAATGAATGAATCTTGCCAAGTACAGTCCAAATGTATTCTTGTTCAAGGATGTATTCTTGTATATCTTCCATTTTATTGAGGATGCATTGGGCACTGTGCACTGTGATCTGAGGACCACCTAGTATCCCAGAATGCATTTCGCACCAACCAGTGGCAAATAGTTATACTGTAATTTATGTCCAATTTTGTTTTTCATTCCTTAACTTGAGTTTTGTTTGGTGTCTCCTGTCAAACACAACTGCTGTTGTTCATAACAACAATCATCCGCAAGTATTGTCCTATCACTGGCTTTTTATATGTACACCACAGAGCTTGGACATTATTTATTAATATTTATTAATATTTTAAAGTATATTTAAATAGATTTAATATTATTATATAATAATATATGTAATATATAATATTTTGAAATGACAAGAGGTAGCCTTGTTTTATACCATATATTATTTTACTGTAAACATACTTTGCTGTCAAGGTAAGTGGAAGGTTACATCATTAAAAGTACGCCACTGTTCCAATCGCCTGTCCTCAGAGTTTTGTACTCCTGAGTACGAACTTGATAATTTTGTACTCCCAAGCTTAGGAGTACGAACTTGGCGAACTTGGTATTGAGATATGCTGCCGGTTTTGAGCACATGTTGTAAGCAACATGTCCAAAAATACACTGCATTGCCCAATATTCCCAAGGTATGCAGAGACTTGACATGGCCATATATTCTTGTTTAACATACTGCTCAAAAACCACTGTATTAATATGGAGTTGGCTGCGCATTTAAAACTTGCTTTAAAATTACTCACTTTAGGAAAGGTTGTACTAGGTTTGGGAATATGACTATGGAGCTTGTTCATTCAGCCACAATAGTATTAGTGGCTTTAAATTTCAGTTGATTCAAAAGATTTTCAGCAGGGTAGAGGATAGGACTCTGTGCAGGCCACACCAGGCTTGCTCTGTGCACAGGAGGAACATGTTTGGGCATCTTAGTTTCAGTGAAATCAAATCTTAATGATGCAGCATACAAACATTCCTTATATAATTGTATACTTCCAACTTTGTGGCAACACCGGGGAAGTGCTACATTATATAGTGTATAATATTGGAAAATGCTGCAGAACATCCACTAAACTAACAAGTTCTTATTATCACGTGCATTATAACAGCTATAAACTGCGGTTCCTCAGCAGCTGCTTTCTCACTCTTGAAGTTAATAAAACAAAAAATGCGGCAGGCAAACCATTTAGCCATCTGTCCTCAAAACTTTCCTCACCCTTCACTCTCTCAATCATTCATTTGCTGAACTGATTGATCCTGTTAGGGTTGTGCGGAGGCTGGAGCCTATCTCAGCCGACACTGGGCGAAGGCGGGATACACCCTGAACAGCTCGTCAGACCACTGCAGGTCCAACACGCAAACACACACACACACACACACACACACACACACACACACACACACACACACACACACACACAACCATTTACACTCACA
>JBCNYH010000001.1:49411081-49423019 GCA_039654325.1 Tandanus tandanus | reverse complement strand
GCAGGGGAAATTGATCAAAGAGGATAACATTAGGGTTCTCCCACCCTTTGAATCGGGAGTGGCGTAGTCATTACAACTGCTACTATAGTTTGGGCCACATTAGTTTTTAAAGTGGTGATTAAATAGCCATGAAAGCCCCATTATTAATCCCCGGATTTTTTGTTTTTATTTTTTTAAGTTTTTACTTTTCAGAAAACCAGGATATACATGTTGCACTTACATGTACACACCACCATCTCCAAATGGCAATCCAGACAATGTGGAAAAACAAAATCAAAGAAAATATATACACCTATATGCCCTTGTATAAAAGCCATAATAATTAATAAATAAATAAAAGAAAGACATTTATATTTACATCATTCCCAATTATGTCACGGTCATGGTACTCCAGTACTATCGGGAAACTGTGATTAATCCCTGTTTAAATAAAAATATCAGTTACTACCTCTATTCCTATAGCTAGTATGGATGGGAAAGCTTTGGCTGTAAAACATATTTATTTGAAGGATGTGAACCATGTTGGAGCTGGCTTTGTTCTATTTTTCGCTCTAGTCTGGGGATCCCGTGTCATGATTTGCTGCAAGACACGGTTCAATGGAAAAGGGGAGCAAGAGCACTGAATTAAACTTAACAAATTAAAACAAAAAATCCTCCAAACCCATCACATCAGCCAATACAGTCTAGTATAAAACAAGTCCTTTGTTACAATTGTGGTCTGATGTTCAGGTATAGAGCTAAACAAAACACAGACTAAACGCCTCCAGCTGGACTTCAGCTCTTATTAAGGTGCCTCTGTCACTGACCTCAATGTTTTCCATCGTTAAGAAAATAGCACAACATTCAAGCAAAATGTGCATACAAATAAAGGCTTTATCCTGGCAAACCACAAGGGAAAGATACACATCCCCAGACAGTTGATTAAGACATAAGAAACTCATTCTCCAGAGGAATACTAAATGCCACATTGAGTTAAATCAGTGCATCGATTGGTCCAATGCTTAAACTGTACTGAGTTTCATCAAGTTAAATCAGGTATGAAAGACATCACGAATGGTGTAACTTAAGTAAGTACACCCACTATTTCTAAACATCAAACATCAAACATCTAACAAACTTCAATACACACTACAGACATACATTTGTTTTACCCTACTCTGCTGGAAACAGTTAGGACAGAGGCTTGATGTGTGGGTAAACATACTCGATTTCTCTACTAAGTATTAAATTGAGTTAAAAAACAATTGACGTTTGGGAAAAAGGCCAGGCCTGAAGCATCAGCTTCTTCCTAGTTAACCTTCTATAAAGTCCCATCTCTCCTGTTCTCAAATAGTGTTTACGTTTTCACACCCATCACCTCCCAATCTTGCCTCAATGCTAAAAATACATAGAAATCTTACAAAGTGCTGATAAGCAAGCTTTGATTCTAATAGCAGAGACATTTGCAAATGCCCAGCAATGAGAAATAGGCTGCTGACAGAGCTGATGGTGAGCAAAAGGAAAAATACTAACAGCCGCCCGACAAGCTTATTTCTCTCCACTGCCAATGGAAAGGAAAAACTCATTGCCGTCCAGGACATTTTCAAAAGGCAGAGAAGAGAGCAGGGAAAATACAGGAGAGATGAGAATGTGAGAATGCGACCTGGCAGAACTTGGGAAAGTTATCACAAAATCTGAGAAAAACCACAGCTAAAATGAGGGACAGGAACTCACAGACAGCACCAAATGAGGTACAGAAACTCAGTGTTGTTTTTACCACTATTGCGCTGAGTTACGTGCTCAAGTGCTCAACACAGAGAGAGTGCAGTACAAAGCCAACACATGTTCTTAAAGTCGGAAGCTATTGATGATACTAAGATAAAGCCGCAGTGGGGCCATATGACACTGCAGATTTCATATTGGACTGCAGGTTTCATTCATCAACCTCTGACTCTTTCAGTTACAGCTGTACATCAAATTCTAAGAAGAAATGCAGTTACATACATCATGTGTTCTAGTAAAAATATGACAGCACTTAAACTCATTCAGATGTCTTTGTTAAATTACTTCCTGCACTCCTTCACAGTATAGCTATAGGTGATGCTTACTTAGGGTGGCACAGTGGCGTAGTGGTAGTACCGGCTGTCACGGTGGCATAGTGGTTAGCACTTCTGCCTCACAGCAAGAAAGTCCTGGGTTCAAGCCCTGTACCTGCCGAGGGCGTTTCTGTGTGGTGTTTGCAGGTTCTCCCCTCTCTTCCACAGTCCAAAGATATGCACATTAGGCTAGCTGGATATTCTTGACTGCCCCAGGTGTGAATGTGAATGAAAATGGCTGTGTGTGTGTGTATATGTGTGTGTGTATGTGTGTGTTGGCCCTGTGATGGTCTGGCGAGTGTACCCTGCCTTCACCTGGAGTTGGCTGGGATAGGTTCCAGCCTCCCCGCATCCCTAATAAACCTACTCCTATTACTTTTACTACTACATCTACTACTACTTCTACTCCTACTACAACTACTATTACTACCAATCCTATTACTACTACCACTCCTCCTCCTCCTCCTCCTCCTCCTACTACTACTACATGCTGTTATGTTCTATATGTTTTTTAGATGATTCCATACAGCCTGTTTTTGTGGTATTCTTAAGGTATCTACTTCAGACATGGTAGCACCCCTGGAAGTCAGTTTTGTGGTCAATTCTAGTGTAATTCTAGTCATACGGTCTCTTCTTACAGACGTCATAAAAGGAAATTGTTGATATTCATGATGGTTTTATCAAATGTCCAGTATCATTCACCCTTAACACTGTTCACATATAAAAATGTGTTAGCTGAATGCTAAGCCTGAGTCATTAGCGGGTACTCAGTGTCCATATTTCCTAACTTTGCCACAGTGTTTTTTACAAATTTTACCACTTGAATAGTGAGCATATTTTGAGAAGTGAGAACTTCTCATGTGTTTCCATATTAAAAGAAAGCCAATACAGCTAACCTATGCCAGCCAATATGAAGTGAGTATTTTTCATAGTGGACTGTTTATTTATTCAGAGTAGTGTTATGTTTCTGCAGCCTTGGAGCAGCTCTGGACAAATTTCTTCACAAAGCTAATCATAAAATGAATGAAATAAACACAGAAAACACTATTTGCTTCAAATATGTTTTTGTATGAAGAAAATGTAAATATAGACAGTCGAATAAAACAACTAGTGATTGGCTTATCCATCAGAAAACTCAAGTTTCGTTTATAGGTTGTCTCCCTGTGCTGGTCAGTTTATGTAGACCACATGGGAATTTAGCAACAAGATGTTAAACCTGTTGGAAATAATCTTAGTTGACATCGCACCGTGACTTATGAAATGTACAGACACACACTAGTACACTATCTAATCGCTAACATGGCCTAAGTACTGTGCTGATTGCAGACCGAGCTTGTGCCAAAGTGCTGTTTCCGACAGGTTTGAGGGTGATTTCTCATCTGCTGTTTTGCTTCAGTCTGCCGTTCCCTAAGTGGAGAGCGGGTGGAATTACAATCGTGTGCAGCGGAAGCACAGAATACAGAGACTGAGTAAAGGCAGAGTGCCTGAGAAAGGAATGCACTTCTTGCTTTGTAGCGCCGAGTGCCTGGACTGTTTTCTCTTCCCTTTCAGGGAGCAAAAAGCAGTGAGGAACAAATGGTAATGGTGAAAGATGGGGGTGTGGGTTCCTGGAAGACAGGCAGGCGTTTACTTTGCTTTTCCTGGAGAATGAGTGGTATTCTCCTTCATTTCCTGTTAGCAGGTATGAAGCCTACCCTTTCTGCCAACATGCAGAAACTCTTAAAAAATATTCCTTTACTTTCTTTGGGAGTGATGACATTAAAAATACACAGGAATCCAACTGATGTGGTTCTCAAGTGCATTAAAACCTACAAATAATCATCTCATATTTATCTTTAAATTAATTGTTCTGTTTTTATTAAATATGTGTATGAATGTTTACCAATTCAAACCTTGGTTTTATTTTCATGATATAAATTAAATGAAAAAGGTATGAAGCAAATGTACAAAAAGAAGTCAAATAAAAATTAAAATAAATAAATAAATAAAATCATGAACTTTATAACAATTTACAAACCCTTGATTGGCACATTTTTTAGTCACATTGTAGTGGAAGGACAGAGATAGGCTTTAAAATGTATAAAGTTTCAGGATAGTCTGGGTTTTCATGTGAATGGGGTGGGATGGTGTGGGTAACATTCTTCTGAAACATGTTTCCCCAAGGTAATGTGTCAAAAAATCATGCCCTCTAGTGGGGTTTTTGGAAACAGGTTTGTGACCACTACACATAAGATGATGATGGTGATGATGATGATGATGATGATGATGATAGTGATAATGCTGATGATTCTGATTTCTCAAAATTAGAAATTAAAAATAAAGCAAAAAAAACAACAACAACAACAACAAAAGAACAATGACAAAATAAATATGAATAAGTAAATAAGATATGTTCGCCCCTTTTCTTTATAAATCAAGTGATTATTTGTCTGTTTTCTAATTACATTATCTTGTTATGCTAGTTTTTCATTGTTACTATACATTCTGCTCAAATTATATTCACAATACACTTCCACAAGTCTACTCAGTGCATCCCTTCACATAAATTAAGCAGTCAACTAATGCCAGACATGTATTTCATTATTTATCAGCAGAATTCATAAAATATTAAATTATGAGCCATATAGCAACAAATGTGAAGGTCATTTTACTTTAAAGGCATGCATTCACTAAATAAACCCAAAACTCTTCAAAATTTAGTAATATTTTTTGAACTTTGCCTATTAACAAAGAGTTTGAGACTTTCACATGAATAAACATTAGGGTGTGCAATAAGCATACTTTCCAATGGATTTAAAAAGGATATATTTGTATGTTGTAAGTCACGAGATGTAGAATGGCCAGCTTGTTCTTGCAGTAAAACTCCATCTTTTGGACCAAATTTTAAGTTCAACTTGCTATGAGTAGTTTATACAGTAGTTTATGGTACTTTATCCGGTTGTTCTTGGTCTATGTGGATCTAATGATTGACTCGGTCAGTACAGAAAATCTCAACAGGGAAGTAAAACTGCAGTTCTCCATTACAGACTGAATAATAATAATAATAATAATAATAATAATAATAATAATAATAATAATATTAAAATCCATAATAGAGATGAATCTTATTCTTTTCTTTTTCGTGTATGCAACCATACCAAATAAATTCTGCATCCACTCCTTAGAAGATACAGTGCAAGAGAAGAAGAGAGCAAATACATAAGCTGTTTAAAAATCCTTCCCAAGATGGACATGATCTTTTGATAAAACCTCATAAAATAAGTTAATTGAGAGGACACTGCCTAAATGTAACTTTACAGGTGGTTTGTGTAGGTGTAGAAGTGTCTATCAGTCATTGAGCACTGATTATAACCGGTCAATATATCAAAGTCAGTGTCAGATGGCTGGGAGTGCAGTAAAGAATTACATACTTTTCAACAGTCTCTGCATGACAGAACTGTAAATAACATTAAAAATCCAAACATGCCTTCCCAGAGATGGGCATCCATGGTTATAGAAAATTCTTATCCTTACTGTCAGTGAGAGACAATGTACCTCTCTCTGTTATTCTGTAAATTCTTAACTATATTGTGAAAGAGGATTAGGAAGGGGAAATGAGCCACATAGCTGTAAAAGTACTGTGCTTTTTATTTGCAAGGGGTCATCATTATCTATGGTTCCTGACACTGCAGTATCTACTACAGTTGAAATCCCATCGGTGTCATGTGCCAGTGCTGCCCAGGGATTCTTGTGAATGCAATTAAGGATGTTTACATTCTTACTGTAGAGGCTGGGCTAGAGCCCCCTTTCCCCATTGAGGAATTTTAGTTTTCTTTTAAAGTCATTGAGACATTTGTGGCATTGGTGTTCCACCCTAAGGCTAAGCTGAAATGAAAAGAAAATGTTCTCTACACTGCAAAAAAAACAACAAAAACAAACAAACAAACAAACAAACAAACAAACAAACAAACAAAAAAAACACAATTGGAAATATCAGGAATACAGCCAGATTTATATAGTATGTTCTAGTATGGTGTGATCAAGTTCATGATCAACCAAATATATGATTACCAAGCCTATTTCTAAACCTTTTATGATTTTCCAGCTTGCAATATGCTTGTTCGCAGATAATTATGATAATGTTAATCAAAATACATTGCTAAGTCTTTTACTGAACATAGATGAGTGGCGAAAGCAAAATTGGGAAAAACAAACAAACAGCCAACCAAGCAGTCAACCAACCAGTCAACCATGCAGTCAAACAACCAACCAACCAACCAACCAACCAACCAACCAACCAACCAATCAACTATAATAGTTGATTATAATGCCATACTATAATGAATAAATTCAACACATTTGAATAATCTGGAGATAACACACAATCTATTGAGATGAAAAACATATAATTCAAGTCTAAGAGCAGTTATTAAACTGTTCCAAATGTGTATGAAGCAAATGACTATATAATCAGAAATCAAAGTTACAACCATTACACTCTAACAAAAAAGATCTGAGGACAAGACAGATCACTAAATCTGTGCGTGTGTAGTTTTATGTAATGTCCCAACATTGGATCAATACAGTAAAAATTAGTTCTCAGGTAATAGAGGTATCATGTGTAAACTGAGGTACTTACAGTATATGTTTGAACTTTAAACTCTGTTAACTACCTCATAGCTCCATTTGTAGCTACAAATATTTCCCTCTGGAAAAAGTCATCTATTCTATAAAAGGATGATTTATTAACTTATTGACTCACCATTAACTGCCATTAGACTTCCATTAAGCTATACAGCTTTCACAGAATAGGAAAAGTTGAGGATATTCTTGTCTACTGTAATCACACATATGCTACAGATGTGTTAGATAGATATTAGACTGCAAAAACAAAGTCGCATTCCTTTCTTCCTTTCTATATGAACCAAATGTTACACAGTGCACAATTTTCTCTATGAAATATTTGGCACCCTTCATCTAATTTCTTTTCCAAGCAAGAATTCAGCTGTCAGGGACATAAGTGTCATAACTTCTTTGTTCTGACTGTACTGTCTCCACTACTAAACACTTTTAAGAATGAACTATCATTTCCAGACTGTTGAAACAGGGTCCTGCTCTCCAGACAAGAAAAATAGGTATTGTTCCCCAGCCCAAGTCAAGCAGAATGTTTCATGAAAGCACACTGTGTCCATTTCTCTGCATCTGTCTTTTTTTTCAAAAACTCACACTCTCCCATTAAGCCCAAGTGAAAATGGCATATTTTAAAAGTACTAATATAAAGCGTACATCCCAGGCCGGCTAATGAGGCACAGTGCACCTGATAGCTGCTTACACATCCCTTTCAGGGTCTGAAGGGCAAGCCAGTGTTACTAAGAAAGGCTGGATATGATGGACAGGAAGCACATCACAGTATAGACCAAACAATCCCAGGTGTCAGTTGGAGTGACTGTAGAGCAGTTATATAACTCGCTCTCTAAAACAGCTGTGACTTCTTCACCCCACTACCTGAAACCGACAACACAGTGACCAGATACACAGACACACAGACACACACACAAACATACACACACATGCTCCCGAAGGTCTAAAATTAGTCAATATCATCTTTAATTAAAAAGTCTGCAGCAAATGAAACAGTTGTCAACTTGAATAACAAAAGACTTTTGTGGAAATATGGCCAGTAGAATTTATTAAATTGATATTAATTATTAAACCCATGTCTGCATTTAGGAATAAGAGAATGTTTATAAATATTAATGAGAGAAAATGATATAAAATGCTGCATTTTTTGTTGTTGTTGTTAATCAGCTGAATATTCGCCTGTGCCTAGTATTACCAGTGCTATGAGAATTATCCTGGTCTTATGACTGAGAAATAAATCCTACTGTTTTCCCCTCTCTTTCTCTACTGCCCTTGGCTTCAGCCTCACTGGCTTCCAGCAACGTGATATGAGAAACAATTGCAGATGACATGCAGCTGTCTATGGAAGCAGGCAAAGTAAAAAAAAATAAAAAAAATCAGATATGCAATTACCTTGCTCTTCTGCTTGAGGAAGAAGTTCAGTGATATCTCAGGATCTCAGGCAGGTAGTCTCTGCAGGTATGTTATGTTCTGCTCATTATCTTCAGAAATACAGCAGACACGATGAAAGAAATCAAATTGCAAATGTTTGTAGATTATCTCAGAACTTTTCAATGAGGTATTGATTTTTAATGTATGAAAAATCAGGGGGGAAAAATCTTTATGGACTTCTTTTTGTTCTTATTTCTGTCTCTGGAGAAAATTTAAGTCCATGTATGGAGGAAAAATGTCCTTGCAAAGCTGTCTCCCAGTTGACTAGTAGAATTCTGACACACCTTCTGAATGACTGTGTTCTCTCACTCACGGGTACAAAGGAGGAGGGAAAGAGAGAGCAAGAGGAGGAAAGTGCAGGAGAGAGGAAGCGTGAGGCAGGGTGCTTGGCTTGGCTAGGCTCTGACTGCTTTTGCTACACACTCGTACTGGGCTTTTAACTAGGGGCAAAGCACCTGGAAGCTCCACTCTCTTTGGCTCTTGTCTCGATCCCCTTCTCACTAACTCCCTTAGTATTTTTTTCCACTGAGAGAGACAGGGTGTTTCTCTGGTTCCTTCCATACAAAAGGCATGTGTCTGTGGCCAGGCAAAAGGGAGGTAGGAGGGGAGACTGGAGAATGGGATGGGGTAGCCAGTGGAATGGGATGGATTTGAAATCTGGCCCCCTTTCATCCATCAGACACCCCAGTTTCCCCTACTCTCTGTTACTATTTGCCCTGTTTTCCCACCTACAAAGGAAACACATGTTAACCCTTTCACACACACCAATAAATAATTCTGTTCAAATTATGTGAAAGAATTTTCTACTTAAGGTCCCTTCAACAAACAGTTGAACAGGCAGTCTGTTTTGGATATACCTGTGTACAACAGAAACAAAAACAGTTTGTAATGTAATTTCTATATGACCTTAGGCACAGTAGACTCAGACTTGTTTGAATTAACTACATTTCTTTCCACTACACTTTCTCATTTCATGGGTAGAATGTGTTTGAACCTATCATGACTTTTTACAGCCAAGTTTTAGCACATGACTCTGCTAATATGCAAACGACTCTTACTTTTTAAAATTGTAAATGGTTAAAGAAATACTTCAAATGAATACTATAAGTATAAGATTATATCTAACAAAGATCTCTGTTTATGATGCTGATGATGATGAAGATAATGATGATGATATTTGGGGAAACATCCTGTTCTTTGGAACTGAACAGGGTGTGTCAAAGCATGTAGTGTTTATTAATGGCCCAATTATTAATTCATGGAAGACTATCATCCTGCAGTTGACTTACTGCACTCCAGTTTACACAATTTCCAGGGTTTGACTTTGATAATGTAGTCAATGAACTCATTCAGAGCCAATTCTTTGTGAGTTCACACCTAAAGATATTAAAAACAATTGGCAATAGCAACCTGATCATTATATCCTTGCATAAAGTTTAGGGTTGGATCTTAACTCACATTAAAAATTGAGCTATTTGAAGCCATAGCAAAAGACTGATAGGGATTTGAACTTAGCAGACTTCACTAACAAGTGGTTTATTGTGCTCAATAGAGCCACCATTGGGACCTGCTACTGGATGCCTTCCATGCATGCAACCATGGTTGGATATCAGATGGTTTATCAGATGCTTATCTGATTGTGTGTGTCTCATAAGTGCTGGATGAGGCAATAAACAGGAATGTGGATAATCTCCATTTTACATACTGTACTTACATGCACTGTGTTATAATAATGAACCTTGAAAGCACAAATTGTTGGATTTCAAGTTAAACAAAGGACCAATTTTTACTTGGACTGTGTGGGCGGGAAATGTAGCACATTTCTGAATCTGATAGCAGCAGAGCAATTACCAAAGAAAACAAACAAACAATCTGAGATTAAGGTTTTTAAGATTCCTGTAAAAGGGCAAATCCAACATTAAAAGCTACTACATTTAACTTGAATCCATCTATAAAGAGAGGCAGAACATTCATTTATTTATTTTCTAAGCTACTTAATCCTAATTAGGGTCGCGGGGAGGCTGGTGCCCATCTCAGCTGACTCTGGGCAAAGGCGAGGTACACCCTGAACAGCTCGTCAGGACATTGCAAGGCCAACACACATACAAACATTCACAAACAAAATTATAAAAAAATTGCATGGCTCCATTGCAAGTTTGTTACTGTCCATGGTTTGGCCCAACATAGGCCTGTTGAAGACAATAAAAGCAATGCCATGATATCATAGTAAGGAATTAGACTTGATACAGGCTTTAAATTTGAGTGAGAGTTGATTTTAATCTAACATACAGAACCTTGTATAAATAATTATACCCACCAAGGGGGATGTTTATGAGTTTGGTTGTGTGTGTGTGTGTGTGTGTTTGTGTGTGTGTGTGTGTGTGTGTGTGTGTGTGTGTGTCTGTGACCACGGTAATTTTAAAACTAATGGAGGTATTTCCATGAAATTTTCATCAAAAAAATTTGGACAATGAAAGAACTGATGAAATTTTGAGTATCATCTGGAATCTAATCTAGGAGAATTTTGAAGGATTTTTTTAACGTCGCACAATAGAGCAAGGAGGCGGAAATCTCCCATAATGCGCCAGGAGAAAAAAATACACAGCTCAAAAATAATTGCAGAATCCTACATCATCTTCCTTTAAAGTCTGAATTTAGTTTAGAGATTGCACTACCTTGGTGGAGGTCTGCACTCTCTGAATGCATTTTGAGTCCTTTAAATATTGTAAATATATCTTATTATAATTATATACAGTATTATAATTTGGTGGCAGGATGAACAATTGTCACTAATTGTCACATAGTTGTCAAAATCAAATACAGATGCTAACAGAAGAAAATGTTTATGTCACTCTCTCTCTCTCTCTCTCTCTCTCTCTCACACACACACACACACACACACACACACACACACACAAATGTCCTTCTGTCAATGGCACATCAAGAAAGTTTATTTTATCAAGGAAACTAATACCTAATACATAAAAATGTCAACAGAACTTGCAGAGAGGGAAGTCAAAGTTGGAGCAGCTGTAAATACATTACAGCTCACTTTATGTGGATGTGGAATCAGACAGCAGGACAGTAAGCAAACACCACTGCAGGAAAGGACTATTGTTTTTACTTGTGCCTTAGTAGTGCTCAAAACTAGTATGGATTAATATTGAGCTGGGTCAGCCAGAAGCATCTGTTCTGTGGGACAAATGTAAGGCATGTGACTAAAAAAACTTCTGTGTGGACTGGCCCCTAATTTCAAACCTGTGAATTTTTGACATCACATTTCACCACACGTCAGGGCCATTAGTTTATATGATTGTGAGAAGCTATGGCCACACTAATGTCTATACTGAGAACCATAAATATACATAGATGTCACATTCTATTCTTTTATCATGTGATGTGCTGTTTTGTTGTTGCAGAACAATATATTTTAATGTTGGAGTAAAGAGGACCATGCCTTATGGCCCACTTATGCTTTAATAAAGTTAAAGTTTCTGTGCTTTCATGATTTTTTAAACTGGCTGCTAAGTAACTAACAAAAATGAGCAGAGTGCGTCATTAATGGCCTTTAATATTAACAGTGACCTTTGTATATGTTTTTGCTGATCTCTTCTGTATTATTCTCTACAAATAATAATTACCTGTAAAAAAAAGAAAATGAGAATACGACACACACACACACACACACACACACACACACACACACACACACACACACACACACACACACACACACAACACCGAGACAGAGAGAAAGGAAAAGAAGGAAGAAAGAGAGAGAGTGACGCATGCATTTCCTGTCTCTTTCTCGC
>JBCNYH010000001.1:49389377-49405566 GCA_039654325.1 Tandanus tandanus | reverse complement strand
ACACACACACACACACACACACACACACACACACACACACACACACACACACACACACACACACACACACAATACTTAGAGATATGGGTTATATTTGTTAAAAATATGGGCAATAATTGATGACTAAACTACACTTTGTTAGTAACTGAATTCATTCATTCATTCATTCATTTATTTTCTGGACCACTTAATCCTCCCTGGGCAAAGGTGGGCTAAACCCTGAACAGCTTGCCAGTCCATTGCAGGGCCAAAACACACACAACTAGTCACATTTACACTTGCACTTTGGGGCAATTTGGAACAGCCAATTAGCCTAATATGTATGTCTTTGGACTGTGGGAGGACACCCAGGTACCCAGAGGAAACCCACACATGCACAGGCAGAACATGCAAAATCCACACAGATACACCATCGCAGAGCACAGGACTTGAACCAAAGCCCCTCTTGCTGAGATGTAGACATGCTAACCACTATGCCGCCCTAGTAACTGAACGAATTAATAAAAATATATACTTTGGAAATACACCTTAAAATAAAACCCTTAAACACAGATGGATAAAAAAAATGGATAGGTTGACTAGGCATCATCTGGTGATGTCATCAATAGAGGTCCTGTGTGCAGCTATTTGAGTGCCAAATTCTGGTCTGCTACTCACACCCATGAGTCAGGGTGTTGAAGTGGCATGGGGTTCAGAAGCAGGGGCAGTCTGCCACCAGACCTTTTTCAGAGATCTCTTGAGACTGCTACCTACCACACCCCCTCCACCCCAGCTTTACAAGGTGAAACACTCCCTTAGAAAAACCATCTGGTAATAACATCTACCCTTCCCGCTTATTAACATTCCATGGTCAACGTACAAAAAATAAACAGCAATCACAAATCTGAATGCCATGCCATTGCATCACAGAGCCTGTTTTTCCTTTAGCTGCCTGTCAGGAGCCAAAAATAAGCTCTAACACCTGCATTAGGTGGTTCCCCACCCACGCTCCACTTAGTTGACTCAGAATGTGCGTCTGCATGTTCATGAATGAAAAAAGGCTTTACTATGTGCTTGGTAATGTGTTCCGGGTGGACCTGTGTACAGTCAATAAGGGCTTGATGAGTATCATGCATAGAACTAAAGAAATGCCACTGTTATGCCACTAGAGGCAACCAACAACCACAAAATACTTCGAAATAAATATGCACTGTAGAAGAGAATCCCCCCCCCCTTCCTGAATTACACAAAACTAATCGAACAGAGAAAATAATAAAATGCTCTCATAATTCTACTATTAGGCTCTATTTGTTTTTTGCTATTTAATAATTTTATTCAAACTTTTTGTTCCCTAGCCCTCTACTGGAATATTTGTGGAAAGCACAGTGGATAGTTTTGCCATTCACAGCTCCAGGTTTCCTGGTTTAATCCTGAGATCTGTGTGGAAGTTTGCAAGGGTTTCCTCTAACTGTTCAAAAAATATGCAGGCGTATAGATGGATTGGCTATGACAAATAATACGTACTGTACATGTAAATGAGCATGTGACTGTGTATTCATGGATGGATTTTGGGATGACCACTCCCATGTTATACCCCGGTTTTCTTGGGATAGGTTACTGATGAACTGCTAGAACAAGACGACTAGGACAAAACGATATGTATGATACATGCTAATGGTAGCTGGTGGTATTCAGGGCAGCTGCTAAAGCCTATTCTACATTCTCTGTGTGTGACAAGTAGACACGTCTGACAGAATCTTCTGGATTTCATAACTATACAAGCCCTCATCCAATGACTACATGACAGTTAATTGAGGAATGTTTGACTGCACAGAACAATTTCTCAAAAATGCTATGAGAGCAATGGGTCATGGGTCTCTGGGAGGTTGGAGCCTTTTTCAGATGACTCCATGAGAAGGCGGGACACACCGCTCGCATAACCAACTCGCCAGACCAGCGTAGGGCCAATACTGTGAGTCAGAAGTGCTAACCACTACACCAACATGCTGCCTTTAGAGCAAAGATTTACACAGAAATTATTTACATAGAATAGAATTACATAGAAATTATAAAATTACATTATTCCATATGGTTTACTGCTGTGTATTGATGTACTCACTGTGTTAATATGATGATGTGCATCCACAAACAAAGGTTTATTAGAGAAATATTCCAGTAAGAGTGAAAAAATGTGGTTTAACATCACTACAAGAATGTATAAACTTGTATACAAATTAGTATCACACTTCAAACCCAGTCTGAGAGATTTTAGGACTAGAAAGTCTACGGTAGTATTCAGTGAATAAATTCTCATGTGTTCAGGATTGACAGTTTTGACGAGATTTCACAGCGAGTGTGAGTTTGAGTGGTAAAATCTGATTCTAAATGAAAACTGAGAAGAGTCTATCAAACAATTTTCCCCATAAATAATTATTGAAATAAGCAATTTTATGTATGCACTCACTCACTCACTCACTCACTCATTTGCTGACCCACTTAATTGTATTAGGGTCGCGAGGAGGCTGGAGCTTATCTCAGCCAACCCTGGGCGAAGGTGGGGTACACTCTGAACACCTTGCCAGACCATTGCAGGGCAACACAACCATTCATGCCTTGGGGCAATTTGCTAATTGCATGTGCATGTCTTTTGACTGTGGCAGGAAACCAGAGTACGGGAGAACATGCAAACTTCACACAGAAATGCCCGAGCCTGAGACTCAAACCCAGGACCTTCTTGCTGTGAAGCGGACATGCTAACCACTACGCCACCATGCCGGCCATTATGTATGCGGAACATGTCAATTTAAAACCTAGAAATAGACGTTCAATTCTTTGTCATTTTTTTAATCATACAATAAGAAATATATATGCAGAAATATACACAGTATTCAAGATGTTTTTACTTTCCTGCATTGAAGCTAGGGTAACTGGTAATCTTCGGAGACTGCAGGTGTTGGCCAGATGTTGATTACAGGGAAATGGTGTGATGAGATGATTACAGTAAACCAGGGCTGAGAGATCTGCAGTGAAATCCATGTCAGTGACCTGAACTAAGTGGTGTGTGATTTTAATAGGAGGACACTTGATTTAGCTGCCTGTTCCAGCCCAACATCTTCCCTCACATTGTATTACACTGCACATTTTTCTTACCTTTAGTCTCTTCTGCTTAGGACCACCAGACATGTGGGACAGTACATCTGCTTTTCCAATTCTGGATCTGGGGTAATAAGTCGGATATGAAAGTATGCAAAGAAGAGGGCCCACTGCACTTGCCTTGTGTTTAGTCACTTTGCATTCCTTACATATTTTACATTTCTTTGTTCCGTAAGTATGAGAAAAAGATGTACTGCACCCTCTAGTCACTCTTTATTTTTCCATTGTTGGCAGCTTTACTTGTCAAATTTTCCAACATAATACCTCCTTTTTTTCTGTGTACTGGATGGAATGTTTAAAAAGTCGTGAATGCTGCCTTGTCTCATTTCTTTAGTTTTCACATTTGGGGGATTTAGGAGACATATAATGTAGGAGCTTTGTATAAACAGACTGTGAACCACAACCCCCTGGTGTTGGTCCTGTGTTGCTTTTATCTTGTCCTAATCTGTCTGTAAACTCTGAGGACCCACGAATTCCTTGTAGACAAGGAATGAAATTCTGGTCTTAAGAACATCATACCTTGCTTATTGTGAGCACTCTCCCAATAACTGAGTAGTCCACTTGCAAAACCTGCAAAAGTCAAGGCTCCTTTTCAGGCCCCTGTGCATCTCCCACTGATAGCTCCACTTTCAAAACCTGCTAACTCGTGTTTTTCGTGTAGCAGAAGAAGCGAAACTCTTTCAGATAATTTCTATACCTATAAAAATAAAATAAAAAAAACTGATCAACTTTACTCAGCAGGTTTTGCAAGCTGACTCCTCAATTCGGAATAACCTGGAAGACCTAATGAGCTGAAAGGTGTTAACAAGCCTGTAACCACCTAGTGTTATCTGATGTACTGGAAAAATCTAGAATTTGACAATACAGCAGCATATACTAATAATTCATTGTCAGAGCATAAGCCAACAGATGCTAGACCGCCATCAAAGGATAACCATTCCTATCTTGGCTGTCATTACACATTATGTCTACTTTCCTGTTTCAGAAATAGCACTTGTTCCCCAGCCTCTGGCTTAAGAGTGCTGTGGCTAACACCCTATGGAAGAAATATCAAAGTGTTTGTGTGATTGCATTTTAGCACATATGCCCAAACTCTTTATTTTTTTGTTATTTGTATGCTGCTAAAGTCTAAAACACATTTGAAGTGGCAACCCATGCCACTTGTCAGGAGAGCTTTTGTATTTGTATGACAGGGTGGGCTCCAGCCTCTCCATGACCCTAATAAAGGATAAAGTGGTTCGGAAACTGAAATAAAAAGTTTATAACAATAAAAATGTTTATTTTTAACATTTGTTACTATGTGCCCCATATGGAGATCCAATCACATCACCATTGCATGTTAACTGGAATGCTTATTTACAGGGCTAGCAGAGAAATAGTTTATCCTCAGAACGTTTGGGCCATTACTTCTGGTACTACTTCAGTTCTACCTTTGTAAAACATCCAACAGGTGGGTGTTTCATGGTATTACTTTTTAGCAACTGGATCTGAGATTATGGAAATGTTTTCAGAGGGCTCCATATGTACTAAATTGTGGGAAAAATGCTTTTACTTATGTAACTGTGTGTGCTTCACACTTGTGACATGCACTGGTAGGATAAGTACTGATGCAAATATGTTAGGATGAGATTGTACAGCCATATTTTTGTCTTATTGAAATGAGCACAATGCAGTGAGCATGCCTGGATGTTCCTTTCAGTGAAAGGGGAAAGTATAAACAGCGAGGAATAAAAAGGCGGTACCTTCTTTGTAGCATATACAGTAATCTGTTCAAATAAAATGGTGGCATGCTTTGTCAGCAGCAGGCCTGGGACAAACAGGAATGGAGAATCTTCATTTCTGCCCTACATGCTATTGACACAAAAGAGAGAGAGAGAGAGAGAGAGAGAGAGAGAGAGAGAGAGAGAGATGCTTTGTTTAAAGTGTGTATGTTGCAGTTGTTTTTTGTATTCTTATCTTAACATATTAAAAATTAAATAGTAGTTAAGATGGGTAGCACGGTGACATAGTGGTTAGTACGTCCGCCTCACAGCAAGGAGGTCCTGGGTTCGATTCCCAGGCTAGGATGTTTCTGTGTGGAATTTTCATGCTCTCCTCATGCTTGCCTGGGTTTCCTCCGGACAATCCAGTTTTCCTCCCACAGGCCAAAGACATGCACATTAGGCTAACTGGCTGTTCCAAATTGCTCCTGGGTGTGAGTATTTTGCCCTGCAATGGCTTGGTGAGCTGTTCAGGGTGTACCTTGCCTTCTCCCAGGGTCGGGTGAGATAGGCTCTAGCCTTGAGATAGGCTCATGACCCTAGTATGATTAAGCGGTTTGGGAAATGAGTGAGTAAGTGAGTGAGAGAAGTAAAAATGATTACAAAGAATTTCATCATGTATAAATGTGTAACTGACTACATAATTCACTCTAGTTTTTTAATTTTTATTTTACTACGAGCTTGCTAAAACTGGAACACTTAATCAGGGCTGTTTAAACTTAAATGAAAAGTCTGTGTCAGATATGCAAACCCAGACACAAGTGAAGGTATACAAGGCTTTAATAAATTTCTCAAACAGTAGATATAATTAATCCAAAGTCAGAGTTGAGATGCAGGTAAAGGTTAAGTAATTAGTAAACAAAATTAACAAGGACTGGTTAGAGCAACATAAGGAAACCAGAAACAAGATCAAAACCAGAATGGCGTGACTTGACAAAGGAGTAAAAAATGGAACAAAGGAGCAATTCAGCCATGGCTTAGTAGTTCAAACTTGTAAGGAACATTCTTGATTAATTACTCATTGATAAAAAATTCTGACAGGGACAATACTGTATATCAGTGTGTTTTCTCTGACTAGAGAGCCACACCCAATCGCCAGATTCATAAATTGGTGCCTTTTCACAGTTTCTGTCTGCATATTCTCTGGTGGATTGAGTACCTTTTTCTCAGCACTGTTGAGCCCGTTCTCACTTTGATTCATCTACCTACTGAATCTGTTGGTTGCATGAACCTCAAGGCTTAAAAAACTAATTTTCTATGTTTAGTAAACCATATTTTTAATACGGCATCAGTTACTTGGGAACATCTATATGCTTAAACTGTACTATTCCTTGTTTCTCTTACAAAATACCTATTACATTGGTGATAATATCCTCAAAACTGTGCTCAGCATGCTAGTATTGCAGTAGTGTGATAATCATTGAAGGACTAACTTTAGGCCCCATTATTTACAATAAATAAATTAAGATAAATAGTATAAATCAAGGGCGGCATGGTGGCATAGTGGTTAGCATGCCTGCCTTACAGCAAGAAGGTCCTAGGTTTAAGCCCCGGGCTCGGCTGTTTCTGTGTGGAGTTTGCATGTTCTCCCCATGCTTGTGTGTTGGCCCTGCGATGGTCTGGTGAGCCATTCAGGGTGTACCCCGCTTTCGCCCAGTGTTGGCTGAGATAGGCTTCAGCCTCCCAGGGACCCTAGTAGCATTAAGTGGTTTGGCAAATCAGTGAGTGTGAGAGTGAGTGAGTATTAATTAAAATCTATATATACTTAAGTATACCTTTCACCCTTAAAGTTCTCGATGTTGCAGTCATTTACCAAAGCTGGGATATGGTTCATTCATATCTGTTTGTTCACATTCAAATGATCTTGTTAAGTTCCAGTATGCAATTCTTTCTGCATTACCAGTGAAACATCTAACCACAACTGCATTTTAGGAAAGTAGCCCAGACATCTTTCACTTGACACTAGACCACTTCAAAAACAAATAATTACTCAGTTAATAAAGAATGCACCAGAAAGCAAATGGAAAACTTGAAGGTGCCTTGAAACACTGCCTCTGTGAAACACTGTCTGATTAGACCAAATTTATTAACACAGCCTCATTTCTTTTTTCTCTTTTTTTTTTTTTTGACAGAAAAACAAAGTGAGCTGGAGACAGAAATATGTTCACATACATCACAGAAAACCGACTGTCAAAACTTTATGTTCCTCACATAAATTCATGTGGATATGTGAAAGAAATGTCAGTGGCCTGCGTATTATGTGAGGGGATCTGAACTGCCACTGATGAAGAAGCAGACATTATTGAAAACAGCAAGTTGTCTACTACAAGAAAGTCTAAAGCTGTAAACCACACACAACGAAAGCCCTGCCGCCAGAGAGCCATTAAACGCAGAGAGAGACATGCCAGAAAAATAAAGCTATCTAAAACTACACAAACACATGCCTGAAAAAAAATCTTTGGACCACACATGCTGGTGGCAAATGTGAAAATGAACCCAAGAGAGAATTCCTGGCTCTCAGTTTTTAAATCTCTCTGTTCAGTGACAAGAGTTTCTAATAAAGTTGACGAAACCTGGGGTGATATTATATGCTACAGTTTCCGTAAAAATTACATCTAAAGTCCGGAGAAGTGTTAATTGCATCAGTTTGAAATTTTAAGTTCAGTAGACATGTAGCCTCTGTCTCTGCCTCTGACAATACAGAATATAGGTTTTCAAAAATTACTGGAATGTGCAGCAACTAGCAAGGACTTTTCCAAAGACCAAAAAGAAAAATAAAATTAAAATAAAAATATATTGTAGAACCTAAAGTGTCTTAGCTTTGGCCCCACAAGCTACTAAAACCTCTCCAATATACCTTGGCACAGATTCTATAAATCTCTGGAAAGGTAGTGGTGGAATGAACAACATTCCTCAACCTCAGCTGGTGTTTTGATGATGATAGTGGGAGTGCTGTCTGGAATCTAGCATGAGTTTTCAGCTGGTTTGAGATTTGGCTACTCTGAAGGATGAACTGGCTACTCTGTAGCATATGATTTACTTCATTTTCATATTTATCAAACCATTCATTGAGCCAAGACCGGAAGAGAATACTTCCAGGTGAGAAATATTTAATCTTAGGTTAACAGTGACATGTCAAAATAACCTAGATTTGTTGTGACCTTTCCGTGTAAGAGGACAAGTAAAAATGTATCCGACAACATCACAGAGACACTGTGACTGCAGAGATTAATCATTCAGGCTATTGCAGTATGTCTCACAGGTCTCTACTCTCTCATGGAACAAGCTTCTTTAGGCATGGACTAGCGGAGTAAACTGAACACAAATCACCTACTACCCTTTAGTAGTTACTATTTATAGCATGGGCTAGCGGAGTAAACCGTACACAAATCCGACAGAAGGCAAACACTGTCGTACATTTTCCCAAGAACTTTCATGGCCACCATTACAGTTAATAAAAACTCTCCATCAAGACCAGGAGCAGGGTTCTAGACTGCTACATCGTGCCAGTCCTCACACAATGTGTGCGAGGCATGGACCATTAACAAAGTAGCAGAAGTCAAGACCAATGCATCTGAGATGTGGTTCCTACGACGGATGATCAGAATATCATACACGGACCACATTACAAATGAAAAGGTACTGAATAGAGCTGGACAGCTAGAAAGAAAAAGAAGCAGAGGAAGACAGAGAGAGAAACATTTATATGGCAATAGAAAGATCACACCACAGAAACTATTCATTGTGTAAGAAACCGCGAGAGATGGAGGGCCATAATCGCCTATACAGCACGGCACCTGAACTGACCTGACCTGAAGACACCGATGTATTCTTCTGCTTGGCAAAAATACAGTAAAGGGTGACCTCATTCAGTCATTCATTCGCCAAACTAATTTATCCTACTAGAGACGCAGGAAGGGTCAAACCTCTCTCAATGACTCTGGGTGAAGGCGAATACACCCTGAACAGCTTGTCAGTCCATTGCAGGACCAACACACACAGAACCATTCACACTCATACATGGGGGCAATTTGGAACAGCCATTTAACCTAATTAGCATGTCTTTGGACTGTGAGAGGAAACCAGAGTACCTGGAGGAAACCCATGCAAGCACAGGAAGAACATGAAAACCACACACAGAAACACCCTTGTTGAGCCTGGGACTCGAACCCAGTACTGTAGGATGACCTGTTTAGGATTAATAAATTAATTAATTAATTAATTAATTAATTAATTAATTAATTTACTAATTGATAGATGTTTGAACAAACAACAGACAAACAAATATTCAGATAGCCTCTAGAAGATAACTCTTAAAATATGAGGAGGTGATCTTTTTTTAAGAAACTACCCCAGAGAGAGAAAGAGATGTTTTGGATGTATACACTTTTGCACTACGACACTAAGTGGACTGAATGATGACTTCAGCTTAAAATGTTTTCTAAATTATAACCATTGGAAATGTGTATCCTTTTCATATCATCTACTATATTAGGTGGTAATTAGGTTAAAATGAAGCCTCATATTGTATGCATTTGGGGATTCAATTAGATGTGATTGGGTCTCCTGTCCAAAAGAAGAAATGTGATTGGTTCTTAGATAAGTTCTTAGATTTTTTAACTCTGTCCTTGAGTATATTACTGAGCTGAACCTGCATGTTGCAAATGTTCGGTAGAAGGCTTCGGGCTGAAATACATCAGCATTTGTTGTACATCTGTTGTAATGAGAGCCAAACAAAACAGGTGACATGTAAATATTTTGTTCTACTTAACTGTCTATGCAAATGTGCTACCCTTTTAATTTTTTGGAATGGCAACACTTTAAGGACTGCTTAAGGACTGAAAACACCAAGTGATGCTTTTCAAATGGGTTTGCGAACAGGTTCCTTTTTTTGTTTCAAATTTCACCACATATTCTTTATTGGGGACAGGTCAAGACTGCAGTTGGGCCAATGCAGCACTTCCACTTCTGCCATTGTAATGTGTGCACAATGTGGTTTTGCACTCTGTTGTTGAAATATGCATGGGCAGCCCTGGAAAATATTTCTTTTCAGAAGTGCCGACACAGAAGTGTAACTTACCATTGCCAAGAGTACTGACAAAAAGCCATACCATGGCAGACCCTGTTTTTGGACTTGTTACTGATAACAGTCTGGCTGCCTTTTTATTTTTGGTCCAGAGCATACAGTGCCAATTTCCTCCAAAAACAGACTGAGAATACACTTTTCCACTGAGTGATAGTTCATCCCAGATGCCTCAGAGCCCAGAGAGGTTGAAGGCACTTCTGGACACAGTTAACACACAGCTGTCTTTTGCACGGTAAAGTTTTAACTGGCATTTGTAGGTGTCACCCTGTATTGTAGTGCTTGACAAAGGTTTGCCAAAGTAATCCCTTGTCCATGTGGTAAGATCAGCTATAGATCAATGATAGTTCTTGTTGCAGTGCCCTCTGAGGGCTCTGAGGTCACAGGTGTTGAGCTTAGATTAGTTTACTGATATGGTAAATAAGATGCGCCGTGGAGGGTTGTTCAGAAAGTGGAGATCATTTGCTTCTCAAAGATTAGGCCTTTCCTGGATACTTCTTTTGTACCAAATCATGATTATATTCACCTATTGACATCACCTCTTTCAAATTTCATTGTATGTTGCAGCTCTGAAACACAGTAATGGATGTATATTAACAAATTAAATTAAGTTGACCAGAAAAAACCATGATATGTCTTGGGTTCATACTGTCTGCAATGAAATACAAAGTAAGTGTAGAAATAATTTTTTTATTTGCATTTTCCATACCATTTTTACTTTTATCTGATTTGGGGGTTGTAAGGCTCACATGAACCACAGTTTTGATGGTCTTCATCAATGTTCTTGTCTCTATAACATTTAAAATCATTAGCATCTTAACACTGAAAATATAAGAATCCTAGTATTTTTCCTTTCCTCAATATACAACATATTCCTTTCTCAGTCGATCTGAACCGTAGCCCAATCATTGGCCAGTATTCTCCTCCAAACCATTCACATGGAACTAGTTAGAACAAAATTCCTTCCATGAAGAAAATATCTGGCACAAATTTAATACGAAATCATAAATGGGAGGTCTCATCACATCCTGTCTCATTTTCACCCATTTTATGTCTTCCTTTCTTCTTGTGTTTTTGACTTCTGTACAAAGGGAAAGGGAGTTCTCTAAGGCATCTCCTTTCCCTATAAAGGAACGAATTATTTTGGTTTTCACTTCACAAAGACAGAATGAGATTCACTCTTTCTGTGTGCATGAACCTGAAGGACAGGCTGATAGAGAAGTCTGTCTTGTATTGTTTGTGTTGTGTATTTTGGCAGGCAAGCAATGGCCTGTAGTGCACATCTGCTTATATGTTAAATAAATATATTAAAAGAAGCAATATGCTGATTCATACCATCATCTAATAGAAAACAAACTTGTTGAATTTTGGTTTGACATTGACGTTTTCTGACTAAACATATCCATTTCATGCTCGAACTAAGACCTCTATATTAACTACAAAATACATCACTATAAAATCCGAGACAGTTTACAACCACACTGTACATACTACTGTATATTAGATGTGATTTTCGATATTATTATCCTCCTTTATGCCCAGCTGATCTCATAAGGGGGAACATGTATTTAAATAAACCTAATTTAGGGAATTATTTTCCATTCATTTTTCCCCCAGTCTTGTACAGAGCAGATACATTTGTTTCTTCATTAATACTGTTACACTTCAAAGATATATACTGTATCTGCACTCTGGATGTAGATACACAGTCTGATTGATGGAGGCTGGAATGCATTATATTATGACATAGAGTATATTTTACAGTACAATTAAGTGTAAACAATGCTAAAGCTTGCAAGAAAAAAATGTGGCATAGCTTAATGCAACTCTTTGCTGAGAGAATTCTTGAAAAATAATTAGTGTGGAAGTCATGGATAAGACACTAACTTTCATACAGCTTATGTGAATCTACATACTACTTATATGTCTATTCACAGTTTGTTGACGGATTGGTTTGGCTGGTCTTTTAGTGCTTTTATGAATTCCCCCGATCCAGTAACAGTGTGAACCCCCTCGAGTGACACTGACCATGTACTATCTTACCGCAATTAAACACCAAAGTTAGATTTCTCCACAACAGGCCTAATTAAATTCATAGGAAGTCCTGATTAAGGGGGGCATACAAATTTTGGGCAGCTCGTTGGCGTAGTGGTTGGCACGTCTGCATCACAGCAAAACAGTCCTGGCTTCGAGTCCTGGGGAAGTTGTTTCTGTGTGGTGTTTGCATGGTCTCCCCATGCTTGTGTGGGCTTTCAATGGCTATTCCAGTTTCCTCCCACAGTCCTCAAATTTTTGATGCACAAATTTTATCACAAATTTAGTTTTTTGTGTCCTTAATATTTTCAAAATTATACATACCCTTATCTAGAGATGAAGTGATTAAGGTAGTTAAAAAAACCTCTGCAGTGGCAAGGCTCTGGGGTTGGATGATGGTTTGCCCAGAGTTCCTGAAGGCTTTTGGTGTTTTTTGGTTTCCTTGGTTGACATGCCTGGCCAACATTACAGGGGCCTATTGAACGATGCCCCTGCACTTGGTAACTAGGATGGTGGTCACCATTTATAAAAAAGGGGACTAGTGTGTGTGCTAAATACTATGCTTAAAAGTTAGTAAAAGTTAAAAGACCAAGACGAAAAAGATGGGTGCTGTCCTGGAGTGCAGGAAAAAAACTGGTCCACTGTAGCACAGTGGACCAGCTTTATGCACTCACATAGATGATTTTTGGTAATCCAGTCTACCTGTGTTTTGTAGACTTGTAGAAGGCCTACACGCGGACACCCATGGAGGTTTCTGTGGGAGGTGCGTTGGCAGTATGGCATGCCATACTGTGTGCCGTTAAGTCTTTGTAGAGTTGAATTGAGAGCTGTGTTTGAATGCCTGGCAATAAAATAAAACCTGCTCAATGTTGTCACTGTCATTGGATATTGCCAAGGTCACACTTTGTCTCATCTCTTATTTGATATCACATATCTGCTTGTTGCGAATGATGATGAAGTCTTTCTGGCACCATTGCAGGACGGCCTCCGGCACTCACTTGAATGGTGTGTAGCCTGTGATTTGGCTGAACTGCAGATCAGCACCTAAAATGTGAGACCACAGTAATATCCCAGAAAAGGATTGCATGCTCTCTTTAGGTGATGGGGAGAGTTTATTCCAAGTGGAGCAGTTCAAGTATCACAGGATCTGGTCCATGGGTAATGGGAAAAGTGACCATGAGATCAGAGGTTAGGTTCAGGTTGTGCGGTGACATGGCAAAGCTCTCTATTTACCACCCGGCCTACATTGTTACCCTCATCTATGGTGGCTGAAATTATTTTCACTCTAAGATTGAGGGAGAAACTTGGAAATCTGGGAGAGGCTCAGAGTAGGCCTGATGCTTCTCCACAAAGACAGGAGCCAGTGGAGTTTGTGTGGGACCCTTGTTGAAGATACTTCTGAGAACCCCCACTTAGAGGTGTTCTAATCACGGCCAGCTGGGTGAAGACGCAGGGGCCAACACAGGACTCATTGGAGGGATTATACCTTCAAGCTGGCCTGGAAATGCCTGGGGATTCCCCAAGAGAAGCAGGAGGAATTTGCTGGCCTGGGTATCTGTGCTCCCCCTATTGCTACGGTGAGCCTGACATGGACTAAATGATTTGGTGAATGAATGAATGAATGAATTAACATTTAATAACATTCAAAATGCATCATTATACATAATGGGGACATTATTAAAAGAAAATACAGCAAATAAAATCTGTATCACTACCAACTTTTTCTTAGAAGGAGAACAGAAAAAGAACAATTTGTACTTTATCTTGTTATACAAAATATTTATTTAGGTATACTCACAGTGAACTCTCACTAGATAAGTACACTGCTGTTTTTTAATTGCACATGAAATCCGATTAACATAAGCATTTGAGCACACAAATGTAGCTCTTGTCCATGTGATTATGTTACAGCAGTCTAATCACATTTAAGATCTCCCGTGTAGAGTATACCTTTTATCCCACAACCAAGTTAACATGACAGGAATCTTGAGAAGCATTGCATACATTCCTGAACAGAGAAAAATAAGGAACCTTTCTTCCTGAAATTAAGAGGCACGGGATAAAAAGGTGAAAATTCTTGCCTGACACTATGTTGATGAAACAATAAATTGCAAACAGATTTTTATTCTTGGAGGGACGTGCCTAGTCATCACGGTGAGAAGGCAACACTGTAAGAGATTTATGAACACTAAAGTCAGAGGCTACAGCTAGACCATATCTCTTTGACTCTCCAAGAAGTTTAAGTTGTCCAGGTAGGATAGGCCAAATTCTTGCCAAAAGGGGAATTAATTAGTCTTCTTAATGAGGTCCTATTTACACAGATAGACCTTTTCTTTTTGAACTGGTTACCCTTTTTATTGGTATTTCCTCTCCCCAGAGCTTGCTATCACATTATATCAAAATATTAGCAGACCCCTAAATGTCCTGTTTTGCCCTGTGTGTGTTCCCAGAGTTCATGAGCCAAGAATAACTTACCTAAGGCAGTGACAATAAAGTTCCCTGAAGAGTATTTGTCAGAACATGTCTCACTTGCTGTACATACTCTATTGCTGAGAATAATTTAAATGCATTTGATTGGAAGCATCCCTGAATTCATGGCGTACAAGAAGGGAAATGTATGACAATAAAACTGACATCAGGGAACAAAGAGGGAAAAACGTGTAGTTAGAGCTGAAAGAGTGAATTCTTTAATTATTTTTAATATACATTATGTCTGAGTGTTTTACACTCATGAGGTGTGTGAGTCAGATTTTTCATTGCATGTATGGAAAACTTGATTTGTGCTCCTTAAGCCAGTGAATCCTGACCAAGATTCAGTTCAGTTCAGTCCTTGGTCAATCTTTGAAACAGCAGATATTTCAACAGACATGGCAAATGCTCCTTTTCCCCCTTTAAATCAGTCAATTAATCAGAGCTGGAGGTTTCTAGTCTTTCAGTGTGTGAAAAAGTCGCCTACGCAGGAATAACTGAAAAGTTCATTATTTTTTTAAACATAAAATTGCATTGACAGTTAGCTGTGTAATTCTCAGTGTTAAAGCTGTTGGTCTCTTTTAGATTATCACACATTTAGGCGAAGTGGCCAATGCATCTGAATAGTGTGAAATCATATTAATCACTGAAAAGATAATACAACTCTTTAAGCAGGGCAGTGGTGGCTCGGTGGTTAAGGTGCTGGCTTACAGATCTCCGAGTTGTCACCGCTGCCACCAGTGCAGCTAACTTGGTTATCAAAGGCCAGCCATGTCTCTCACTGTCTGTGGTGGTCCATTGGATTGCCATTACTGTGTTTTTGCCTTGCGATGGCCTGGCGAGGTGTTCAGGTTGTACCCCGCCATCGTGCAGAGTCGGCTCAGCTGGATGCCAGCCTCCCCACAACCCTAATTAGGATTAAGCGGTTCAGGAAATGAATGAATGAATGAATAAATTCTTTAAGCAATCTATTTCTTAAAACTGGATATTATTCAGATGTACAGTCTCTGAGTTTCTTGTATGTTGCTACAAAAATACACATCATACATATTTCAAACATTAGTCAATTTAATCTTAATGTTATCAGTATACTGAGACCCTCAACAATAAATGTTGGCCTGTAATTCAAATATAATATAGAGGTGAAGTTCATATGCATTAAAAAAAATAACCCATACTATTTTTTAAACTGGTAAAGTGTATAGTTTATTATTTTGACATTTGCCATGACACCTTATTCAGCATATTTTCACTTTCTTAGAGGTTATATACTGAACCATGGCTTTACTATGCTCCTGAACACTTCATTTGTTACTTCTCATTTTCTTCCTTCCACTGATGAAGTGCAAAATACATCCCAAAAAATCATTCTCTCTGATCTCTCTGGAATTCATATGAAGAGTGTAACTGTCACACAACTGAGATTTCCAAAATATGGAAACAGTAGCTTACAGTGCACTCCCAAAGAAAACACTGAATGATATTTCCAGTGCATTTATTTTTAGAGTGGGTGGTAGTGGGGGGTTCAGAAATATTCTCCTGATCTTTTAAACAATTGAAAATGACTGAACTTAATAGAGACCACATGAGTAATTCTTAGGGGCGCGTGCACACACACACACACACACACACACACACACACACAGGCACACACACACACACACACACACACACACACACACACACACACACACACACACACACACACACA
>JBCNYH010000001.1:49346519-49366527 GCA_039654325.1 Tandanus tandanus | reverse complement strand
TAGAGAGAGAGAGAGAGAGAGAGAGAGAGAGAGAGAGAGAGTTGTTTTAGATTTTATTTCCCCCTCTCTGTTTATATAACTAAGGGATGAATGTCCTTCATTTCATGTTTTAGCTGATATTTTTTCTATTAAATACATTTCTTGATGAAAAATGTCTGGACCAATAGTCATCACATGGCTCTGAATTAGGCCTAGAAATCAAAATATGAATTCTTATTGGGGTTAAAAATTCATGGACTGTGACAAGCCATTTGGTAAGAAGTAGGAACATAACATTCTTATAATGTTTGCAGCAAATATAAAAATATAATTGCAACGACTCGTCAGCAAGAAGCTTTATAAGTTGTTTTACTCAGAATTGAATAGTTTAACTCTTATGTTTGATTCTCTGACCCAGTTCTGGGAAATCAGAAATCTTGGAACTTTGGAAGATTATGATGAAAAAAAATGCTGTTTTTGTTATTAAAGTTACTCTGCTTTATTAATGAACTTGCTTCGACTCACAATTTCAAATTCAAATGAATTTTAAATTGTTAAAATAATGCACATTTTTAATTATTCATTCATTCATTTGCCAAACGACTTAATTTTACTAGGGTTGCAGGGAGGCTATCTCAGCTGACTCTGGCTGAAGGTGGGGTACACCCTGAACAGCTCACATTATTAATTATTATTTACATAATGCACACTTACTAAAATCACTTGATTTATATTAAATAAAACAAAATTGCTCTTACCCAGTCAGATTCCTGAATAATAGAAGCTGTTGGACCTCAAAGGAGCCAAATTATACCTAATCATCCTTATTTTTCTTGCCTTTTATAATAGGTTCATTGACAGTTTAATGTGTATATAGCCACAAATTGTAGGGTGTAAATCTGCAGGGGAATGGGTGTCTTTGTTGGCTAAATACACTGTCTCGCTTACTTATGAAAAACACTGAACCACCCAGTTAAAATTCTTACAAACTCTGTTTGTACTGTTACAGCTTCCTACTTGTGACGTCACCAAGGCCCTGAAGTAGGAATTATCCCCTTTTTTCTGGGAAAGATAATAAAATCTTACACAAAAGGCACCCTGGTCACTTCCTTTCTCATGACACATCTAGTGGTTTATAAGAAGGTGTGACAGGACATGGCATATCCAGGGGAGTGCTTCAGTGTTGAAAGATATCACAGAGAAGTATGTAGTCCAATGTAGATGTACATTTTCTTTTACAATTCCCTGCTGCCATCCAATCAAAATCCCTGTATAGGTAAGTAAAGGAAAATGTACACAATACATTTATAAATTTGTTTCCACTTTTACTTCACAGCAAAATGCATTTGGGTTCGAAGCTCATGGACTTCCCGTGCTTGGTGGGTTTCCTCCCACAGTCCCAAAATGTGCACAGTAGGCTAATTGGCGGTTCCAAATTGCCCCCAGGTGTGAAAGTGAATAGTTGCATGTGGGTTGGCAATGGCCTGGCAAGCTGTTCAGGGTGTACCCCACCATCACCCAGAGCCGACTGGGATGGGTCCCAGCCTCCTTGCAACCCTAATTAGGATTAAGCAGCTTAGAAAATGAATGAATGAATGAAAGTCTTCTAAGAATTTAAGTATCAAAGTTCCAGTGTTGTATGTTTTTTTTTCTTTTAGCTCAATTGACGCATTACTTCATAAACTTTGAGATGACTGGCACTCGATGGTCTCGATTTACAAAATAAACTTATGACAAAAAACATGTGTATAGCCATTCAAAGACTCCCTCAACTCAAAGACATGTTGGCTGTTCCAAATTTCCCATAGGTGTGAATGTGAGGGTGAATGGTTGTATGTGCGTATTGGCCTGCAGTGGTCTAGTGAACTGTTCAGGGTGTACCCTGCGTTCGCCCAGTATTGGCTGAGATAGGCTCCAGCCTCCCTTAGATTCATATGAAATGAATTTTGAGATAGCCTACCTGTTAAGATAGCCTACTGGTTACATAATTACAAGCAACTGAAATTAAGTAATTATAATCAATGAGTAGTATAACTGGGCTGGGATCTGTCTTTATTTGTTGTCTATCTATTTCCATAATAAAATTTTAGGTAGTTTATTTCTAATCTATAGAAGGGGAACTCCCCTTGTTTCCTCTGCACAGAGTATCTGTATTTTGTTCATATTAATTATATCCTTGTTAGCAACCAAATAAAGAAAAATGCTGATACTATGGCATATACTGCCAAATGTGACCATGTCATGCTCGGACTGTGGTTTCTGCTCATTTGAAACCCATAAGTCTTGATTTGATAGAATTGTAGCTCTTTGGCTTCTTTTTTCCACTAATGAGAACATTCTTTTCACAATACATAAACATCTGAAGTTTTGTTTGCACAAATGATTAAGGACTTTTGTCCATTTTCTGTAAACTTTGGGCTGCATTCAGAGAAAGCGTCTTTATTTTAGAAGATGAGTATTTCTGTTGTGAATGTTCTCCATTTTCGGATTTGGCTCATACAAGGCTCGTGCAATACTCTAGGCAGCTGATTATTTATTCATTCACTTTCTGAACTTAATCCTAATTAGGGTCACCGGGAGGCTGGCACCAATCTCAGCCGACTCTGGGTGAGGGCAGAGTACACCCTGAACAGCTCGCCAGGCCATCGCAGGGCAGAAACACGCTGACGGCAATGCACAGGCAGCTGATTAGGATAAAGTAATTAAACCCCCTGCATGTAGTTCGTGTCATTGAGGTTGCAAGTTCTTTTTCAATGATGGACAATTATATAGTTTATTGTGATTTTTTTAATGGTTTGATTGGACTGCTGGTCATGGATGTTTTTCTGTGAATTTTTGTACACATGGTATCAAAGCTGAATTTCATGTCACAATCACACTGATGTGCTTTAAAGCTTTGTACGTGGAATTTCAAGCCAAGACATCTGAGATATGCTCTCCACTTGAACTCAAACAGAAAGTCTCTTGATTGTGAAGCTTGCTGTATCCAAAAACATTCAAAAAGAGCCAAGGCTTTCATTCACAAATATCAAATATCAGCAGAACACCCACTTATAGTAATCCCCTACAATATTTCATGTATATTTTCTGTTTTAAACAGTCATTTGATACCACTTACCTCTCTCTTACATCTCTTACCATTAATGCCACCAAAATGGTTAACATTAAACACATTTACCAATGCCAATCCAGCTAAAATATAGCCACAACTAGTAATGACGTGTATATAATCATATCCATCATAAAATGTTTGAGACATTACAAGGAAAGCAAGAAGTTACATAGCACTTCCACATATGTCGTTACACTTCATTTGTGTGAATCCCATGAACTGTCTAGAAGAAGCATGTCAAAATATAACGTGCTAAATTGAACAAAATCCAAAACACCTCTTTCACTTTCTGTTGGGCATGGCTTATACAATGTACAACAAAAATCAGTTCATCTTGAGAAGTCCCACAGGCATACCAAATTTGGTACGTGAAACTATATGCTAGACACAAGACTCAATGACAAATGGTGTTGCTATATAGTTCCTGGGGCCATACCAGGGACCAAGACTTTGTCCTCAGAACTGAAACTGTCCCAAACACCGATTGCTGTACTAAACTTCATGAATCTTTTCCCATGGGAAATACTGACAAGTCTTGAAGAAAAAGAAGAAGAGGGAATTAATTACACACAGTATTATTAGCAAAGTTGCCACTGCATTTATATTTAATTATATATATTTTTGTATTCTATATTTTATTTTATATTTTTATTTTATTTTATATTTTACATTTTTATATTTATATTAACCTTTAACTATAAAGTCCTTCGGGTAGTTATGGTTATTGTTATTGTTCTTTTTCTTCTTGATGTTGACAGTTTATTCTTCAAATTTTAGGACAGTCGTAACAAGCATTTCACTACATATTGTACTGTGTGTGACAAATAAATTTGAATTTGAATTTTAAAGGGAAAAAAGATCCTTACAGAAGAAACAGGGTCCTGCGCCTCTGGTGTAAATGCCCTCTGGTGGACATTGTGGGCCTTGCACCTTTGGGGCGTTTAATGGCTTAATTGGTCAATAGTTACAATACTGGAATAGCTTACAAAAATTATTGTAAGCCATATATTTTACTTACAGTTTTAGGAAAGCATATAATAATTTTAAATACATGTATGTGTAAATTTAAACCAATGGTGTAACAGTTTAGAATTTCGGGTGATGGAAGAGTTGTTGATTGCAAAAAATTACCAGTCAATCCTAGAAATAGGTAGAAATAATTATAACACAGGAAGGAAAAAACCTGCAAGAGGAAATTTATGCAGAAATGTTTATATATTTATTGGTCTATTTTAGGTGTACGTGCAGTACTATGCAAAAATCTTGGGTACATTCATAGAAAGTAAACATGCCTTCAAAAATAATTAAATTACTTTTGGCTGTTTGTTTGAATATTTCTACATAAACAAATAAAAGTCAATATCTGTCATGATGACCCTTTGTTTTAAATAGTAGTCTCAGGTACAATTCGTGTGGTTTTATAAGGAAATAAGCTGTACATTTTATGGAGTATCTTGCAGAACAGTTCTTCTGGAGGTTTTGACTGTCACACTTACTTCTTATTTTTGCAGCACAACACAGCAGCCTTCGTTATGCTTTGCCTAAAAGGTTTTTTTTGTTTTGTTTGCTTTTTTGTGTGTGTTTTATACTGCTTTACTTATACACAATTAGTTTCTGTTAACATTTAATTTTCTGCTATATTTTTTTTTTTGTACCTACTCAATAATGTAGAAGTCAAAACTTAACAATCTATAACAAAATTTATACTAAAAAATAAAGTACGCAAGACTTTTGCACAGTGCTGTATACCGCCACTAAACAGATTCCCCAAACAATCTCTGTATTTGTGTATTTCATCTGTGGGGATTAGTTAACTAGTCAAATAATATAAGAGCACATTGGTATAGTTTGTCTTAAAAGATTTAAATATTTAGAGTTTTTACTTTTTAAGTAAAGTGTGTACTGACTATATTTCTATGTTCATGACAAATTAAACAACGATCGCTCTATATATAAAATGGCAGGGCTATGTTTTCCATCAAATGGTTGTACATTTCAGTTAGAATTTGATGAGAATTACATTCTTTTGATGTCCCTTATAGCTGACTCTTCATATTATCTCTGTGATTCTATCATGCATGTTCTCCCTGTGCTTGTGTGGGTTTCCTCCAGGCACTCCGGTTTTCTCCCAAAGTCCAAAGACATATGCAATAGGTTAACTGGCTGTTCCAAATCGTCCCTAGGTGTGGATGGGAGTGTGAATCGTTGGGTATGTGTTTACCCTGCAATGGTCTGGCGAGCTGTTCATGGTATACCCTGCCTTTGCCAAGTGTTGGCTGAGATGGGCTCCAGCCTCCCAGTGACCCTGGTAGGATGGAGCTTTTTGGCAAATGAGTGAGTAGGTGAGAGCATGTGGGCATTAAAAAAATTAATAGGTAACAATTTTATGTACTGAAGTTGATTTAACTAAAACCACCACTGTAATCTGTAGAAGGATTATTATTAATGAATAAACACAAAGACACACACATTCATAAATGCACTGTATAATATCAGATACCAGGGATGCACTTGGAAATATGGAATGTATTATCGGCTCAAATTGAGTTAAATTGCTGTAAAAATTGCAAAATTGCTGTTTATAATCACATTGCTTTAGCTTTGTATAAAGAACCAACTGTTTCTTTCTGTGTAACTTAAAGTAGGCCCTTGATTGGTGAGACGGCTCTATTTGTGGCTGGCACCAATGCCATAAACAAATCAAACAAATACAAAATATCACAAAAGCCCTCTGTGTTAAATTTTGGAAGTGAACATAATGACCAAAGGCCAGCTATTCAGACCAGAGCAAACTTTAATCTGTGTCTGGAAAAACAGGCACAATAGAGACAATATGCTCCACCTGGTCATAGTCAAGCCATTAAAAACAGAAATATTCAGATTTCATGCTGTTTTTACACCATGATGTGAGCACAGAAGAACAGTTGAAGCAAAATTTCAACACTGTCAATTAAATAACACTCATGTTTAGACATGACACTCAGCAGAATCGGACAAAAATACATGATAAATACTCATAAAAATGAATGTGCAGCTTTTATGTTCAGAAGTTAAAGTAAAATTTAAAAATATTACTAATACTTATGGTTGTCACCTGAGAAAACTCAAGATGGATAATCGCTGTTTATCGTTAAATGTTGCTTCATTCATTGCTGCAGTACAGAGGCATTTCCCAATCACACAATTGCTTTAGTCTGGATTTTGTCCTAATTATCTCCCGCATATTTTATGTGACTTTTCTTCTCTTGTTAGTAAACTATGGTCAGAGCACATGACTGGTTGTGATACAATATCCCAAGAGCATTTAATGGTTAAGAGGCCTTAACCACTAAGCCACCATTGCCTTTGAATCAGTTCACAAATTGGCAATGAACTTTAACTTTATGTTTACCTTTAAAGTGCAGCAGATAAATTATTTTTTCAGGTGAATCTTTCAAAATGTGATACAAGCACCAAATTTGGCACAAATACTCCTTAGGGGTTACCTTTATGAAAAAATATGCTGACCACCTAAAATTCAAGATGGCTACCATTTTTTCAAGATGGCCGCCATAATCAATAACGAAATATTACTTTTTGCAATAAATATACACAGACTTGCCCAACATGGATGATTCTGGTACCGAATCATACATTTTAGACCATGCAAAATCTAGTTTTTGGACTTCTGAATCACTAAGAACCTTCTTTGTGCCTTATTTGGGACTTCAGATCAAAATTACAGAACTGTGGGTAACCTACATAATGATATAGTAGTGCAGTAGGTCTTAGATGATGGACTCCTGGCACTAGTCCTCACTACTTACCTAACTCTCACCTGTGGCTCCAACAAGTTGCTAGTGCACGGCAACGGCCACACCCCGGTACCCTGTGTTGGCTCACAAGCTAAACTAGGTGAGGGTAGCACATAGAGAGGGCCTCTGTATGTGATGGAGCATGCCAGGCTCTGACACAAAGTGCATGAAGTCAATACAAGAACTCATCCATGGCTGGCCAATGTGGAACACCTCCCAGTGATGATGAGAACTGCACCTCAACCAAGGACTATAGAAAAGGAGACAAAAATCACCAAGGAAGGGAGATAGAGAGTAATAGAGTGCATGTCAAGGTACAACCAGGGCACACTGGCAACACTGCACTGCTGTGGAACTCAGCATAGGGTTCAGTGTCAGCTAAATATTACATAATCTCTTGTATTATCAGTGTCCCAAATCCTATCTAATATAAGCCCCACTTGTAGTTCGACAGCCGCACCGGAATTGACAGGATGTGCCAGCACGGGAGAGCCGAGCCAAGGGTAACGGGGCTTTACATGACTGAATGTAGTTACCCAGGAAGGTGCACAGATCGCACGGGACTTAAAATGACATTAGATGAACGATCTGGCTAGGTGTGGGTGATCATGTCCGAACCTAGTTGTATCCCATACCTGAATGTGCATCTTTATACTGTGGTATTAAGGCGGTAAAAGGATAAACCCTCTGCCTTACAATATCCAAGATGGCAAGTTTAACACCAGGATCATCAACATGGCAAACTGATTGGAGCAAATGCTGTCTATGTCAAGAGGACAAGGATGATGATGATATCTCCAACAACACGTTATACACCTAAACATGATGGCTACACCATGATTGCAACCAATATCCCCCTGTTCCATGCCCTTCATGAAATGCCGTTTGTTCTGGATCCAGCAAGACTGGATGAGGGTGAAGGCATAGAACAAACACTGAGGAAGAGCAAGGCACAGTATCACCAGAGCTGCCGTGTTATGTTCAACAACACCAAACTGGAGAGGGCAAAAAAAGGAAGGCTGCTGCTCAGAGTAAAGAGTCAGGAGAAGGGCATACTAATCAGCGACGAACCAGCCGTGAAAGTCGAGAGTCTGAGTGTTTCATAAGTGGAAGATAAGAACCAGCATCTGAACTGAGAAAGGCCAGGACCATGAAGTTCAACAAAATGTACATGACTGTGCCAAAAACCTAAATGATGGAAGACTTCTGGCAGTTCTAAGTGGTGGAGATGTTATAGCATAGGAGCTCAAGTACCACTCTTCATGTCTAACAGGCCTGTACAACCGAGAGAGAGACCACATGAGGAACATTGAGAGGCAGAAACAGTGCCAGGGAGTTGAACAACAAGCCTACCCATTGGCATTCTCAGAACTGGTGACCTACATAGCCGAGACCAAATCGAGCTCTGAAGGTCGTTCTATCTTCACACTTGCAGACCTGGTCAGCCTACACAAACAGTGGCTACAACAGCTGGGACTTGAGGCACCTGATGTCAACCCTACCAGACTCAAGGACAAGCTGTTGGCAAACATTTCTGAGTTGGAATCTCAAAGGAAGGGATGAATTACTGGCTTTCCAGAAAGATGTGGGCTTGGTCTTGTCACAAGCCTCTGACTACTCTGAAGCCGTGACACTTGCTAAAGCAGCCAAGATCTTGAGGAGACACATGCTAGACCATAAGTCCATATTTTATGGCAATTTATATGACAGAATGGTGGCCAGCTTGAAAAAATGGCAGCCATCTTTAATTTCAGGTGGCCAGCGTATTTTTTTCAAAACAGTAACCCTTAAGGAGTAATTGTGCCAAGTTTGGTGCTTGTATCACATTTTGAAAGATAGTTTGATGTATCTGCTGCACTATTAGCTAGCAGATAAACTTTGCTAATTCATTATGTGCACTGGGAATTAAATTTTCTGTAACCATTATAAAGGGTACATTTCTGACAAAGATTGAGAGCAGCGTATTTTAATAAAAAAATTTTTTTAAGCATCACACACGTATGTGTTCGTTCCCCACACTGTATACACAATATTGGAAGTACACAGTTGTAAACAGTCTTTATACAGTGCCACATTACAGTTTGTTTTTACTGGAACCAAGAGAACCAAAACTGTTGCATAGAGTCATACATGTGTAAGAGATCATTTTCAAAATCTCCAGAACTGCCGCTAGTTCTTCAAGATCAGTACTCAGTAAAGTCCTTTCTCTACAGTATTTCTGTGTCTAAAATGTCTATGCAGTGCTGTATATGTAATATTTAGGGGCTCTGTAGACACTTATTTATATTGACATTTATGGCACCCTTATCCAGAGTGACTTACATAAGTGTTTTGAAGAGACTATCAATGAACACATTCTGATACTGGTTCACTAGGACACAGGCTAAGTGTATTTTTTTTTTTTTTTTTTTTTTTTTTTTTAACAATTTTCTTTTAATAAAGCTTGCTAAGGCCTATCTTTCAGAAATAAAGGTCACAAGTGCTTGAAAGTTATGACGAAATTAAGGAGTCTTCTACAATATTGGGTATAAGACTTACAAGAAATGCAATGTTACACACATTAGCAGTAGTAAATGTTTCTTGTATCATGAAAAAAGGGTAAGTAATAGAAGAAGGTAAGTGCAATAAATATTTTCTAATTTATCTGGTGTTACTCAATATCTGTTAATCCAACGTTTTTGAGCTGACCTACATAGTGCAAAGATATTAGAGTCACTGCAATGTTACAGCACTTATTTAAACCATTTTATGCTTAAAAACAGGGTAAAACATATGGTACCAGTCAAACATCTGGACATGTTTAGTAGTTAACATTAGCTGCTAATTGTTGTTTTCTAAAGAAACAGACCAAGCTGTCAAGCAAAGTCAGACGTATAAAGTTCCTACGTGATATTTCTAACCTCCCCGAATTTGTTCCACAAATGACTGAATTAGAAAAATTGCTTGAACAACAATGCAAGCAAACTGAGAAAATGCATGTTTGTGATTATCTCACATATGTAGACTACACCCATCTGCGAAAGAAATAATATTATTACAAGTCATAATATTATGCCACAAAGTGAATATCTGACTTAATAAACATTTTTGACTAAACATTTTAATGATTAAAGTTTATTGTGTTTACTAGCTGAAATTTCAGCATTGATTGTTTTGTTTAACTTTTTTTTTGAGCAAGTGCAAAATTGCAAACTGCTATTGCTGATGTTAATTAATCATCATTAAACATAATACAAATGTGATTTATTCCTGACCTATATTCACTCACTCACTCACTCACTCATTTGCCAAACAGCTTAATCCTATTAGGGTCACAGGGAGGCTGGAGCCTATCCTAGCCGACACTAGACGAAGGTCCATTGCAAGGCCAACATACACACAATCATTCACACCTAGGGGCAATTGGAACAGCCCATTAGCCTAATGTGCATGTGTTTTGACTGTGGGAGGAAACCAGAGTACCCAGCGGAAACCCAAAACAAGCATGGGGAGAACATGCAAACTCCACACAGAAACACCTGAGCCCAGGACTCGAGCCCAGGACCGTATGGCTGTAAGGCAGACATGCTAACCACTACACCACTGTGCCACCCCTGACCTATACTGTTCTGCCCAAAATTTTCTTGTTCCAAACCTTCCAAAAGTTCCAATATTTTTGTTTTGGGTATCATTTCTTAGTAGTCCAATCAGGCCAGCCCTTGCATTCAAATGTCCAAATACATTAAAATGTTAAAAATAAACAGTGAAAATATCTGTGATTTTTACTGTCCAGGCTGAGTCTAAAACTACTAATTTTTTTAATCATTATTTTTGTACTTTTGATCTTTTATTACTTTTAGAATTCTGATTGTGTGGCATTGTGGTTAGCACTGTTGCCTCACAGCGAGGAATTTCTTGGTTTGAGCCTTAAGGCCTTTCTGTCTGGATGTACTTTATTAGAGCTTTATATTTCCGTGCTTGTTCCATTATGTTTACATTTCTATAGTAACACTGAGTTTTATGTTTGACATTCCACAAGTTTCTAATCTTAATCCTAAAAGTCTAATATTAATTAGTATATACTACATGGGAATGGTGCGATCTGACTGGTCCACTATCTCGTGATTAAAACCACTTCTAAGCCATTTTCGGCTGCCAAGAACTTTTTTCACGGAGCTGTGCAACACCTTGAACTGGCATTGTGTGCCCAAACCCGACACTCCAACAAGGTACCACCTGATGTTCAGGTACTGACTGCCCTGGGCTTTTTTGGCCACAGGAAGATTTCAGAGGGAGCTCAGAGATCTGGTGGGTATAATATCACAGGCATCAGGGACATCCTCCTATGAGTCCTGAAGAGTATATATTTACTGGCCAGACAATACATTAAATTTCCCTATATTGATCATAAAGAGCTTCTAATCAAGGCTTTTTGTTCTGTTGCTGCTGTAACCAACATTTTAGGTGCAGTAGACTTTACACCCTCTCCCGATCCATTCCAATACTTCAACTGTAGACAGAACCACTCAGTTAATGTCCACATGTCACTTGCAACTACCAGAACCATCTCTTGAATGTGGTCTCTCATTTCACAGGCTTTTGTTCTGACAATAACAAGCCACAGTAGGAGATTGGGGACATGGGCTGGATGTGTTTGGATACAGTATGTTAATTTAATACATTATGTAATTTAATACAGTATAAAAGTACAGCCACTGGTAAGCTGCTTAACACACCAGAGAAGGTACGTATAGGACAGCATTTCAAGTGGCATGATCTAACGTCTATGTTTGGTGATTTTTTAAAGCCACTGATTTTGTTTGAGACCTTTGTTTTTTTTTTTTATTATTTCTACACTCTTCACACTAGTGAATATCTCATCTGGAATTTATGTCCTGCTGCAGTGGTTCTATTTCCGAGGGAGTAAAATTCTTCCCCCTTATAGATTCCAATGCTTCCGTGGATTTGCAGCTTTAACAATGTTTCCACACTGCCCTACAGCTTTAACTATGTTTCCACATGGCCCTATGTCCTTTAATGGGATTAACCATGAACACAGCAGCAAACAAATTATAAATCATAAATCCGACATAAACTTTTCTTACGAAATTTTCTTAAGAGCAAATTTACGAAAAGTTGAGAAGATATTTATGGATGAGGCCCATTGTTCTTTCTTCTGCATTTGTTTTATGGTTCACTCAGCACCAAATATTCTATGTACTTGTATGTATTCTATGTACTATGTATGTATGTGTGCATGCATGTGTGATATATATGTTTTGTATATATATCGTCTTGATTTCATCTCATGAAGGTGCTGAAAGAAACCTTTTGAGTAATAATGCTGCATGTGCCTTTTTTCAATTAGAAATAAGTTCTGAGCTCCAGTAATGACCCAGACATAACAACTAGTGTTGAGATCCAGCAGGAGTTCTGCTGAACACATGGTGCTAATGAGGCCAGCATGCTGTATTTTTATACTGCCAATTGCCAAGTCTATACCGAAGGTCAGAATATCTCTTCTCTTAGCTATCGTCATCTACACAAATATGTCTTTTCACAGCCACACAACAAAAGCATAACCGTATGGTTCAGGGGTATGTTAATAATTCTCAGTGATCTTGGGTCTTCATAACTTCCTCTAGCAATTATGATGTGTATGGCAGACTGCTACACAGTCAAAGGTCTTGGTTTATAGAGAGGTATTCTTAAGGTGAGGAAACCAAAGAATAAGAATGAACAGTACGTTATGGAAACAGAATACCTCAATCCATTTTAAAAATCTAATATATTTGAGTGCATTCAGTACCTACAGTATACCACTCATTCCTCTTAAGAAATCGTCTTATTGTTCATGATACTGAACAGACTGCTATGTTCAGTCATTCTTTTGTTTAGTAACTACTGTCAATGCATTGTGAGGAATAATCTTCCTAAGTACTGAAAAGGGAATCAAACTTTCATGACGCCAACCGAATCATTACATACAAACATCTGTGGATACAGCAGTATTTCAGTCTCCCTAAAGCACTTGGGGGAAGCGTGCCTACGTCTAAAGTACTTTTTTGAGAACTGTGCTTCTTTTCATTGGGTAGGATACAATGTGTACACAACTTACTCTGTTTCCATGATAACTTATTAATCTGGACCTGATTCAGCATTCCGTTTCTTCATGACAGAAACCACTATGGTCTCTACAGCTTCATCTGCCTTTCCAGAACATTCTCCTTTACTGCAAATAAACTACAAGGAGAAAGTATTTCTTTCTTTTGGAAAGAATGATAATGAGCATAATTTAATTGTGATTTTTCAAATAAGTACTAGAAAAGGAATATCTGCTATAAGAACACCACATCAACCACCATAGCCCTGAAACCAGTTTATAGTTCGATGAAGGAATGGAACCTTTCTCATGCATAACATTATTTAAGTTTGAAATGCTTACTGGTGTGGCTAAGCCTGGGTTATTAGTCATGAAAAATATGGCTGTCTTCTTGTCTTAGTACATAATGGTGATCTGTGGAGCAGTAGTCAAAAATAAACACACTTGCAATGACATCACTGGCAAGCCATGTTTAGGTGACAGGATACTATATTTGTAATGGGCGTTTAAATTTCCAAGCGTTCTCATACTGAAAGTGCAGTGAATATGTACAAAAAAAGAGGTCACTGTAGCAATACTTGCTTTTATAGAAAATGTCAGGAGTTATATATGCCATTGTACCATTAAATATACTGTATGTTTGTACATAAGGCCTCAATGGAGAAAAAGTAAGTTTTGGCAGAGGATTTAATGGCAAAAGCACTACAAAACTCTCAAATTCATGGTCCCATGCAAATGGAACACAGTCTTTCTGAGTTATATATGCGAACTTGACAGTAAGAGCCTGGTCTGATTTTAGTTGAGGGCAACCCAGCCCTCCTGCATTCCTGCTTTTTAGTAGGAATTATCATTTTCTATATTCCCCATGAGACTTTTATAAATACTTTCATACATCTGCGTTTAAAAGCGAGAGGATAATGAAGTCTTATGAACAGTCTGACTTTTAGAATAAACCATATAAAATTAAAGATGACATCTTAACTCCATTATATTTTGAAGTGATATGTTGGAAAATTCTTGATGGTACATGGATTTAATACACATCAGTCAGCAGGGTCACAAGAGCAACCTGGAGAAGAATCGGGAAAGAACTGATAAAAATACAAACTAAAGAAAGAGAAGAATGGAGTGCGAGAAAATGAAAACCAGAGGCGAGCCACCTAAAACAAATAGTATTTCAAAAATTGATTATTATTACTACAAGAATGCTGTTATATTCTGTAACACCTTGTATATTCAGTGTCATAGTATTGTCAAATGTGACCCTGAAAACTTCAACTGTTCAAAACTGATTATAAAGAAATACAGTCCAGGCAACATGTGTTATTGTTTTTATAAAAGGTTACAACCTGAAGATAGTTATGTTTGTGATAGGCATGGTGTGTGGGAATGGCAAAGGAATGCAGTTACGGTGAATATAAAAGTCTAAACACTCATGATAAAAATTGCAGGGTTTTTTTGTGGGGGAAAAAAAAGATAAAAGAAAGAAGCCATGATAATTCATGTCAGATCTATTTTCTTTTTTTTTGTGTAATAAAGCAACCAAAAAAATGCAAGTCAAAATCAAACAGAAATGTTTAATAAACAAAACAAAACAAATAATTTGGTTGCATGATTGCACACATATACATCCTAACTAATATTTCACAGTGTACCATTTGCTTTAATACACCATTCTTTAAACCATTCCCCAGGTTTTTAAAAATTATTTAGATCTGGTATTTAATTGCACCATTCCAGAACATTGCTGTTTGTCTTCTGAAGCCATTCCCTTGTCGTTTTAGAAATTCTTTTTATACTCCTTTCTTGATCTTTCAGCAGTAAAATCTTGTACATGCTTTATGGCCTCTTTGCAGTCCATGGCATCAGCAGATGGATTAAACCAAGATGTTAAGAAAATCTTATAGACACAGGCTATCTATTTTTGGGGTGTCACTCAGAATCACTTTGTTGATGACAACTGTATATAATTTTTGGACATAAATTTGAGTATGATTGGTTAATTCTGAGCAGGAACACATGCTCCATTAAAAAAGGTATGCACAATTATTCAACTCGGTCATTTTAAGGTTTCTCATCCCCCCCACCCCGAAATGTTTTTAAATTTTGATATTTCCTTTTGCTGTATCACAGAAAATGCTCTGACACAATTTACCTTATTTTCATTTTAACGTCATAAAAACCTGCAATTTTAATAGATGTGTACTGACCTCTTATATCCACTGTATAAAGTTAAAGGCAGCACGGTAGCGTAGTGGTTAGCACGTCCACCTCACAGCAAGAAGGTCCTGGGTTTGAGTTTCGGGTTTGGTGAGGGCGTTTCTGTGTGGAGTTTTCATCTTCTCCCCTTGCTTGCATGGGTTTCCTCTGGGTACTTCAATTTCCTCCCACAGTCCAAAGACATGCACATTAGACTAACTGGCTGTTCCAAATTGCCTCTAAGTGTGAGTGTGAATAGTTGTGTGTGTGCTGGCCCTGCTATGGTCTGGCAAGCTGTTCAAAGTGTACCCCACCTTCACCCAGTGTTGGCTGAGATAGGCTCCAGCTGCTCCCTGACCCTAATGGGATTCAGGGGTACTGCAAATTAATGAGTGAGCGAGAGTGGGAGTGTTTAAAGTTAAGAAGTATAATCAAATAATGACACTCAATAGGAAAGCAGTAATAGGAAGTAACTCTGCATGATGAAGATGATGATGATTATTATAACAACACATACTCGTGATCACATTCACCCAAATACAGATAAGAAGCATCATTCATGTTTCACGCTGTTTGCGTTTTGTGTGTAATCATGCTGTCTTTTCTCAGTAGCAAGAACAGTATATAGAAAAGGTGCACTTGCCATTGGCCAAATCTTTTGCTCAAATTACAAAAAGCTTACTGCTCTGTTGTGTGTCCTTTTATGTCATTTGTACTTTGCCTGGACAATGTTTGCTTCTACTATTTACTTCTAGTATTTCTCCGACAGCATTTTGAAAAATCAGTGTTCAAGAAAGTAATCAACTGTGTTCACTCGTTATTGCATTTCAAATGTGCCTTTTCAATGACTGCTGATGATGTGTAGGACGTACAAAGTCTATTTACTTGATGATTGTCACTGATAGTCTGCTTAAATCTACAGTTCGCACTTGAAAGGACCCAGCCCCCAACCTCAGTAGTTCGTACCATTTTGTGCATTTCTTCTTATAACCACTGTTCGTGCAGTTGCTCTAGGTTTCACAAAAGTCAAGAATAAACAATGTTGACACTTAATCAGCAATCAATTATGCAATTAGCTAATTTAAAGACATTGTGGATACCTATGAAGGGCTCAGTGCCATAACCTGCTAAGTCCATACATGATGAAAAAATGAGGTAGTATTATATTCTGACAATAGAGCTCTCTCCCCATATGCTGAAAGTCACTCCAAAGTGGTCAACAAGCCTCTTTGCAGCTAAAATCCCAAAGCATTGACACATATAACATAATCATATTATCTGTGTCATTCATTCATTTTCTGAACTGCTTAATTCTAATTAGGGTTGCGGGGAGGCTCAGCAATGGTTCTTTTACATGCCTCTCACCACAGACAGTGAGAGACATGGCTGGGCTTTGATAACCCAGTTAGCTGCACTGGGGTTACAGCAGTAACAACCCAGAGAGAGTGGGGCTTGAACCCCTGACCTTCAGATCAGTAATCCAGCACTCTACCACCGGGCCTCCATTGCCCCTCAGAAATTTGTGACTTAGCAGGTTATGGCTCTGAGCCCTTCATACTGGGTGTTAATTGGTTTATTGGCGGCATGGTGGCGTAGTCGTTAGTGCATCCTCCTCACCAAAGGAAGTCTTGGGTTTGAGTCCCGGGCTCAGTGAGTGTTTTTCTGTGTAGCTTACCTGGGTTTCCTCTGGGTACTCTGGTTTCCTCTCTCAGTCCAAAGACATGCACATTAAACTACTTGCCCCTAGGTGTGAGTGTGAATGGTTGTATGTGTGTTGCCCTGCAATAAATTGGTGAGCTGTTTAGGGTGTACCCTGCCATTGCCCAGAGTTGGCTGAGATAGGTTCGAGCCTCCCCGAGAGCTAAGTAGGATTAAGCGGTTTGGCAAATGAATGAATGAATGAATGACTAGTTGAGTGTGGGATTGAGGGCAGAGTTCAGTTATTCATTCATTATCCATACTGCTGATTCTTTTTAGGGTCATGGAAAAGCTGGAGCCAATCCCAGCTGACCATTCACACCCACATTTACAATTAAAGGCAATCCAAGTATAGCCTAATATATACCTTTGAACTGTGTCAGGAAACCTGAGTACCTGGAAGAAATCCACACAAGCACAGGGAGAACATGCAAACTTCACTCAGAAACGCCCTCGCCGACCACAGCGCTTGAGCCCAGGACTTGCTGTGAGGCGTGAGTGCTAACCACTACGCCACCATGTCGCCCAGGGTAGATTATTGTTTCCACTTTTTGAATACCCTACTGGAAAGTACTAGCACATATTGACTCAGTTACACATATTGCCATGAAGGATGATCTGTGTGACCGAGTCCCCTGGGTGACATCCAGCAGATCCTTATCACTTTCCTCTAAGTATGTCATGCTGTGTGGTCACACACCATGACATGAGCTGTGGGTTGAAAAGATGTAGAGATGGGCATCATGAATCTCAAAGGAAGCACATATTCACCTTCAGCTTTTCTGCTTGGTAGTTGTCTTGTGATAGCTAGAACTGTCCAAACTGGAGAAAGAAATTATGCAGAGTTGGAGACTAATATGTCTTATTGACTTATGTGAACTCAATTTCCTTAATGTACTTGAGAAAGTCTTATTGACTTCCTCAAGTACACCACCAGTCAATATTTTAGATTCACCTTCATTTCAGTTTCCAGTTAAAGCATAGAAAAAACCTAGTTGAAAGTAAAAAGGAAGCTGGAATTGTCCTGTTTAACATAATTTAATCTGAATGTTTCACTCATTAAAGTAGCTACCCTTTGCAGATATTACAGCTGAACTCCCTTGTGGTATTCTCTTAATGATGGAGACTATTGTCCTGGAAGTTCTTCCCAACAGTGCTGCAGAAGTTCCCACAAATGTCTGGCACTTGTTGGTTGCTTTGCTCTCAATCATCTGTCCAATTCATCCAAAACCAACTCGACAGGGTTTAAGTCTTTAGACTGTGCTGCCATTCCATGATTTGAAGCCTACCATCTTGTTTCTTTTCATCGAAGGTGTTTCTAACATACTGCTTACCTTTGTTCCTTTTCACGTGCTTCACTGTTTACATTTCAATAAAACTGAAAAATGGGGGTGTTTGAAAACTTTTGACTGGTAGTGTATGTCTATAAGAGGGACATAGTGTCTCAATATTATCTGTTCCTGATAGCTGCTGTAATGTTTTCTAATGTTGTCTGTTTTGTTAAAAAGACACTTTGGTTTAGGGAATCCGTCAAATGCTGTAAAAGTAAATGTAAAAATCAACTAAGACAACATAAAAAAAAAAAAAAAAAAAAAAAGATAAAATTACCTAAAAGGCCTGAGAAACAACAACATGTCAAGCCTTACAAGAAAACTACAGTATCTGAAGACAGAATAGTTGTACGATGGAAGGTGGGATCTTCCTTTTTATGAGACAAGGCTTTCAAATTCAGCACTTCAATATCTCCATAAGCTATTTCTGAAACATTAACTGCCTTTTCATTGCTCTTTCACCTCCACTCGCTATCTCTCACACTGCCAATACTCTCATCCTGGCAAAGCTTGAAAGAAGCAAAGCTTCCAGAGGGGGGACTGAGTGAGAATGAGAGAAGGGATGAGGGGGATTCAGTAACCGTGGGCCAACATCAAGCCATCCACACAACTTTATTGTTTCAGCATGCCATTCTCCATTTGTTTTCTATAAAATTCACATGGTAGCTTTTTTGAAAGATTAGACTGGCTTGGTGTGCATTGTTTCAGGTCTGTTACATTTGCTACTTGTTTTGCAAGAACTGTTAAAAAAAACCATAGAAAGGAATGACATGGTTAAAATTTCAGAATCGAGAAAGTAGGTGTACTGAGTGCCATAAATTAAATATTAATTAACTTAAAGGGTAGCTGTGGTGAATTAGTGTTACTAGCTATTTAAAACGATCATGTAGGACATCAGTGAATCCTTCCAGCAATATCAGTCCTTGCCCCTTATCAAAGTGAGTGTGAGTGCTGTGACACTGTGCATGCTCAGAGACACATTACCTTCCTCACTGGCTGGTAGTGAGGCAAACTCGTTAGATTGGCTGGGCTGCGTTACTGACCCTGTACATCATAACACTTTATCGGCCACATTATCAGCTGCATAAAACAACAAGCGCAGAAATCGTGGAAAATCTTTCTTATGTGTTTCCTAAATCAACTTACGACAGGAAATCTGAGTTGGCAAAACACATAAGCCATTTTGGATTTACCATCACGCACATCTTTAGCAGCATTCTCATCCTCAGAGTCACTAGAATGTGACATCTCACTGTCTCCACAAGACTGCCATAGTTGCTTCTTGAACACCGTTTTTGTTTTATCACCTAAAATGTCATTCGCTGAACAGATCTGCTTGTTTACTTGCGTTGGACATCCCGACCCAACAAGTTCATGTCATTTCCGGAAAAAAAATGACTAACCATTGGTTCACCCTCTGAAGTAATCCACGGGATAACATTACCCAGTTTTGTGCTTTTTATGGTCATTTGTGTTAAAATAAGCATCTGAATTGCTTAAAGGTATTACATACGCACAAATTACACTGTAAGGATGACCAATACCGGTACACTTTAACTCGCATACTGAATGTGTGTGCTCTGTTAACCTGTTGTAAAGAGGGGTGGAAGAGCCAAAAAGTGAACATTAGAGAGTTGGCCAGCCATACACAGGTATTCCTACATATTTGTGAATGTAAAACCCAAAACGCAAATTAAACCAAGGCCAAATAAACTAAAAATTATCATACAGATTCCAAATACACTGCTCAAAAAAATAAAGGGAACACTTAAACAACACAATGTAACTCCAAGTCAATCACACTTCTGTGAAA
>JBCNYH010000001.1:49321121-49331156 GCA_039654325.1 Tandanus tandanus | reverse complement strand
GTGTACTCTGCCCTCGCCCAGAGTCGGCTGAGTTGGGCGCCAGCCTCCCCGCGACCCTAATTAGGATTAAGCGGTTCAGAAAATGAATGAATGAAGGTTTTATCATAAAGCATCAACCTCAGCTTAATTCAGAATTAAATATGGAATATATTGTAGTCAGATGTGATCAAACTTACACACACACACAAAACCAACTGGGACTGCAGCCAGTGAACAGCAATCAATCCTACTAAAGTATGGAGCTGATTTATTGATGCTTTGTGGCTGTTTTGAGGTTAGTGAACCTCGTGAAGATTAATGGCATGATGAATTCCAAAATATTCCACATCCAGGAGATTATAGTGTAAAACTTTCTCTACTAGGAGATTATGACTTGGCTATAAGCAGATCTGTTAACAAGACAACGACTCCAAATATAAATCAACACAAGTGGCTATTTCAGTCCCCTGTTTAAAAAAATTGCAGTTTGAATGATAAAGAACAATCCACATGCACAGACCTAAGAATATCACAGTTTGAAATGTTCTGCATGGAGGAGAGGGTGGTACGGTGGCGTAGTCGTAGTAGTTAGCACATCCACCTCACAGCAAGAAGGTCCTGGGTTTGAGTCCCGGGCTCAGGCGTTTATGTGTGGGGTTTGTATGTTCTCCCCATGCTTGTGTGGGTTTCCTCCAAGTACTCTGGCCTCCTCCCACAGTCCAAAGACATGCACATTAGGTTAATTGGCTGTGCCAAACTGCCCCCATGTGGGGATGTGAGGGTGAATGTTTGTGTGTTGCCCTTCGAAGGTCTGGTGAGCTGTTCAGGGTGTATCACACATTCGCCCAGAGTTGGACGAGATAGGCACCAGCCTCCCCGTGACCCTTATAGTAGGATTAAGTGGTTCGGCAAATGAGTGAGAGTGAGAGAGTGCATGAAAGAGCAGGATGAGATTTCAGGATGAGATTCTGTGCTGTTATTCTGTCCATGTAAGGTTTAATCTGTTGAGATGGTATTTATTTTGTTTTTTTAGATAACATTGCATTATTTTTTAAAAGCTAATTTTCAAAGGGTGCCAGTAATTTTGAATTTTTATGTTCTTAATTATTACAAAGCCCAAATACTTATAACGTAATCAGATGTATACCTTTTACACTCGAGCTTAGCCAGTGCTGTGTTAACACTAATGGACATTTAAAGTAGAACTATTTGGTTCACAGTTTACAGCAAAACTGGTCCCTATTTAAAGACAGTATTAAGCTTAAAGCAGCATATCTGAAACATAGCAGTTGGACCAGTTTAAATATAAATTTTTATTCCCCAATCTAATACCCTTAGGGCTGGTATATATGTTTTACAATAAAGCATTTTGCACTACCACTGAAACAGATTTCAGCTTCAGCATTTATGCTCTGCTGACTCAGCTTACGTAGCTTACAGAGAAAATTTCCTAATCTGGCTACTTATTATCATCTATTTTTCTCCCCAGGGCTGCCTCTCACATTCTGTCCAGGCTGAGGATGGATAAACATTTTAAAACCAGGGAAACCATTTGAGAACACCTCAGATAAATCCATATCCCATCCTTCCTTCCTTTTTTTGACTCTTTAACATATCTTACTTACATTCAACTTCAAGCTTAGATGTAAAATTGTTTACCAAGAATGTTATCAGACCTTTTTAAAAGTGTTTGTAGTGAAAGTACAGGTTTAATTATATTCACAGAAACAAACCTTTCAAATTCTATTTATATTTAAGCATGTCTTTCTGGTTAGTGGAGACAAGCACTCAGAGTGATGGGGTTTCAATATAGAATACTTTAATGCTAGAAAAGCAATAGGCACAGAAGTGTAACGCATTTTGCACGGGCAGTTCAGGTTGATAACGGTACCTGCAGTTTGCAGTTGTTTATATTGTATAGCGGCATGCGCTGTCAGGTTTTATTCCTGTTTTTAATCATAAATTTTCAATGATTACAAATGAAACTTTACATACTTACATACTTTTTTATTATAGTTACTTTTTTACGGAATTATATTTTTATGTAATAAATGAAATGAAACGGGCAGCAGTAGTATTTAGCACATCCGCCTCACTGCAAGAAGGTCCTGGGTACTCGGGTTTCCTCTCACAGTCCAAAGACATCAGGCTAATTGGCTGTTCCAAATTGCCCCTAGGTGTGGATATGAGGGTGAATGGTTTTATGTGTTTGCTCCGCGATGATCTGGGGAGCTGTTCAGAGTGTACCCTGCTTTTGCTAGTGTCAGCTGAGATAGGCTCCAGCCTACTTGTGTCTCTAATAGTATGATTAAGCGGTTCGACATAATGAATCAACATTTTCTGACCATTTTAAAAAATCAACAGCACTGTGGTATTATGCCTAGTAAAAAATAAACAGATACATGGTGCCTAAATAACATCTGAAAACTAGTGGCAAAAGGTGTTTTTTTAGGATGTTTAAGAAGTTATCCTGAAAAGAAATGTATAATGATTGACTGTATGTAGACATTTTCTGTATTTACAAAGAGCATCTCATGGCAGAAACCCATGAACCCATTGATATGATGCCAAGTAATTTGGTGTTACCTTTGTTGTATGCTACTGCAGTTAAAAGAGATACATGCCTTCCCTACATCCAACAACAGACAATTATGAGTCATTACAAATGAAGTTTTTTCCCATATGTCTACGCCCTCTTCAAGCCTACAGTATCTTAAGAAAATCCTCATGATCTGTATAATAGGTCAAGGTATTATACATTGGCTATAGAAGAGAATCACACCTTTTAAAATATTCACATTTGTTGCTTTGCAGCCCGAAATAATGACACACAAAATATTTTCCAGCTGTATTTACTCAATGCAATTAATAACAGCTGAGTAAAAGATATGACAGCAACAGTTCAGAAAAGGAAACAAATAAAATAGAATCACTGAGATGGGTAGAGGATCACCCCCGTGTCAGTACTTTGTGGAATCATCTTTTTTGCTTTGATTACAGCCATGCATCTGTTGGGATACTTATCTATGAACTTTGCAGATCTAGAATATGAAATATTTATCCACTTTTCTTTGCAGAACTGTTCAAGCTCAGTCAGATTGCATTGTGACTTTTGATGGACTGTGATTCTCAAGTCATTTCACAAATTTTGAATAGGGTTTAAGTTTGGACTGTGACTAGGCCACACAATAACATTCACATTTTTCTCCTCACTCCTCATGGCCTGATCTGAGAAGGGTCCTAGTAATTCCCAAAAACACCTGAGTTTTTTTTTTTTTTTTAGCAGTGGTGGGATCCTTTAACCATCAGTGGTTCTGTTTTTTACTTTTCTTAATTATACTTAAATTTATTTTCTTAAATATAGTATATCTTCCACTTGGCTATTAAAAGTTGCATTGAGTAAATACAGCTGAAAATATTTTCTATACCCAATGCATAACACATTTGCGATAGCAAAAAGTATTAGTGAATATTTTAATTCTACATTATTACTAGTACACATCATTTCTTGATGAAAATAAAAATTTTATAATGACCATGCTGGAGAAAAGTAATAAATTAAAGGTATTGCTGGAATTAATCCAGACCTCAACCGAAGCAGTAGTTATTACTTAATAAAAATTACCCCCAGCTCAGCAATATTAAATTGCTGCTGAGAACAGCTTTTCAAATTGCACATGTATAATTTAACATGAGCATATAGCCATCCTGGTGATTTATAGATTTCTTACAGTTATGAGAGGTGATCAGTCATATATGGGTATACTGTAGAAAGTCCGCATGCCATCAGAAACAACAACAACAAAAAAAACAAAAAACAAAAAAAAAAACAACAACAACAAAAAAAAAGAAACAGCAGTAAATCATGGCTTCATGTTTTACAGGGTTGGGATGCTAGAAGGAATGAAGAATGTCATACTAGAAGTAATGAAGAAAGCTGGCTGATCATTGTTCATAAAATCCATGGAGGAACATTTTCAGTGATGGCCAAATATTTTCAACCCCAGCCTACACAGTAAAATCCCCAGTGTTGAATTAAGAGTCAGATTTTCCTGTGATACAATCTACCTTCTCATGAAGAGGTGGGAACTGAAATATGATCTATGGATTCATGCTCAGTTTCATGTAGAATAAATAACGCTCGCTGTATAATTCAAATCATGTTGTGCTTCTAGGTGCAATAATTAAATGTTTAAAGATTCAAGGCAAGTGGAAACAAGGGTTAGATTTAATACAAGATCTGGTTTTCATATGTGGAACCTCGCAGAAAATATATAATTTATAGTCTGGTCTCCTGAGAACCCATATGGTGTGTAATTAGTATAATCAAACAGGTGTAATGCGATTGGATGTTATTCGATTTTATATCACCAAAGTCAAAAGATATGGTGCAATACTAACCCTAACCCTTTGTATATTTTTTCTATCAGTACAAGGTGTTATGAGTTGTTATTTAAAATTAAAGCACTTTCACATATTCACACATTTTATGTATAAAAGTTGGAAGCAACTGCCCTCAAATAACATTCAAAGTTCACACACTTTTCACGTGCTGGCCAAACAAACCCAGAGTAAACGCTAACATACTCATTCATTAATTTTCTAGGCCACTAGGTTGGACGTAGACTGGTGCCCATCTCAGCCGACTCTGGGCAAAGGCGGGGTACACCCTGAACAGCTAGCCAGGCCACTGCACGGCCAACACATATACAACCATTCACACTCACACCTAGGGCCAATTTGGAACTTCCAGTCAGCCTACTGTGCATGGTTTTGGACTGTGGACAGAAACTGGAGTACCTGGAGGAAACCCAGGCAAGCACAGGACTCAAACCCGGGACCTTCTTGCTGTGAGACAAACGTGCTAACTACTGTGCCACAGTGCCGCCTGCTACCATACTCATATGTTATAATGTAACTTTCATTTTCCAGTAAAAAAAACCTCTCTGCAAACGTCAGTAGAAAATTCAACAGGTTGTAATTTTCTTCATTTGCCTGCATGAGTTGTTTTTATTCACAATAAACTAATTGAAACATACATTAAAAAATGCCTAAAAATACATAAAAATACATAAAATATATGTAAAAGCCATTGATATGAGTTTATGCTTTCATTATCTGCTGTATGCATTTCCTTGGACCAAGTATAAAATATGAAGCTTCAAATCCAACCTCCAGTTAAAAAAAAAATATATAGATAATTTATCTATATATAATCTATAGGATTTAAACCACTGTTGTGAATAATTAATGGTCCAAACTAAATGAACTCGGGCAATGAAAAAATAGAGGAAGGAGTACTATTACTACTTAAAAGTAAATAAATGTCTTCCAAATAAGTGCTCTATTTGTAAAGGGTGAGAATAATGTGAAATAAAAATGAAACAAAGACACTCCATTGTATAAAAAACAAAAAAAAAGAAATAGCAAAAAAGCCTTTAATAGAGCATAAAAAAAGCTACAATCAAGAAGGCCTTCTTCAGGTCACAACATGGTGTGTTTAATTGAATGTTAATAAAAGTTAAATGGTTAATTACACCATTTTGTGCCCTGAAGAAGGCCTATTTGCATTTAGGTTTTTTTTTTTTTTGCCATGCTCGTTTAAAGGCTTTCATAACACTTTTCTTCCACATAAGTGTGCGTTCCGTTTTTCTTTTCTTTTTTGTTTCAAATGTACTTGACCCTTTAAGAAGTACAATTTAATATGTATATAGCTCATTAAAAAATAAATTGCCAGCACCATGCCAAATGAAGGTCAGAATTGTAGGAACAAAATAGCTACCAAAATCTAAGCTGTCAGATATGTACTTAACTTTTAAATGTTCTAAAAGCATTTAACTATTGTTCCAATAATGTTTCATGTGATGTCAAGCTTTATTTCAACACAGCATATGATTTACAGATGCAGATGCATACAAAATTACATTTCTGAATGTCATTAAAAGAGATTTTATATGAACTTTTATTGGAATAAATTACACGATATTGAGATATTATGCACATAATATTTCCTAAGAGCCCATTTTCACAAATTGAATTATTTAAATCAATGAACATGGTGTGGATGCCTCCACTGCCTGAGATGTAATAGCAGAGAAACTTTTTTACTCTCATGTATTGAATAGCAATATTCCCTTGCATTTTTCAGAATAGAGATGATATATGTCCTGGTAAAATTTTAAAGAAAAGTGCTGCAGTTTGCCTGGTTACCTGAATAAGTACATGTAAAATGTGTAATGTATCTTTTAAAAAAAACTTACATGAACCATACACAAAACACATAATAAAATACTGCATAAATTGGGGTGGCATGGTAGCGTAGTGGTTAACCTGTCTGCCTCTCAGTAAGAAGGTAGTGGGTTCAAATCCTGGGCTTGGTGATGGCCTTTTGTGTGGAGTTTGCATGTTGTCCCTGTGTTTGCATGGGTTTCCTCCGGGTACTCAGGTTTTCTCCCACAGTTAAAAGACTGGCACATTAGGCTGATTGGCTGTTCCAAATTGCCCCAAGGTGTAAGAGCGAGTGTGAATGGTTGTGTGTGTTGGCCCTGCTGTTGACTGGCGAGCTGTTCGGGGTGTACCCCAATTTCACCGAGAGTCAGCTGAGATAAATGAATCAAAAATAGTATAAAATCACACATGATAAGACCTCCCAGTGCAACTAACTGGGTTATCAAATGCCGGCCATGTCTCTCACTGTCTGTAGTGAGAGGCACATAAAAGAACCATTGCTGCCTTTCATTAAGAGTAGGCTGCATTGCCGTCAGCGTGTTTCTGCCCTGCAATGGCCTGGCGAGCTGTCCAGGATGTACTCTGCCTTCGCCCAGAGTCGGCTGAGATGGACGCCAGCCTCCCTGCGACCCTAATTAGGTTTAAGTGGTTCAGAAAATGAATGAACATGATAAGACACTGGTTGATTTTACGATTACACATAAATGAAGGTATTTTCAAGCGGCCATTTCTCTGTGAAATTTGCTTGTTCATCTCATATTTGTGTGGGGTTCTTACAGTACGAAGACATGCACAATAGGCTAATTGGCTGTTCCAAATTACTCCTAGGAATGAATGTCAGCGTGAATGAAACCCAGTGCGACTGTGTTTGCAAGGAAAGTTGGAGCCCATCCCAACCGACTCCAAGCGAAGGCGGGGCTCACCCTGTTTGTTACATACACCCGTACATTGCAGGGCAAACAAGACAGGCAAACATTCAAACTCACATTCCTAGGGACAATGGAGAATATCCAATTAGCCTAAAAGGCATGTCTTTGGACTGTGGAAGGACCTGAATTAAACCCATCCAAGCACTGGGAAAACATACAGTCTCCACATAGAAACACCCTCGCTGGGCACGGGGCTTGAACCCAGGACCTTCATGCTGTGAGATGAAAGTACTAACCACTATGCCACCCTGCTGCCTTACATAAAGTTCTTTATGATGAAGTTCACTACTTTTGTGTTCCTTGTACTCTGAGAGCTGAGGGGTTAAAGCAGTGCCAAAGGATCAGAAGGAGTGGGGTGTGATGACTGCTATAGCCTCTTGAAGCTCCACTTTTCTCATATAAATGCATCATATTTTCTCCCATATATATTGTGTGTATGTCCTTGTGGTCCTTATATGAGGGGGGCATTACTCTTTTGCCAAATTTCTTTTTGTTTAAGTTCAAATTGTTATCAGAATGTAAGAAACAGAAACGGTGCAGAGAAATGACAAGACACACAATATAAGGGTTTGGGTCTTAGCACATTAAGAAACTTGGGCTTGCTTGTTACCATGCTTACCACTGTTCATAAGTGTTCATGAACATTAATATTATTCATGTGAGAGAGGTTCTTTCATGACCTCGCATACTATTGCACGCCCTGCTCTTGGAGATCTTTGTTGGTCGACCACTCCTAGGGAGAGTAACAATGGTCTTAAATTTCCTCCTTTTGTACAGAATCTGACTGACTGTGGATTGGTGGAATCCAGTCTCTTTAGAGATGGGTTTGTAGACATTTCCAGCTTGATGAGCCTCAACAGCTCTTTTTGTGAGGTCCTCAAAAATCTCCACTGTTTCTGCCATGATACACATTCAAAAAAATGTTTAGTCAAGATCACATTTTGATTGATCCCTGTTTTTTTTTTTTTTTTTTTAAATCACACTGGTCACTTATACCTGATTGTCATCCCATTTATTGAAAACATATGACTCTAATTTGACCTTGAAGTTAATTGAAGTTCACATACTTTTGCCACTCATATATATATATATGCAATATTTTATATTTTTCTTCAATAAACAAATGACTAAGAATAATATATTTTTAATTAATTTGTTTTTTAATCAACATTTAGAACTTATCTGATCTTTATCATAATCGCACAGTGTTTTCAGTCATAGTTATTCAGAAATATAGAAAAGTCTAAAGGGTTCACAAACTTTGAAACATCACTGCATATTTTAAACAGGCAGCATAGCTATGAAATAATATGTAAGATCTTGAGAAAGTTGAAAACAAGTTACTCAATTTTAAATTAATTGCAGAGGTTGCATGGCATTTAGTGGTAGACTTGCCAGAAGCAACTGCAGTAATCCATTCAGGAAAAAAAGACAAGCTCAAGCACATAAGTGGCCTAAATATAAAGCAATATATGCAGTATAACAGCATGTTGCTCTTATACCACAAGAATTTGCCAGCGCCAACAATTTTCTAAATTTATTATTATGTACTATGTTTCAAGGATTTATAGTTACTTTTAATGCTTTAACTGAATAGACCCCAACGTGGTCTCTAAAGAGCAAGGAAATTAAATAAAAGAGCTGACAAAGCTGGCCAAACCCAATATCCATATACAAATCTTAAAGCTTACACAATTTTCAATTATCTGTAAAAGTGAATATATATTGTAGCTCATGTCCGCAGTAAAATAAATAAATAAATAAATAAATAACAATAAATAAATACAGCACAGCTGTAACTAGCAGGAAACAGCAAGTTACAGAAACATACAGAGAAGTTATTAAGAGTGTTCAAAGCTAATTTAATATATTCATGAACTTTAGAGATAAACTTTCTCATATTTCTGTCCTGTGGCAGTATGGAAGCTTTGCTTTCAGCTGTATCACTGACTTTGGAAGTTTAACAGGTAGATTTCCTTTAGCTGAAGGAGCAGTGTTCGATTCTATTAACTTTCTTCCTTGTTTTCAACATCCAGTTAATTATTTTTATTCACTAATTTACAAATTATCTTGAAATAAAAGCTCTTTCTTTCTTTTTAATATACTGTGCTCGCTCCTATGTCTCAGTTTTAAAGGTTTTGTGATATCCACTGTGTTCTACTTGTAGCCTAACCACCATGTGCATGGAAGAGGGCAAATCATGCTTCCCTCTGATTGTGTCACATGTGGTTGGCTGGCTTAATGAGTCTTGGAGGAAGCATGTGTCAGCCTTCACACTTTCCAGTTGGTAGCTCTTGTGTGATTAGTGGTGAGCTAGCTTAGGGGTGGGAACTGATATTGACTAAATTGTATTAAATAAATTCCATACATAATGTGATACAAAATAATGTACAAAAGCATAAGAAAAACATACAATACAATACAATACAATACAATACAATACAATACAATGGCAGTGGTGACCTGGTGGTAGGGTTCTGGATTACTGATCCAAAGGTCGGGGGTTCAAGCCCCACTTGGGGGTTGTCAGCCGTGCAGCGCAGCTAACTGGGTTATCAAAGGTTAGCCATGTCTCTCACTGACTGTGGTAAAAGAACCATTGCTGACTTTCTAAAAAAGAGCAGGCTGCATTGCCGTCAACGTGTTTCTGCCCTGCGATGGCCTGGCGAGCCGTCCAGGTTATGCTACGCTCTCGCTCAAAGTCGGCAGGGATGGGCTCCCCGTGACCCTAAGGATTAAGTGGCTCAGAAAATGAATGAATGAATATAATGATAACGATGATGAGATATTTAGATATATAAGAATACCTCTCTTCCCCCCCCCCCCTCTCTCTGTGTGTTGCTGAGGTACACATGCTACGCCTTGGATGCCGGTGGTCCTGATCCTCCAGATCCTTCTG
>JBCNYH010000001.1:49283476-49303720 GCA_039654325.1 Tandanus tandanus | reverse complement strand
TATATACACATATGATATTAAAATGAGTGCCAAGTTTTGTAGAACGTTTGAAGTTAGCAAAAAACAGATGCAAATTTGGACTGAGATGGTGGTCTGACCTAACTGATATGTCCTCCCTCATGCTCACAGCTGGAGAGTTACATCCAGGAGAACATGCGTTTGGAGATGGTGGAGATGCAGAGGAATGCCATTAACACACAGACAGCCACTATGCTGGAGATAGGAACCAATCTCCTCAGCCAGTCAGCAGAACACACACGGAAACTTACAAATGTGGAGACTCAGGTGACTCACAAAATAGGACTGACAAAATCTAGAGAAAGTGTCAATTTATACGGGTACTTCATTGATATTTGCTGAGAAAGTTGTCAAGTATTGATTAGGGAAAAAATGCTTCAGACAAAAGCAAAGCATTTAATTAGTGTTACACCAAAGATTGTTCAGTTAGATTGTTCAGATGTGTTCAGTGTTGATTATTTATTTATTTATTTTATTTGTTTATTTATTTTATTTTATTTTATTTTACAATAGCAGATCTGACAATAGTAACAGTTGCAAAGTAAATCACAGGTATACACTGTATACTCATAGGATCATTCTTATTAATTATGTGTACAAATGTAGTTTTGTGCAAGGAACTGTATGTTTAGCAGGTATGGGAAAAAAGTCAGTACAAATAAAATAAGATATATTTCAAAGACATTCTGGAAATGATGAGTGAGAACATTTTATATATTGTTTACTCAAAGTAATGCCATGCAAAGTAAAGCAAATAATAAAAAGCATTTATGATAAAGTGACTAATATAACATTTAAATAGTACACTTGCACAAATGATGTTTAAATGTAAGACACATTAATGGTACTAATTATTAATGGTACTAATTAGTTTCTCTCCATATTGCATATAGAATCTTTGAAAAAGCATATGACCCTAAGAGAATCTACTGGCTAAAGGAGATAGAAGGAGATGAAGGAGTTTTAAACTTGACAGCTGCTGCAAACTGGGAAGCTCCTAATGTTGGATGATACTTTTAGGATAAAAATCTTTAATAAGATTTTTAGCTCATTTAGTGCCTTAGCATATTTTCTTTACAAACTAGACTTAGCAAGTTTTGGAAGTATGCCCTTTCAGTCTGCTTAGATGACAAAAACGATGAGAAAAATACTGTAAAAACCCCCAAATAAAACAGACCCAATGCTTATTCTCTCAAAGATAAATTTCACTTTGTACTTTGTATTTTTTTTAGTTTCCCTCCCTTTGTCAGGCATCCATTCAACATAGTAGTGCAACCTGAAAAAATATTTAACTGATTGTCATGACATATGTTTATTATATTAGCGTAGCTGTAAAAATAGAACAAGTTGGAGTTATACACATGCTGAAATAATCACTTGAGAAAAACATGAACCAGTGAAAAAATGACACTAAGGCAAATGGAGATCATAAACAAAGCCTCATTAAAACTTAAACATTCAATATATTGCACTGAAATGAATAATAAACACACGCATAAGTAAACTTGAAAGCATTCATAATATCGCTGAAAATTCCCTTTTTGAACCATAGCTTACAATCTACTTCTTAGGAAGAATATGAACAACAGAAAGGGTTTTTGTTTTACATTTTATTTTTATTCAATCTGTAAAGTGCATAGTAATGTTTATTTATGAATTTGGGTATGTTGCATATTAACCATAATCTGGCGACATTTGCAGGTGCTGAATCAAACAAGTCGACTGGAGATCCAGCTGTTAGAGTACTCTCTCTCCACCAAGCGACTGGAGAAACAACTCCTGCAGCAGACCCAGGAAGTGTCCCACCTGAATGACAAAAACAGGTAAGATTTCTGGTGTGTGTGTGTGTGTGTGTGTGTGTGTGTGTGTGAGGGATTTCCTCACTGAGATTTCCCTGTGCTGATGAGAGAGATACTCTTTTTCAGTGCAGAAGGTACATTAGCATGTCATAGCGATACCTTAGTGGGTGGTAAAGTGACAGTCATAAGCTTTGAGTGAGAAGTGTCAGAGACTGCTGTTCAGGTCACAGCCAGCGGACAGCCACCCGAAGGGGGTTAGAGGACTGAGGGTGTGAATTACTGGTCTAAGAGAGATGTTTGTTTTGACATTTTCCCCAGTTGTTTTGCATTCCAACTTCTGAACAAAACTGACCTAGGCAAACACAGATCAACACTCAATCACACACCACCTGTTGCACATCTGCACTTTTTTTTTCTTTTCTTTTTTATGAATGGAAGTTGTCATGGGAGTAGCTTTGTATATTATACATAGTAGTTATGTAAATTCTTATGTTATAACTTATTAATTGTAAAAATTAATATTATGTGACCTAATTAATGTAAGTATTCCCACTAATATAAAGGATTCCTCTGTGTCCCGAAGCATGAGGCCTTCTGGAAATATGAGCACTGAAATGCTAAAAGTGGCTTGTTCAATCCATGTGTTTGGATTGTTTCAGTGTGTATCTGCCATAAAGTCATTAATAGGCATCATAAAGAGCAGGCCTAAAGGATTTATTGCCTTCATTTGGAGCACATTGAAATGCAAACTCACACACAGTCAGTCTTGCCTTCGGGTTTGATGGAGGAAGCCAGTTACCAGCACCATCTGTGAAGCTTGAACTCACCAGGTGTTTCAGGGATGTTAAGCTTCACCAGCTACTCAAAGAAGTAGCGCTTTTACAAGAACTTATTTATTTCTGATTAATAGGAAGCATGGACAGAAATGTATACAAACAAAGATTTTATTTATTTATTTATTCTTGTTAATGATATTGGGTAACATTCCATTGGTCTAATGTTTAGAACCTCCCTGAAGTATTTTACTGTGGATGCTTAACTCCGATCAGCCATAACATTAAAAACATCAGGACCACTGGCAAGTGAAATGAATAACATTGATTATCTCATTACATTGGCATCTGCCATGGAGTGGGGTGTATTCAGCAGAAAGTGAACTGTCAGTTCTTGAAGTTGATGTGCTGGATGGGCAGGAAAAATGAGCAAGCATAAGGATCTGAGTAATTGCCACACTGTGATTGCTAAATGACTGGGTCTATTCAGCTACAAAACAACAGGTCTTGTGGGGTGTTCCTGATATTCAGTGGTAAGTACCTACCAAAGGTGGTCCAAGGAAGGCCAACCAGTGAACTGGCATGAATGTCATGGGTTTCCAAGGCTCATTGATGTGCACGAAGTGTGAAGGCATGTCTGGTCTGACCCCACAGAAGAGCTACTGTAGCACATACTGCTGAAACTGTTATTGCTGGTTATGATAGAAAAGTATCAGAACACACACTGGATTGTGTATGTGGCTGCCTATCCGCAGACCAGTTAGGTGGTGTTAATATTATGGCCGATTGGTGTACATGTGTGAAAGAAATCTAGTTTTGCATTGTTTAAAGATGTACAAAGCGATTGTTAAGATTGCTCAATATTCAATTTACATGTTAAATTAATGCATCCCTTTGTCTAATCACATTTTATTGGCTACCAGCTGCTATGAGGAGAAACTGGATTAACCAATTTAATGGTTGAAAGCTACTAGGCAACTAGCGACACTGTGTGCAGAGGAATATCGAGGTGACAGAAAAGAAACTACTGAAGGTTTAATGTGTGAAGAGATAAGGAAAGGTAGATTTGGTTTTATAAAGTAAGATATCAATTCTCCCCATGACTGTCAAATTATCTGAGTTGAATTTTAGTGCCGAGTTTTAGTGGAAGTGTCATAGGTTTTATATTTTTGTTGACTGTGGTTATTAATAATAGGGCAGGACTAGTTGACAGTAGACTGTAAAATAATTCTTAAGTAATTGAACATGTGCTTAATACCACCTACGATTTTTTGGCATCTATCTAAGTATGCTAAATGTACTTTCTAACAATTAATATATCTATAAACTTTTTGATGTCCTCGCACCAACAAGCTGGCCAAGTTAGTCTAAGAGGTTGACTAGGTTGTTTTGTATGATAGCATTTGCCAAAATCAATCCTAAATACACTTGGCAGACAACATCTAATAAAAAAAGCCATTTTGAGTCATATTTATATGGTAGAGATGATATTAAGATAATTCTGTAAAAAATAACAAGGTGAAATATACCTTGTGGATTAATACCTTGGTGTTAATACCTTGACTGTTTATCTAAGAAAAAGGTGACAGTCATTTTAGACAGGCAGATAAGAAAATAAATATGATGAATATCTTGAAAACTGAGTGAACAATGGTATAATGGTTTTATAGGCTTTATAAATACAAATAACATGACAGGACAACATTAAATACTGACGCTTTTGCTTCACAACAGCTACTTGGAGCAACGCTTCACAGCCTTGGAGGCCAGGCTCAGCCAAGAGCTGCAAGCTATCCAGCAGGAAAATCAGCAGCTGCAAGAGCATCTCAAGAGGCACAGTCGCCTGGTCACTCTGCTTGAGAGACAGCTGGCCAGCTCCACTCGCAACAGCACACTGCTCCAGCACCAGCAAGCAACTCTCTCAGAGACAATACAGCAGCTATTGGTCATGATTGCCCAGTGCAATGGTGAGTGCCAACTCTAATCAGCATGAATATGGCTGTCTGGAAAGCATCAGTGAGAGTTCCTGGGAAACACAACTGTGGGCCAGAATGCATTGTTTCAGGATAAGAGAATGATGCTTTTGCTTAACAGCAGCTTACAGGAAGTTGTAACACTGCTCAACATGCTATTCCAGTAGCGGACAGGAAAAAAAATCTGTCTGCATACACATTCTTAATGCACACTTTCTGCCCTGTCAGATATTACCAGCCTGACTAAGACGAAGACAGTCATTTTCAAAGATTGTGCTGACATTTACAAGTGTGGAATCACGGAGAGTGGAGTATACAACATTCATCTCGCCAACAGCACACAGTCAGTTAAGGTAATACTGAACAGCTATCAGGCTTAAAAAAGCACTATCATTTGTATGGTTTAAATATATGGTCTTTTATACTGTGTACCCACTGCAAATATATTTACGTTCATAGATGGTGTACAGTAGTGTTAACAAATCTTCTGTGATCACATACAGTATGCAAATCAACTTCAACTTTAGATCATATTTATTCTGGTTGCTGTAACAAGGGAAGATGTAACAGGTAGTTATATTTGTATAACTATTGGTTTTTTAGTTTACAGACTTGTTTTTAATTGTGTTATAATAATATTACACAAGTAGCTAATAAAAACTTATCAGTAGTAGTACCACTGTACTTATTTAATAACTATTAAAACACTATAATAAACTACTATGGTGACTAAAGTGTAATAATTTAGTAATTACAGTATGGACACCCATCCACTTAACCATGTAAGTAACCATGAATTAATTTATCTAGGTTTACTCTGGGCTGATCATTAGCATCAGGAGCATTAATTATGGCTATGTTATTGTTAACTATTATTCATTGTGCTCCCAAAAGTAAAATGATCAATATCACCCTAAGTATCAAGACAGTATTAGCTACTAACCACAAATGTCGTAAAGCTTTAAGTATGTTTATCAGGAGTAATTGATGGAGAAATTAAATACCATATAATAAGCTACTTATTAAACTTGTTTAAAATGGCATATAATCATATGCTTATTAACCTTGTTAGCTTGATCTTCACACAGAACTGTCAGCCCGTGGTCTTTTTTTTTCTACAAACCTTGCCTTCAGTTTGGTCTGTACAAGACCTCGGGCTGATGTTACTCTGTACAGACCTCACAATCAATGAATAAGCTGTTATTACCTGGAAGTAGTTACCTGAAAATCACCATAGTGGTTAATAATTGTAGAGCTACCATGGAAACACTTGATTACTTAGTGCTAATTTAGTAAGTATACAAGCATTACTTAAGAAGCTCTGTTGTATGTAAATAATGCAAAGCAGTTTGTGATAAATATTGTGATCATTGTTCAGAATGAACAGGTAATTGTAATGTTACCAGATGTGCAAGACATTTACAGCATCTTCAGAACTGCTTGGTTAGGGTTTTAGTTTTCCTAACCATGTGACTAATTTGTTAATATGTTGAGAAATACAAATAACATAATTCATTAGAAAATATTTAGAGCAGGTGTAAATAAAATAATTGAATGAGTGACCTAAATTCAACAATAACTTATACCACAAAAACAAAGTCTTGTGCACAAATTAAGATCAAATACATTCAAATTATGTAGCTGAGGTTGAACTATTAGAGCAAGAATTTATCTTAGTTTATCTTTGCAATGAGTGTTTTTAGGCAAACTGCATTTTTAGATACTGTGAATTAGAGAAGAAAAATTATGTGGATATTTTATTGTTATTATTATACTTTTCTTATATGCAAAATCTTCCCTGTTCAATCAGAAGTCAGGTGTTTGGCATAGGCTTCGTAGTCGCTTGCCAAATTTGGGACATAAGTAGCTTTGCAGTGTGAGGTAATATATGCAGATACACCATCCATTAATTTAAGAATCTTCCATAAAAAATCAAAACGATTTCATTAAACAACACTATATTCCTGCTTTACTCTTTATATTTTATTCATATTCCTAAAAGAAGATTTTCTGGAGCAAATACAATTTAAAATTCAGATCAATAAATAAAACTTAGAGCTATAAAGCTGATGCACAGGAGTTAAGCCATACCTCAGATAAAATTAATTAATCCTCTTATCCAAACAATAATTGAATAAGAAACAGTGTAAATAAATCTATTAAATATCAGTGGGCTGGAAGATTATCATATAAATTATAAATCAAACAAATACTAAATGTACTTATGAAATATATTAAATTATGGTTATAGTCTCAGCATTTTAAAATTCATGCTCAAAGACCAGGGTTATTCTTTGGATAAACAGACCACACCCAAGTATGAGAGTGTGCTTTCAGTTTTATGGGAGGGAAAAAAAAGCCTAACAATGATTGCTATGTCCTGTTAAGGCTTATACAATTTGTGGTGGAAAATCTTAAATAAGATCCAGATACAGTCTATCCCCATGGGTAAAAGAATTACTTGTCTCCTTCCAGCTTGAGCTGATGTGGGTGCTGTTTAATAGGACTTTGAACTACCTTCAGTCTTTTTTGTCTGTGGGCTTGACTGAAAATCCATAAAGATTTATAGACATTTCCAATAACATAGAGTACATGACGTTTTAATTATTATTTTTTTTTAACTTAGTGCATAGAATATAATGTTGCATTCTTATATTGTAACCTACATTCCAATAGTCAAATAGAGCACCAAAAAGAGAAGAGGTGAATTTGTTTTGTTTTTCTACCTTGGATTTATTGTCTGCATGGTAACGCAGGCTCCTGCTGCTTAGTACGAGCTTGGCTGTGTCGACCCTACTGTTTTAGTTTCCTTACTGGTAAATTACTAATTTGGCAGCTGAAGTTACACAGGTATGGATTAGAGGTGCCCCAGTATCACAAGCTACTATTTCTATCTACTATCTTAACTCTGCTTAAACTTCACTTCTGCCATGCAGTACATCATGTCTTTAACCCTTTCTCATAGATGGTCATCTTCATTGGTCTCTTTCTCAGTGATGGGACCTTACTCATTTTTCTTGGAGCATCCCCTCAAAGGAGGTCTACTCCTCCTACCTTTTCTCTTTTTCAATTCGTGTATTGAATGAATGAATATATAATTATCATAGATAGCAGCTCATCAGCTGAAACTAAATTCCAAGAAGGTTATGCTGCTGTATATGAAGGTCTTCTGATCTCCTGAAATAGAGCTCTTGGATCACAGAACCTGACAATACACTCAACTTTCGTCTACTGTTTGTCTACAATCAGTAATTTATATTTCTAACAACCTAAGAAAGAGCTGACTCTTTATTAATTTATTTATTTATTTGACTGGCCACTCAATGCCTCATCAGTGCCTCATCAATTATACATCAATGCCTCATCATTTAGAAACTGGACTCTGCAACTCTATCTTGGCAGGTTTTCCTCTGTGTGCTGATTCAGAATGCAGCTGCACAAATTGTTTTTAATCTCTCCAAGTTCTTGAACATTACCCTATTTCTGTGTTCCCCTTCACTGACTTCCAATAGCTGCCAACATTGGATTTAAAACACAGATGCTTGTCTACAAAGCCAAAAATTGCCCACGCCTACCATAGGCACTTTATCAAATGCTGCACTGCACCAAATTCCCTTCATGCTTTTAGCAGGGCCCGACTTGACCTACTATTCCTTAAAGAATTGAGACATGCATCAAGATCTGGGACAGCGTTGGTAGAATTAACTTCCCCTAGCTGTCCAAACTGTCACTAGCAGTCTTCAATCAAAGACTGAAAACCTACCTCTTTACTAAATTTTTATTAGGGTTAGCATGAAGATAAATTTTAATGGAGACTACAAAGTGCTTCAAACACACTTTAAGTTGCTCTTATTAAGCCATAAATTTAAGTGTAATCTAAAGGTGAGGGAGAAACAAAATTTTATTCACTAATAAGGCTGGAGTTTGAAGAGCCAAGTAGTGAAATGGTGAGATTTTATTTTAAACTCCTATTATGACATGAAAAGAAGGCCTTTTGTTTCATGAAAGGCAAAAACATTAGACAATTTCCAAAACAAGCTGTTTTTTTTTTCCAGGACAGAGTTCATTTAAGTTCACCTTTTTCAGCCTAAACTTGAAACCTAAGAAGCAGGACAGTGGTGGCTCAGTGGTTAAGGTTCTGGGTTGCTGATTAGAAGGTCGGTGGTTCAAGCCCTTGTACCACCAAGCTGCCATTATTGGGCTCTTAAGCAAGGCCCTTAACCCTAGACTGCTCAGTTGTATGAATGAGATAAAAATGCCAGTGATGTAAACATGACTTCATGAAATACAATTGCAAGAAAGTATAAGGATTAACCAAATTCTAGACAAATCAGCATATTTAAACAGAACCTTTACAGCAAACACTTCCCCTATACTTCTATTTTAATCAATCCCTGTACTATACTGTCTGCATTGTGTTTTGTCCCATCACGATTTTAGGATGTTTACATTGATTTCACAAACAGAGGTTTAGTTCAACAAAAGACATTGTCTTCTACTGCTGCAATTATTAAAATGGATTTTGTAAGTTTATGATCATGGTTATGGTTAAGTGCCATTAGTACACTTTCAAAATACAACTCATACTGACAATTTTATCTTAAATAAGGATTTAAGCAGTTCACACTTTGAAGCAATTGTGGCAGCAGTCAGTTATATTCTAAAATAAAACCATTTAAATAATAATTTAAAAGTTTTCATTAGGTGTTCTGTGATATGAAGACTAGAGGAGGAGGTTGGACTGTTCTTCAGCATCGCTTTAATGGTTCAGTTGACTTCCACCGTACCTGGAAAGATTATAAAATGGTGAGTGTCCATTTCTATAAGATTTTTGATTTATATGTTTTCCTATAATATTTCTATAATGTTTTGTGTAATTCTAGGACTATTAGTGCAGGTCTCAGACATTATATTAGGGTCTGAACCAATCCAGGCTTGTACCCTGTTGCCCTCTTTTCTAGGTTTATTATAATAAAAACATTATAATAATAATAAAAAAATAAAAAAATCCTCAGCTGTAAATCCCAACACCTATTTCTAAATAAATTCAATGTCCTCTATTAAACTAAAGAAGGCAAATTGGGATGGAGACTTCACTGTGGGACAAACATATCAGTACCCAGGAAATAAAGCATAATTGAGGTAAAAGCAATTGAATTGCATCTGCAATATAAAGATACACACAGGAAATAGGTCTCTGGCTTAATGATACTAATCTGACTTTCAATCCAATGATTTTACCTACTTTATAATAATGCTCAATGCATTAGTTTAAGCCTCAGTTTAATATCATTATCAGATACTTGAATAAGGCCCCAGAAGTAATTTATCTTGCTCACTCCATAGGAGAAATTATCATGGCTAATAGGTGGACTCACAATAGACTGTGAATCAGTTATCATTTCATTTGATTTCTAGAAATTTATATATTCTTGGCCATGTTATTTGGAGGGTCTGTTAGATGGGTGATAATGTAGAATCTGAGGTATCATGTGCAATGTTTAAATAACATCAAATAAATGTTGCTTCTTTATCTGACTTAGCCACAGAGAAACAATGCATTTTTACTTGGTAAAGGTACATTATCTTAGGACTATGCATGGAAATGCACCGTTATGGCCCCAGAAGATGTCTTCAGACATGAGCAATGTCAGAGATGATTCACAATTTATGCAATGTTCAGGGATTTGGAGACTCTTCAGGAGAACATTGGTTAGGAAATGATGTCATCCACCTGCTCACCACATCTCGAGACTACACTCTGCAGATCCACCTCAAAGACATCGAAGGAAACCAGGCCTACTCTCAGTATGACCATTTCTACATTGATGAAGAGGAAAAAAAATATAGGTACTAAAATATTGGATTAGTATCTTGTTAATTAATATTTAGAAAGTTGATCGATACAGCAAATTTCATATTAATAATTTTCTATTCATAAATTGTAATGCACCACACTTTCTTAAAAGACTATATGTTTCATTCAGGCCTTCCTATATTATGTTTAATAAGGACAATACTTTGTGTTTACTATTCTGCATATGAAATCTGCCTCCTCATGGTCAGGGATGGGGTGTACATGGTGCAATTGTGTGGTGCATATAGAGAGAATAATGGGCATGAGATGTGAATACTCTTGAATCAGATGTCACAGGGCATTATTAACTCACAGGAGCAGATCACACACAATTTAGCAACAACAAGTAAATTATTTGCATGGGTTTAGAGGTGAAAGGAAAGCAGGTGGCCTGGAGAAAAAGCCATGCAGACACAGGGACAACATCCAAAAGTCTATACAGACAAGAACCTGAGCTCTGGTTGGTGCTGAGGTTCCTAGAGCTGTGGAATTGCAGTGCTTCTCACTGGGGCAGCTGTAGCCTAACATTTAGAGAAGCGGCTTTGGGACCAAAAGGTCGCTGGTTCGATTCTCGAACTAGCAGGAAAATTGTGTGGTGGGGGACTGAGCTTTACCTTCCCTTCCTCCTCCTTCATGGCTGAAGTGCATTTCTGTTACAGCTAAAGCACTACAATGGAAATTATTATATAACCTGAAAAAAATTATGAAATGAAACAAGTTCATAGTATGGGAATGAGACTTGAAAAGAGGTATACTGTATTAAATCTGGGCTTGTTCAAAAATAATTATGTGTTTCACACTCCATAAACAACCTGCAAAGGAAATAATGGGGTCTATTGCCAAAATCCACCATGTACAGTTTCCTTCTAAATGTTTACAGTATATGTAAGTTATATTTGCATGCTGTGAATCCTGACAAAGTCTGTAATATGTTGTAATTAATATGCTCTATATATGCCGTGTTCATATGAACATATGACCTGTTGAGTAAAGTTGTCTAAGAACCAAAATGCTTTTATGTAGACAAGCTGTGTGGTCCGATCTTGGCACTTTCCACACTAACTGTTTGCAATCACGCCTTGCAAGTTGATGCAAACAAATTATGGATAATGGAGACATTTACAACAGCAGTGGTAAATTTATGCTAATTACCTTTGCCAAGGAGATTATGTTTTTGGTGAGGTATGTGTTTTTTTCAGCAAGATTACGTAAAAAGTTATGTGCGTATTTCCATAAAATTTCTACTAGAGTTAGGGCATTGGACAAGGAACAGTCTGTTAGATTTGGGAGAGGATTCAAAAAAAATTGTTTTTATTTATTATTTATATCTTTTTTTTATGGTTGTGAGACCTCTAGGCAATATAGCACACATCAACGTAGCCAGGGAACACAAAACTTTCTGAGACTAGTTTTTAGAGATAGCTATCTCTATCTAGTTTGCAGTCCAAATGCAGCAATGTTACAGTTGACATATACTGATTCTACCTGTCCAGATAAAAAAAAAAATCTCATCAAAGAAAAAGAAAAAAATTAATCAATTCAGCCATTAGCTTTCTTTGAGCAAACATGTGTCCTTGGTAAAGTTCTGGACATTTACCCTATAATACCCTATAATGACCACAGAGCCTTATCCATCACTTACTTTTTTCTTTGTTTTAAGCTTTGGAAAAGGAACGCAAACACTCAAATCTGTCAAGGTACCCCTTGTCTGTACGGAAACCCCACATACAGCATTTCACCATCTCGTCTTACTAAATTTGTAACTTTTGTAAAGATTTCAAGTTGGCTCTATCACTTTTTGATATATGTTTCAACGCGCTTGTCTGAATTGTTTATCTGAGGGCCTCATGCTACATAATGATTATTGATTGGTCAGTCTATATTTTGGGTTGAGCTTTAGAGATACACTATATGGACAAATGTTTATGGACCCAATCCAAACACTCATGTGTTTCTTGATCGTTGGACTCCAGTTTCCATTTGTCTTTGCAGTTATAATAAATTTCTCTCCTTTGGGAAGGCTGTTCATTAGAATTTGAAGTTTGGATGTGGGGATTTGTGATAATTCATCCACAAGAGCATTACTAAGGTCAGGGACTGATGTCACCTGACACCTGGGGCAGTTGGCATTCCAGTTCATCCCAAACATGTTCATTGGGGTTGAGGTCAATACTGTGCACAGGTAACTCACGTTCTCCCACTCCAACCTTGGCAAGGCATTTCTTCATGGAGCTCACTGTGTGCAGAGGGATACTGTCATGCTAGAACAGGTTTGAGCTTCTTAGTTCTAGTGAAGAAAAATTGCAACCCATTCTTAATTATTAATGATCTTAATTAAATTATGTAAGTCATTCTGCACAATTGTGTACTTTCAACTTTGTGGCACCAACTTTGGGAAGAAGCTACAGTCTGATGATCAAGTGTTCATAAACTTTTGTCCATATAGTGTAGGTCCATCCACTCTGCAGACCACTGGATTTGTTGTAAAGTAATTGGAATAACTAGGTTCTAAAAAAATTTAATTACTGATCACATCCAGTGGGTTGCCATTAGGGAATTCTTATTTTGTTTACATAGAATATTAACAACATAAAATAAAATAAGGGGTGTGATAGTGTAGGCCTCAAAGATATTTTGCTGGTTTGGTGGAGGTTTTAGCTCTTTGAGTGCTCTAGTTTAATATACAATACCTCTGTCTGAACTCATAGAATTTCAAGAAACCACTTCATTTTAAACACTATGCAGCCATAGGATTGTGGACACCTGACCATCACATTCACATGTACCTTTTGAACCACCTAGTTAAGATTGAGCCGTTTTATATGATATCAGCCTCCATGCTTCAACATCATTTTAATTGCTTGCACTCCTTTTTTCTCCAGTGTCCATGCTGAAGGTTTCAGTGGTACAGCAGGTCGCACCAGCAGCCTCACCCACTCGGGCACCATGTTTAGCACAAAGGATCAGGATAATGATCGTTGCAGCTGCAAGTGTGCTCATATGGCTTCAGGAGGTAAAACTATGCACATGTACAGTGACTTTTCCCTTTTCGGTTTCCTTAGTCTCAAACTTTAATAACGAAAAACTATTGTTTCCATAAATTAAAACTTCTGCAACTTACATGGCAGGGGTTGTACACTATTACTGATAATTAAAAAAATAATAATAACAATAATAATAATACATTTTATTTATATGTGCATTTCAAGCCAATCAAGGATGCCTTATAAAAAAACAAAACAAGACAAGAAAACAAACAAACAAACAAAAAACCAAACAAACACTGATACCCCCCCCCCCAAAAAAAAAATAATATAAAAAAATAAAAGTGTGTTGGTTACATTTTGTTATCGGCAGTCTATAATTCTTGACATTTTGATATTTCAGGATGGTGGTTTGAAGCCTGTGGACCATCCAACTTAAATGGAATCTACCACACTGGAATCTCCAGTGTGATGCGCTACAATGGGGTCAAGTGGTACTACTGGAAAGGGCCAAACTCTATAGTAACCAGGACCACTATGATGGTGCGTCCTGTGGACTTCTAAAAATAAATGTCGTGGAGACATTTGGCTGTACAGACAGCAAAATCCCCAAGATTAATTAAGATTTAATTTTGATTGATGCTCATTTGTGTCCAGCTGCACTTCTATAAACACTAGGTGCTATTTCAACTTTGGAGAATTTGTAACAGACAGTGAAAGAGTGCCAGAGGGTTGTTGACACAGCTGAGACTTACTGACATTTTATGCATTTTTGGAATTTGTGGCACACTATATGATTCAATCTGTCTTGTTTATTCTGCTCGGGTAAAAAAGAACCCAGCTGCTTCATCAGTGTATTATTTCCCTGTATACAAAAGCTAGTGCTTTTGTAGCTCTTGTTGAAGGCAAAGGACTGGAATTTCACATCAGTGTTTTCTTGTACACTTGGCTAGCGAACTGAGCTCTTTATAAATGTGGACCATTCGTCCATCCTGTCCTGAAAACACCCCCTGTCCACTGCACCTCTCTAATTCCCCCTCTCTGAGATTATTATTCAATTTATGAGTGAATGCTCCTATAAAAACTGCATGAGATACTAAAACAGATGTATGTTTTACAGGTCACAATAGTTACTATAAAATGTGTATATGTAATAAAAGAATGACATAAAACTTAATCAAAGACATCAGTGATTGTAGGAAGTAAGAAGGAACGAAGGCTACAATGCCAGCATCTTTGAACGTTTTCTGCTCATGATGTTGTTTTAGCTGCAGGCTGTGTTTAATGCAGCACTGTAGTTGACTGACCATCTATGCAGGGTGTTAAAAGTGTCAATATTATCTCAGTGGCCATGCCAATTTCTTGATGAAACATACAAGCATGCTCCTTGCATGGCTTGCATCAAATAAATCACAGAGGCAAGCCATTTTGCTGACCTGCCTTCATACTTAGCACTTTGCTGGGTATCTGTAGTCATGATTCATCACTACGATTGTGATTCAACACTCTGCACAATAACTCCATTCATCCAGTGACGCAAAGCTTGTGAAAATACTGCCTTATAAGAGCCCAATCACATTCCGTGACCTCTCGTTATATCTACAGCATCCTATCATGACTATACATAGGGGGAAAATGCACATAATCATAATCATTTGCCAGAAATTTACTGCAGCCAATTTCAATGAAGCAGAATTAGGGTATAATGCACTGAATAGTATTTGAGTGCATTTACTTGCACAAACAGCTTTATTATGAATCCACCAGCTGCCTGTGTTAGATCATTGCTCAGGATAAGAAATACATCAATTTAGGTTTTATGGCAAGTTCTAGACAGATGCCTGACCACTAGGTCATAATCTTGCACAGGGCTTTCACAAGGGGATTGAACCTTTTGACTGTTTGAATGTGTAAATGACACCAATGGGGGTGTGGGATGGGGGAGAGTTTGGGGTGGTGGGGTTTGGGGTTTGTCTGCTCTAGTAAAGCTTTGGAATAAATCCATGAATTTATCATCTCTTTCAGTAAGTTGAATAAAGAATTGAGAGAGTTGAGAAAGGGTTCTGCAACAAGCACACGTAAATCTCTGTTGAACCTTTGTTCCACAAGGACGCTTTGAGTGCAAGGAAGGACAGGTTAACTCAAGGATGGTCCATAATGAATCCAGGAGACAGTGTTCTTGTAGATTCAACACCGTTTAAAGACACAGGAGAACTGATGGATAGCAGGAAATATTGTGGCATTCTTTCTATTCTCTTTTTGACTCTTAAAATAAAACCCCATTGTGATGGTCTGGCGAACTTTTCAGGGTGCAACTTGCCTTTGCTCAGTGTTCGCTAAGATAGGCTCCAGCTTCCCCACAACCCTAGTAGGATTAAGCAGTTTGGCAAGTGAGTGAGATGATTGATGAACATAAACCTCCTCTACTGTCTAATTATGGGTTGTTAGCCCATTTCCATTACAGCAGGGGGCACTCTGGGCACAATACCGACACACCAGCCATGCCTGATTTCAAGAAGTCAGAAAGATGCTAAATGTAGTGTTACTGGGCTCAGATGTCTTTAGCATACAATTATGGCATGGCATTACTGTTACTGTGAGACAACTCGGCACAACTGTATCACAATCCTAAAAACATGGTTCACATTTTCTAAAGCTGTGGGGGACTAAATATTTCTTCACAAAAACAAGTTTTTTTAATTACTTAATGATGTGTACTTACCAGTGATAGGCATTGAGAATGAGACCTAAACAGCTCATTAATGCCTCTAAAAGACAGCATATTGTTTTAGATTCAGAGTTACAGCAATAAAACCAGGTCATGTGGTCTAGTAATGATAAGGCATTAGCACTTCAAAACCTAGGGTCTTTTCCACATGGGGCTATGGCTACTGTCTGATCTCAAGCTAGGAGTGAAAGGTCAGCAATTTTTTAAATATTAACTGAACAGATAACTACAGTTTGGTGTGACATTTAAAGTGATAGATCTGTTGCTCACATTAAGCTCTTCTTAGTTCTTTCTTTAAAGGGAAATTAAACCCAAATGTAATGAAACTTACATACATCATATATAGTCATGGACGAAAGTGTTGGCACCAGGTGCTGGCTATATACAAATAACACCTGAAGTCAGTTAATATGGAGAAAAGTTGACTCTACCTTTGTGTTGTGTGCCACACTAAACATGGAGAACAGAAAGAAGCATAAAGAATTGTCTGAGGACTTGAGAACCAAAATTGTGGAAAATTATCAACAATCTCAAGGCTACTAATCCATTTGAAGAGATCTTGACGTTCCCTTGTCCACTGTGTGCAACATAATCAAGAAGTTTACAACCTATGGCAATGTAGCTAATCTCCGGACGGAAGAGAAAAATTGATGAAAGACTGCAGTGCAGGATAGTCCGAATGATGGATAAACAGCCCCAATCAACTTCCAAACAAATTCAAGCTGTCCTGCAGACTCAGGGTGCAACAGTGTAAGCTCAAACTATCTGTTGACAACTGAATGAAATGAAACTATGGAAGGAAATCCAGGGGGACCCAACTGCTGACACAGAGACATATAAAAGCCAGACTGGAGTTTGCCAAAATATACCTGAATAAGCCAAAATCCTTCTGGGGGAGCGTCTTGGACAGATGAGACCAAGCTAGAGCTTTTTGGTAAAGCACATCATTCTACTGTTTATGGAATGAGGCCTACAAAGAAAAGAACATGGTACCTACAGTCAAACATGTTGGAGATTTAAAGATGATTGGGGGTTGTTTTGCTGCCTCAGGTACTGAGTGCCTTGACTGTGTGCAAGGCATCATGAAATCTGAAGACTATCAAAAGATTTTGGGGCACAATGTAGGGCCCAGTGTCAGAAAGCTGGGTCTGCGTTAGAGTTCATGGGTGTTCCAACAGGACAATGATCCCAAACATACCTCAAAAAGCACCCAGAAATGGTAGAAGACAAAGCGCTGGAGAGTTCCAAAGTGACCAGCATGTGTATGTGTCTGTAAATACGGAAGTAATTTGCATATAAATTAACAGTGGTATATATCATTCATTCCTTTAAAGGGGTGCACGCCCCCTGTGACTAATGTATGTGAGCATAAGCTCTTATTATGCGTAGATGTGCCTAGTTTTATTTCAGGTAAATTCAGTAGTTTATATCTGATTTGTTAGTTCTGTATACTATTAAATTTTGCTGTTATCCTGCCTTATATCAACTGACAAGTTCATGCCCTATTCTCACAACTTCACTCACTCTAAAGAGAGAAACAATGGCTTTTTCAAACTATTAAACAGATTTTTGCAGATTGCAACTATCTAAGTAAAAACCACCTGATAATGAAAGCATCCATATGATCACGTGTAATAGGAAAGTGTGAAAGGTATGCCGTTCATTTCCCTCTAAGACTTACATATATCCACTTGGGTTCTCTCTTTCTTTAAATAATACCATAGTCACACAGAATGCTTACATATGCCTCAATCATCACATTAACAATGTATGTATTATAATGAATTCAGAGAGAAAATCATAGCCATAACTATTCTCATTAAAGAGTTGGTAGGCAGAAACAAGCTGTCACAGTGATGGGATCTTTCCATAGAGGATACTTCTAGGTCCCACTAACTGTGTAAGAATGTATGTATATATATACACGTCCTTTACTTTGTGTTCTTCCTTCCATAACAAAGACAACCCAAACATTCCAAGCAGAATATTTATTAAAAAAAGTACAAGACCTGGGTCTTATATTAAAGGTTTAATTGTAGCAGGACTTTGAGATAATGGCTCTAAATATTTATTAATCTGCCAGTCCAATTTTTCTGAATTATATAAATCAAACCAAACAGAAAAGTTGGTTTTGTGACCTGTGGGATTTCATGAATACTACAAAAATATGAAACAGTACAGGTTCAGTTACATTTCTTTGATGCATCATCAAGATGCCATATTTCTGTCATACAAATAAGGAAGGGTAAAGCCGCATCTCAGCCGAATCCGGGTGAAGGCAGGGTACACCCTAAATGGCTCATCAGACCATCACAGGGCCAACAGAGACACACAACCTCTTATGCTTACATTCATACCTAAGGGCAATCACGAATATCGATTTGGCCTAATGTACTTCTCTCTGGACCGTGGGAGGAAACCAACGCGCCTGGAAGTAACCCATGCAAGCACAGGGATACATGCAATCTCCACACAAGAACACCCTTGAAGAGCACAGGGCTCAAACCCAGGTCCTTCTTGCTGTGAGGCCGAGGCGCTAATTTTGGGTCTTTCAGAGGAAAGATGACAAACATGGGGGGAAAAAAATGGCAATACCTGTGGTAGTGGATCCAAAACAGTGGTCCCATTTCACTGAGTGAGAATTCAAAGATAAGTCCTCACAGGTGTGCCATACCTGTGGACACTTTCATTTCATACAGAGATTTATTTTTCTTTTGGAGACTGCTTGATAAAACAAACACAAAATCATAGGGCTGAGGTGAATCTAGGTACAGAACTAAATGCAAATGGCACACACATTAAAAAAAAAATAAAATAAACAGAAAGACAACAAAATAATAAAGCACAGGGGTAAGCAACACATGAAAGAAAATATTCGTGGCCAAAAGAAACAAATCAGAGCAGGAACAGCAATGCAAGATCTGCAACATGCTGAGCGAGAGATTTCACAACAAGTAAGAGTTAAGGCAGGGAATATGTGCAGGAAGTGATGAGGACTTAATTGCTAACAGGTGTGAATAATCAGCAGTAACTATGGTGACAAATCAGTATTCTGGCAACGGTGACCTCTAGTGGTAAAAAAAATGGCACAATCCTTCACATTAGCCCTGAATTTGTCCTAGTATTGAGTTGTTGCAGAAAAATTTAAAATTGGTTCTTAAATTACATGTAGTTCCTAATCAGTATAATTAGCAGGTTTTTAAACAACGCCATTTCCTGAGAAAAAAAACTCAGAAAACTAGGTTAAAAATAAGGGGACAACAAGGCTAATGATTCTTTAACATCAGCTTCTAAGCATAGACACCATGCAGAAAAGCAACCTAAGCAGCTTGTTCAGTGTTTTATTCAAACAAACTCTGGCCTCAGATTACATAAACTATCATATCCCAGATGTGCAGAGGTCAGTGAAAAAATGCATCCTGCACAGTGGATTCCATTTGCTGTTTACACATTCATGGCTGACCTCTGTTTTACCTAAACCAGTGCCTGTTTCATATGCAAGTCTTTCTCATCTCCAACGTAGCTTCAAGGATAAGAACTCACTCACTCTCACTCATTTGCCAAACCGCTTAATCCTACTTCTAGGGTTGCGGGGAGGCTGGAGTCTATCTCAGCCAACACTGGCCGAAAGCAGGGTACACCCTGAACAGCTCGCCAGACCATCACAGTGGAACACACACACAACCATTTACACTCACATCCACATCTAGGTTTTAATTTGGAACACACATCTAGGGGCAATTAACCTAATGTTCATGTCTTTGTACTGTGGGAAGAAACCGGAGTATCTGGACAGAACCTACACAAGCACGGAGATAACATGCCAACTCCACACAAAAACACCCAAGCCTGGAACTCAAACCCAGGACCTTCTTGCTGTGAGGCAAACGCTCTAACCACTTTGCCAACATGCTGCCCAAAGATAAGCTGGGAAATAGTTCTAATTTATCTAATCTTATTATCATTTATCTACAGATAAAATTCTAAACATTTGAATATCGTGCAAAAGTTCATTTCTTTCAGTAATTCAACTTAAAAAGGTGAAACTAATATATAGACTCATTACATGCAAAGTGAAATATTTCAAGCCTTTATTTGTTATAATTTTGATG
>JBCNYH010000001.1:49113203-49136618 GCA_039654325.1 Tandanus tandanus | reverse complement strand
GCAAGAGAGAGAGAGAGAGAGAGAGAGAGAGAGAGAAAGAGAGAGAGAAAGAGCTTTGTGTGTGTATATATATATATATATATATATATATATATATATACATTACAAAGATTTTAATAAGGATTTTTTTGCAGGTTGATATGGTTACCATAATAAAAGGCAAACATATTTGAACAGTTAGGGTACAATAACACACATTAATCCATTTGTCAAATAGAATTTATGCATCGGGTTCATTTGCTCTTTGATTTGTTCTTTTTCTTACTGCATGTAAAAATTCAAAAAGCATAAAAGAGGTATGTAGGACTGAAAACATAATCCACAAAGTTTTTGGTGAGAAACATGGCAACAGAAAAAAGGTAAGCATTTATATAAATAACTGAAACATATTGTTCACACATCAATACATCAGTCCAAAACTTCCAAAACATACAGCATCACATTTCTACAGAAAATAAAATGACACTATTAATCCAAAATATTGGATCTGATAGTTATTGCTGTGTCCTCACTTGCCTAAGCGAACTGGTGAGGCTTTTATATTTTGTAAACCATAATATTGCTTTTCATGGCTATGCATTTAATCTAGTTAATATAAACTCATAGGCTGGACTGGATTAACTGCCTAGCCATGAAGAGCAATATCATGGATTACATAATAGAGAAAAGCAGCACTAAAAAGCACTACTGTTGCAACGAACCAAGACATTATTTCGGCCTGGTTTCTTTATTTTTGATAATACTGGTATCAAAGGAAATGCCACATGAGATCTGATAATGAAAGGCACTGTCAAATCTGTCAACTTCATCAAAGGTAGAGCTCTTAATAGTTGACTTTTTGCGATTCTGTGTCACATGTCACATTCTGTGTCATTCACATGTCATTTCTTTCATTCTCCTGTCAGATGGCTGTCAAAAGGTAAGGTGATCAGCTACATGTACAGGTTTGGGGGAAAAAAGAATCTCTCCTTTAGAAGCAGTCAACACTTGCAAATGTGTTTCCTGAGGAGAAGCCACTGTTAATTGTCAAATCTTGTTGATGTGTTCTCTTCTATTATAAATGAACTGAACCCAAAATTTCACTGTCAGGGTGGTCTTTTAAGTCAATCTGAAAAAAAAAAAGAAAAAGATCCAAGATTTTCCAGAAGTTGTCAAAGCAGTGACAAATGTGATTAAAGACTTGTTCAAGAAATCCTTTCTTTCTACCCATGAGTAAATCTAATATCTCTAGGAGAAAAGGGACTTGCATCATCAAGGCATAGCTGGATAGACTACAACAACTGTAAAGGTGCTAACTTTATTTGGGGACACTTGATGATGTGTCCCCTGCGACTTTCAATCCTGAGAATTAATAGCATCATTAAACTTAATGCATTCAGGCAAGTGTTTTATTGCTGCTTTGCTTCACAGTAATATTAAGAGTTGGATCTTCTTATAGCCCTGTTTCCTTGTGAATCACAGAGGGACAAGAGTATACAGAGCAAACAGACCCAAACTTATCAATTTAACATATTTGCTTTTGTGTTTCTAGTAAATGCAGTTTTCATATTGTATCACCTAAATCATATTTAAAATTGCTGACAAAATAGCAGTTGCCTGAATAAAAAGGTTTGAAAATCACAGTCTTTAAATTTAAAGTTATATAGTAATACAAATAGTGCAATAATAGTAAATAGTTCCTGGAGTAAATATTTCAGCAGACTATTCAGCGATATCCACTGAGCTTGAGGCACATAGTTATTTTACTAAATACTACACAGGAACATAAGCAAACTGAAAGATTGTTTTTCATTTGTAAAGACTCACAGTGGTCTTGTGCACTCCATCACAGTGGTCACACAGGGTATTTGAAATATTTGTCTTTAAATCTTTTTTATGTACTAAATGTTTTTGTAAATACTATGTAGGAACATAAGAAAAGCATGCTCCATTCTGGCAATTTGTTAAACTCTTTCAGAGTTTTAGTATAAACTACACAAGAATTCTGACATTTCCAGTCGAGCTGGTGGTGTCTACCATTTTTTTTAAGTCAGCTTTCATGGTCAAGGAATCTCTGATTGTGGTTTAAATGATTTGACTTCAAGGAAAGAAAAACATATAAAGGACTGAAGAAACTGAATTGTTCATCAGAAGGATTCACAGTAACTTTTCAGATATGGATGAAACAAAACTATTTTCTGAGTTCTACTATGTGTTTGCAGAAAACACTAAAAGTTGAAAGTGTTTTGCCAAATGTGTGAGGATTATATTTCATTCTTTATACTGCACCTGTCAGTACTACAATATGCATATTTAGAAAGCAGAATACTTTTTTTTTTACCTAAAAAAATTTAAGAATGTATACTGTATTGTACTTAAAGATTTGCAAAACATTACATTCTGCTTTCCATTGTTTGAACCATTTTTTTTGTGTGTGAAATTAACAGAGTCATCTGTTATTTACATTTGTATCACTTCAGGTTAGCTATATCCTAAGATTATGGAGGAAATCTGTAATCCTGAAAAAATGGCTACATTGGGGAGGTAAGAATAGTGGCCACATTGCTTTGCTGTTTGTGTTCATTCTTGAGTCAAAGAGCCATTGGTGTCTTGATCTCTTCTATCTCCATCATATTCACAGTATCCCCACAGAGACTAAGGTAGAATCTATAAAATCTGAAATAGATGCTTAGCTAATGGTCCTTAGTTTGTACCCGCCTCTGTTCCCATGTTTCAACAGCTAAGGTCTTCACCTTCCTGAATTAAATCTAGACAAACCAAACCGTGCATAAGCTGTGAGACAAATGACTCTGGCATAGAGATCATGTTACCATTAGTGTCGTGCAATGTGACAATTCTGGAGGATGCAAATCATAATTAAGCTGTTATTTGATTTGTGAATGGGTGGGAAATTGTATATCACCAAAGCCTGAGAAAGCTGTACTGGACAGCCAGTCAGTGAGAAACTGAAAGGTGGTCTGGCAATTCCCAACCAACTGCTAACACATGCTTCATGTATTCATATCACTCATGATTTTGTGTCAGTGAAAAAGACAAATAATCATAATAATAAAAAGAATAATAATTTTGATGCCGTTTCAGATTTTCAAGCAGAACTGAGGCAATATACATACTTTTTGTAGCCATAAAATCACACTTTAGATAGTTGTTTACAATATGTAGTGATTTGGGGACATTTCTTTATGCTAGTGTGTGTGTGTGTGTGTGTGTGTGTGTGTGTGTGTGTGTGTGTGTGAGTGTGTTGTGAACAGAGCAATTAAGAATGAGTAGTGTTAATCAAATGTCCTTGGTTTACAACTCTGTGGATGTGTGTGTGATGAGTGTAACTGTGTTGTTCTACTGCAATGAATTAGAACTTGTGTTATGCATGCAAGTCATTTACCGTTTCTGCCTAAAAATCTGGGCTAATGAAACAAAAAGGCAAAAATCTGTCCTATTTCGACTCTGAGGTAGATAAATTGCGATAATTACAATTCTAATAAAGGATGCCAAAATTGTTGCAATACTGCAACTGCAATAACTTACCAGATGTGGTTTAACTGAATAACCTGATTTAAATTAATCAGCCATTCAAATGATCTACATTCAGATTTATAGAAAAAAGTTAATTCAAGAATTAGAATCAGATCACAATTAAAATATAAAAATAACAGCAAAACAAGTGTTTTAATTTTTTTATTCAAAAACCTTCAAAATATGCTTCAAGTTCAAGAAAGTAGAATAAGCTTAAACACAATGCAAAGCATCATATACAGACGGATAAAATACATTTTATATACTGCAGACGAGCCATGTCGGGGATTACATATATACAATATGTAAACATGTATATACATTTCTTTTTTTTACACTTACAAAAAAAAGCTTTTCTTTCTATTTTCTCTTTGTATATAGATATTTTTATAGTCCCCACTAGCATTTGTACTACAATAATGAAAAACATTTACATATCTGTCAATCATTTTTTCTCTTTTTATATTACAAATGTGGTTCCATAAAAATATATCTCTGTACAAAATTATTTTTTTTTCATTTATTTGTTATCCTTTTTCATTGCGTAATTCACAGCAGGCTAATCTATTCAAGTCCATTCAGGTTCCCTTGTTTTATTTATTTATCTTTTTGAATTTACTCATTTATATATATATATATATTTTACACTTGCTTTGCAACACAACCATTTTGGTCAAAGAGCATAGAACTGCAGTCTGACTGTTGTTCCTTGAAGCTTTGGCAAGACAAAGCAGATCTGTAAGTCACTCAGGGCTGGGAGTTTAGAGAAACATATTCCTAGTCTGGGTTCTTTTTAAAAAAATGAATACTTAAAACAAGATGGAATGATGATCAACAAGGGGAACACTTTTAAGATACATTTCAAGATATATAATTTAGTTCATTGGCTTTTTAAATGAAATTGTTTTATTACGTTCTATGGAGATAAATGCTATTTGCAGATAGCTTATCAACAATTTCAAAGATTTCAATCAAAACTGTTATTTGAATTATTGTTTTTCATAACACTGGCTAAAGTTTTTTTTTTCTTTAGGTATCATGGGAAAGGTTTTTAGATTCATTATAGGCATTACAAAACAGAAATACATTCAATTTAACATGAATAGTTCCATGTTAAGAGTTTATTTTTGTCTTACTTTATCCACATGAGGCATTAGAGCATGAGATACATGAGAGGGGTGAAGGATTTCATCGATTAACTTGAAATATTCATTGGATCAAAGGAATTAACTAATTATGCACTTTCGATTAATACTAATTTAAAACCACCACATTAAAAAGAGGGATATTTCACCAACCAAAACAGCATTAACAGTAACAAGGTTTAACTTAAATGAGTATAACATGGAAATTAAACACATCTCTTCTCAGTTCACCAGCAGAGGCAAGCAAAGCTGCTTGTAAGTGATAAAAATGAGTCATCTTCATCAGTGATGAAAAATATGTGGCATAACCATGACTTCAAAACCTTGCTTGCCTCCATTTTATTTCCGCAGAGCAAAAAACAGCTATAATAATTTCAGAGAACCTAAATGAACAGCAGGGAAGCTGTTTGGCAGAATGGCACAAGGCTTCAATTTATTTAAAACTTCAATATTTAATTGGATTTTCATTTGTTAGGAGCATTTAATAAGTCAAGTAGTGTAATATCTTGGCAACTGAGCACCATTATTCTACACTTTTATACTAAAATAGTGGGAAAAACTATTAAATACAGCAATTATACATGATTACCAAAGGTTTTATTTTTAATTCTTATTTTTTTTTTTAGAAATGTCCTATAATCTTAAAGGTCTTTAAATGGAACTTGTCTCCTTTCTCTTCTGTGACAGGTTTCCTATTTTCTCTAGGGCTAAGAAAAGCATAAAGGCTTAACTCAAACACATCTGACAGAGGAGCCACTGGCTTCTTCCCAGCTGTTTTTGTTTTTTGTTTTTCTTTCTTTTTTTTAAACACATCCATGTACAGTATCACCCTGGCAAACAGGGCACTAAGAAAAGACTAAATGTTCGGTTTGCCAAATATATCATAGGGATTGAGGTACCATGAGGCACACAGTACTACAACTATATAAGAAGGAACAAGAAGCATGTGAGATTATCTGAACTGTTCTGAAAAAAAAAAAATAATAGAGTGTCAAAAATGTGTAAAAGTATAAAATAAAGATATGAAAAAAAATTATATAAAGAAAAAAACAAGCAAACACACAAACAAAAAATATTTCTGCCTGGGCAATTGTTGTGGAAAAAAATATTCATAGGGTTTCACATAATGCTTGTCAAAATTCTAACTCTAAGACAATAACTCAGTAAGAGCATTTTGTATTCACTATCCTTCTATAAAATCATTACATGACTATCAGTAAGTGCCTGCACATTAGGATTGTAAATTAATTATTGGGAATGCAGAGTAATAACTAATATATGACACATAGAAACAGAGTATAAGTGAGAAGTGAGGAGCCATCTGCTCTGATCAAGCAATTTGGAATGAAATCATATAAGGCAGAACAATTAAAAAAAAAACTGTAATAAGAAGTGATGCCAGTTGGTTTAGTACAATGTGCCTAGCAACCATCTCAAGGGAAATACACCCTACCCCAATCAACTCACTACTGGAACAGGCACTGGGTGATATATTCATGTAGCTGTGATAAGCTACAGATTTAAAAAGGAATACAATTGTAAAAGCAATTAAAAAGAGCTGGAATAGAGTGAAGAGAGAATAGAATGAGGCTTTCCAAAAACTGTTTTCCTGAAAATAGAAGGAGGGCTGCATGTAGAAGGAAAACAATACGTAAAATGTTTGATTAAAACAAAGAGACAGGTTGGTCAGAAATGCATGCCTTTGTATACCATAATATTTACTTTATAGGCAGATATCAAAGTGTTCACTGTATCTGAGGAAACTGATCGTATCTCTGCTTAGCTCTTAAGCACATCCTTGATTACTCACTAAGCCCACCAAGTATCAGAACATCCACAACACACTGAAATGTTCTAAGCATCCACTCAAGTAAACCCCCTCATGGAATCACCACATGTAGAGATTCGTCATCTTGTTTTGTGTCAAATAAACAAACCACAGGTATGATGCAGATATGACAGATACCTAAAAGAACTTTACAGAAACTGATTAGTCATGTCTGTAATTTGTTTGTTTGCTATGAACTAAATGAAAGGTGAACATCTTCAAAGATTGTTGATTCCATACTTTTTGCCAGGGTTTGTGGGGAAAAATATAAATACTGACCTTACTTAAATTTTACAATTGTAAAACTTCTATACAGTGCAATATAGAATCTTTATTTAAAAACAAAAAAACAACAACAAAAAAAACATTATTTTTGTTGTGTTACTGGCCTAAACCCTTCCATTGATTCATCTTCAGTAAGTTTTGTTTGTATTGTTGGGAGGAATCAGGTGGAAACCCACAAGGATACAAGAACATAGGTAACTTCAAGCATACGTTAAGCCGAACTCAGGATCAAACATTGGAAGCTGGTTATGAAAATTATTTTGATAGAAGTGGACTCAGAAATGTTAGCACTTCTGCTTCACAGCAAGAAGATCTTGCATTCGGGCGTTTCTGTGTGGAGTTTGCTTGTTCTCCCCGTGCTCAAGTGGGTTTCCTCCAGGTGCTCTGGTTTCCTCCCACAGTCCAAAGACATGCACACTGAGTTAATTGGATATTCTCAATTGCCTAGTGGTTGTGTGTCTGTGTTGGCCCTCCAACGGTCTGGCAAATTGTTCAGAGTTTACTCCTCCTTTGCCTGGAATTGGCTGGGATGGGATCCAGCCTCCCTGTGACACTAATAATGAATAAAGTGGTTCAGAAAATGAGATGAGAAGGACTAAGACATACAACTTTCTATTATCATCCAGTAATTCGTTTTTTTGGGGAATCCAACTGTACTAACCAATATGCCTCTATCATTTCTGCTATTTAACTGGAGGAAAAAAACGTTATTACAAAAAAATTGTCTGTAGCATGTTATATCATGAGCAGGGAACATTTTGCTGTGAGCAACACCATTTCTTGCATGTTCCCTTGACCAAAACCAAGAGAGGAGCAGAACTCTGGTCCAAACCTTTCCAAAAAGAAAGCAAAAAACAGATCTCACAACCCAATAAAGACGTCATCCCACTGGCATACTTAAAAAAACATGAAATTGCACACCAGCTACAAAGTTCCCCAGACCTGAGCATTCAGGGTACGCCTTCATTTTCTAAATTTTCGTGAATGGAACTGCACTCTAATGATGGACAAGGAGCAAAAATGCTCTTGCCCCACATTGAGAAATGTAGATACCATCCAGGATTTGAATGTGCATTACACTTCCATCTGTAAATGGCAGAGCAACAACAACAACAACAAAAAAAGAAGGATGAATTGCCTAAAGCCAGCTTTCCTTTGACATTTCCCTCCAACTGTTCTGTTTAGGGGCATGTGCAACCTGTCCAACCTCAGCTAGGCTGGTGTAGCGCTGCAGAGAGAACATTCCATCCTCTGTGCTGGAACAAGTAGAGAAAGGTGCTAATGATAGAATCCTTGTCTTCTAATAGGCCTCAAAATCTCATTTCACTTCAATTCAAGGCTCTGTGACTTCAGGTGAAAATTTCACAGGAATCGATAGAGAAAGTGTCAGCCAGAGAGACCCAGAATTGTGAACAAAGTCTGCACTTATCTGTAATCCTGCAGCTTCAGTGTGCAAGAAGAAAAAAAGAAGAAGAAAAAACCCCCCACCAAAAAACACCAACCAAAATGCATTCCATGGAGAAATGTAGAAAAGCAAAAAATAAAGCTCTGATTGATCCGGGTGTTCTTCTCACTAGTTCTGTCCATAGTAAGACTCTTCCAAAATCCCTGTTCACCCAGAAGAAACAGTGCACGGCAGCCTCTGGCTACTGAAACCCCATCACGTGCCATGTTTCTTTTTCTTATTCTTCTGTGAGTGACAGAATGGCAAGCATCCTCTCTGCCATGCCAAAGTTTCAGGAAAGCTCTCTCCAAGAGAAAAAAAAAAAAAAAACAAGAGTGAAACAGCAGACATATTAGAACAGAGAGAGTTTGGGATAACAAGTACTGCTGTGTTTGTCACAAAGGAACGTGAGTTTTTCTTGTTCAGGATTTTTCCTGCTTCTTTAACAGGGTGCGATCTCTTTCGACAGTAAATTAATATAGGCTTGCATTCTTGTTTGTCAGCCCATCCACACAGCCTGGTCATGCTTGTGGGGGCACTTGAGTGTAGAGGGCAGAAAACTTGATGTGAACCTGTCAAGAAAAAAAAAAAAAAGAAAGGAAATGCATAAGTAAAGAATAGTGAAAGAGCAGACGTGAAATAAAAAAGACCCGATGAACTAAACTTTCAGAGAGATAAAGTAACAAAAAAAAATCTGAATGTGATTAAGGAATAAAACACATGGGGCATGATGTGATCACAGTGTGACAGGAAAAGAATGCACAGTGGTGCAGTAAGATGTGACCTGGTAAGAAGCAAGGTTACTGTTACCACCCCAAAGTTGATTATTTTGTAAATACACACCCTCAAGTTTTTTATTCCTATAAAAAAAAAAAACTGTAATAATATATGTATATCAATAATCAATGATGGAAATATCCTGACCCATGCTGATACTGGGAACTACATGCTTACATTTAAAACAAAGATCTCCTTACAGAAATCTAATATAATTTTATTCTTAAATAAAACCACATTCTTTTGTTCATTAATAGCTGTAGATTATCTGGTGTGTCCTCTATCCAAATCCCTGTCAATGAGCTCACTGCAGAAATGGTCATTTAATTCTAGTTAGAAAAAGCATTTTAATATGAACATTTGATTTGCCTCAGAGCTGGCACTACTATACAGCTGGTGTTTGGAAAACTACTCAAAACCTTCAGACCAATCAGATTTTAGAAACCAACAGTGATGTGGTATAATGAGAGAAGTACAAACATGATGAAATGCATTTAGGGCAAAAAGACCTTTGCATTTAGAACCATTATTTAAGACATTTTAAGTCTACCAAATGTATTATTGTTAATAATCTTAAAACAAAATGTTGTTGTGGACAGAATTCCTAGAGATTAAATAAATAAATAAAAATCCAGAAATATAATTATACTTTTTATTTGTTGTATTTGTTGGTGGACAGTGTAGTGATTAATACATCTGCCTCACAGCAAGTTGAGTCCCAGGCTTGGCCGATTCTGTATGGCTGAATGGATGGATTCAGTTTGCCCGTTCTCCCAGTGCTTGGGTTTCCTCCCAAAGTTTTAAGACACGCACATTAGGCTGACTGGCTGTTTCAAATTTCCCTTATGTGTGAGTGTAAATGGTTGTGTGTGTTGGCCCTGCGAGGGTCTGCCAAGCTCTTTAGTGTGACCCGTCTTTGCCCACTGTTAGCTAATATAGGCTCCAGCATCCCTGCGACCGTAATAGTGTTAAGCAGTTCAGCAAATGTCTGAGTGTTGTATTTTGAAACTTGTAAGTGAAAAGTACTTGTTTCTTTTTTCAAGGGAAAAAAGTACAGATAGAAAGTTAACAAGTACTTTTGAAATTCACCAGCTTTGACTTATTACTCCTTATACTCCACTGTGTGATAAGCTACACAATGAGGAGGCAATTGGGGAAATGGTGGTATATATCTCAGAAAACAATGCTACAGAATTATTTCAAGTCAGCAAAGAAACTGTTCCTGTGCTTTTCCCTCAGGGCTTTCATCTAACATATTCACTTCATTTGGGAATCCCACTGAGTTTCATGGTAACAAAAACAACAGTGTGTTGTTTTTGTTGCCATGAAACTCAGTGGGATTCCCAAATGAAGTCCACTGGATATGACAAATTGGCCACACGTATGCAAGACAAAACTGTATAATAAATTTCTCTTTACAGTGTTTGTAGCACTTTTAAACACTTTTTAAAAAAACTTAATAGATACATAATTAGGCTTTTACAGTATTTGTGCATGTGTAGTCTATTGTGTACAGTAGTGTGCAGTGAAGATTATACTCCACCACTTTTGTCTAAAAGGGCTCCTAATAAAAAGGAGTAAAAAATTACTTCTCTATAATTTTTGGTGAAAATGTATTGAACAATGCTATTGTAGGCAATGACAACCAAAAAATTCAATATGACAAGTATATTGAGGTAAAAGTATGGCTAATATACAAACAACACTGAAAATAAAAAAAAATTTCAGAAAAATTGAAAGTTTTTTTTTTTTACTTTTGCATAGCATGAATGAACTTCAAACCATATGGAATGAAAGGTTAAATGCTGTAATCAAAGTAAAGAATGGTCACAATAAATATTGACTTTTTTCTCAAAAAAGTGACTGTTATTTTTATTATTACTATATATTGTTGTTTGTTTACTTATTATAATCAATATGGTCCAATATTACATGAAATAAATACTTGAATAGTAATTTCTGATTTATCTTCATTCTGTTAAGTGTATAATCATCCCTGCATGACTACTGTATTTTTTAATTTCTTCACTCACTAAACCATTCCATATTGTTTGAAGTTCATTCATGCTATGCAAAAGTCATACCTCAGTATACTTGTGGGAATGATTTTTTGGTTCTCATTGTCTACAATAACATTGTTCAATACATTTTCACCAATAAATTATAGAGAAGTAATTTTTTATTTCTTTTTATTAGGGGCCCTTTTAGACAAAAGTGGTGGAGTATAATCTTCACTGCACACTACTGTACGTGTCTGCATGTATGAGCCAAACGTGTGAATATTAGATGTACGTGTGTGAGTTTAATTTTCTCTTGATATTTAAGTATATTTATTTATATTTCTGTATTTATAAGCACTGTTTTGGGTAGTGAATCAGAATTGAATTGTGTATATGTGAAATGACAATAAAGGAATCTTGAAAACATATTTTAGTTTAGTACTCGAGATGCATGGATACATTTTCTTTTTAACCTGAGTGCAAGTGTTGTCGATAGAGATACTAATACAACTTGTTGATAGAGATACTAGTACCGAAATGAGTAACCTCATAGTGGTTAGCATGTTCACCTCACAGCAAGAAGGTCCTGGTTTCAATTCTCGGGCTCAGGGCATCTCTGTTCTCCCCATGCTTGCGTGGGTTTCCTCCGGGTACTCTGTTTTCCTTCCACAGTCCAAAAAACATGCACAGTTGGCTGATTGGTGGTTCCAAATTACCCCTAGGTGTGACCGTGAGTGTGTATGGTTGTATGTGTTTTGGCCCTGCAATGGCGAGCTGTTCAGGGTGTACCCCACCTTCGCCCGGAGTTAGCTGAGATGGGTACCAGCCTCCCCGCGACCCTAATTCGGATTAAGTGGCTTAAAAAATGGATGCATGAATGGATAATAATGGATAAATTCATTCATTTCATCGTTCATTTTCTGAACTGCTCAATCTGAATTGGGGTTGCGGGAAGGCTGGCGCCCATCTCAGCCAACTCTGGGCGAGAACAGAGTACACCCTGGACAGATCGCCAGGCCATCGCAGGGCAGAAACACACTAACGGCAACCCAATGGCCTACTCTTTACAAACAACAGCAACGGTTCTTTTACATGCCTCTCACCACAGACAGTGAGAGACATGGCTGGCCTCTGACAAACCCAGTTAGCTGCACTGGGGGACAGCAGTGATAGTGATAACTTGGTGATAGTGGGGCTTGAACCCCCGACCTTCGTCGAGTAAGCAAGCTAATGGATAAATTATCATTGTTATTATTATTATTATTATTATTATTATTATTATTATTATTATTGTTATCATTATCATCATCATCATCATCATCATTATTAATATTATTATTATTATTATTTTTATTATTTCTATTATAATTATTTCTGCATGAAACTTTATAGCATTGCTTCTAGACCTCCTAGGCTCCTGTGGAGTGAACCTCCTTGTTTTAGAAAATACGGCAGTGCATAAAACTGAATTTTCATGGTTCATACAGCCATATACCAATCTGTTCTCTTGTGCTTTGGGTCAAGCTCAGAAGCCCCCAAACCAGTAAAATGCCATTTAAAAATTGAAAACCACTACAAATGTAAAATCTGTTGCTTCATAACTATAGTGTCACTAGTCATCCAATATATTTTTAGGTAAAGTACTTATTTCTTGCCAAATCAATGACTGAGAATTTTTTTCATCACACACTTCACTGCCCTCACAGAGCTAAATTTTTTTTCCCCATCACACACTTCACTGCCCTCACACAGCTAAAAATTCAGTGCATTTATTCAGTGTGTGTATATCATCACTGTCTTAACAGCTGATAATGTGACTTTAAAGGTCTTGTGAATATAAAATGTTTATCCTTATAAATAAATATTTCAAATGTTTTAAATGCAAAAGAAATTATTGCAAATAACTTCCAAACATCACTAGACCCTAAGCCTTCTTAAAATAAATGTATGAAAGGGAGACTGGAGCCTCTCAGCTGACTCACACACACACACACACACACACACACACACACACACACACACACACACATTCACACTCTCACTCACACCAAGGGGCAATTTGGAACAGCCAGTTATCCTAATGTGCATGTCTTTCAACTATGGGAGGAAACCGGATTACCCGAAGGAAACCCACACAAGCACAGGGAAAACATGCAAACTCCACACAGAAACACCCTTATTAAGCCCAGGACTTGAACCTTCTTGCTGTTAAGTGGATGTGCTAACTCCTATGCCATCGTGCCACCCCTCATTATTTATATACTTAAGTTATGTGAAACCGTGCAAGAACCAGATAACAAACTTGACCATTAAAAGTGAGTCCAGTGCACTATTGTAGACCTCAGGCATCATAGTACAATCTATAAAATTATTAGAACAGTATTATTTCATTCAAAAGACAATAGGTGTCACTGGCAGTTCAAAGCATAAAGCATAATGATACTAATGTGAGTAAAGGGATTTCTATGGAAGCCTTCAATCCTCAAACCCATGTCCGAGACATCTCAGAAGGGGAATTGGTCAGTCTGGCAATGTGCCGAGTAGTGATGAGGCAACTGTCTCAGAGGGTTCCGAATCAGAACTTGACCAAATATCTAGTGAGGATAATGAAGGTTAAATGCTCACTATGGTGTATTTAATTGATATCTGTATGCAATTTGAACAAGAGTTTTTGCATAAACAATCATTTTCACATCCGAGCTACTTGTTTAAAAACTGTAATGTTTGGTTAGCTGGTTCATGCACGGAAATCATTTCCGTGTTTCTGAGGCCGTTATAGATTTGCTATGAAAATCTCAGATTGGGACAAATTTTATTTTACATACATTTTTCACAATGTTCATCTCATAGAAAGATGCCATTTCCCAAGTTTTGTTGATTTTTTAAAATAAAATTTAATTTTAGAAAAACAAAAACTCATTATTTTGTGGGTTGTCTGGTTCTTGCATGGTGCCACAGAATTTAATTGTTTAAACACAATAGAAATTGACTGATTGGATGTTAGTAATGCACTTAAACAATTGAACCATTTTATTGTGCCAAGTTTGTTGTACAAGAGGCACAGGAGCAGTATATGTTAGCAGGTCTGTCTCACAGCAAGTGTGTGTGTGTGTGTGTTTGTGTATTGGTCCTGCAAGTTGTTCAGGGTGTACCCCGCCTTTGCCTGAAGTCACCTGAGACCCTGGTTAATAAATGAAGATGTAACTCTTCAGGGCACACCTGGGTTTATAAACAACAGGTTAATAGGATGTTTAGTACCCCTTGAGGAATTTCTGTTTCTGAACATTTTTTTTTGTATGAATACTGATGATATTTGGAAGAACCCTAATAATGAGACTCAGTGGTTATTTAGAGAATCCCATATTCATTTGAATGCTTGAAAACCAAATTAAGCAACACATCATGCATTCTGTTAGTGCTTGACCTCTTACCTGTGAAGAAAGCAGTGGCTATACAGCTGTGCAGACTGTGCTGACTGTGAATTCAGACTCATTGGCCATGATGTCTGTGGGCTGGATATTACGGTCATACATTGGGTTTTCAAATGTCGCTCTTCCATTGGTATTTTCATGGCCGGCATAGCCATTGAAAGGAACTTTGGGTCTTTTTCTGGTGGTGAGATAAAACATAATTTGAACACTGAAACAATTTAGACTGAAACAATAATGTTGTTAAAAAGAGAAATACACTGTGTGGAACTGGACTGCAGCATTAAGCTGCATGGATCGCAACAGAACTACTAAAAAACAAACAAACAAACATACAAAAAAAAAAAAAAAAAAAAGTAGCACATAATGTGTTCAGTACTGTTAAATTGAAAATGGCACATGATGTTGCCTGGGACAATATGTGGATTTACCTGTGTTTGTACAGGTACAGAGCAAATCCTGCTATAATCATGGCTATAAAAGGCACTAAGATTGCTGCTGCCACGGAACTACTGTTTGAAGCAAAATTGTAGCTGGGATTCTCTCCATTTGGGTCCAGACCCTCTGCAGAATAGAGAAATAAAAAGCAACTTGTACACATGGCAAACCACACTAGTAACACTTTATAATACCTAGCTATAAAATAACAAACACATTTATTTTTCCTGGCAAGACTGCTGATAAACCGGGCAATGCTGCAGCTCAACGAAGAATCCATTATTTATGGCTGATATTAGTGCACACTTCGCAGGTTTAACCTACAAGTGGAAAACTCCATGACAAAGTTTATGTTTAATTAAAATGTAAATACATTATAAACAAAAACCCAGACAAACCTAACAAAGTGTTTTGTAGGGATGTAATCTAACTCAAGAGACAGGTGTGCTTTTGGGAAGTGTCATATTTCCTCATCAGAAACAAGGCTTTTTAATTACTGCTATCAAGTTGTTACGAATATTAAGTCATTTGCCGATAATTTTTCAATTAAGACCACTGTGCATCCCTAAACAACAAGAGAGCAACACTGCACCTGTTCAGCAGCTAATGCCAAAAACCCTGCCAATTAAATAAAAATAGGAACACGTCGAGGATCTGATTATCTTTTTCAAATACATCATAAGGCTCCTAGGTTGGTTTATCAAAACAAAGCCTCATGCTACACCCCCATATACATCCACTTCCTCCATTTTTAATATTAAACATTTTGTCGACTCTGTATGTTAAGTCTTTAGATTTTTTTCATGAAGGGGAATAAAGATGTAGATTAGAAATGAAACAAGGTTTCATTATGGTAGCACTTTAAAAAGTACAGTATACGTTGCCCTCAACGTGTCAAACCCTGCACTGATGAATAGGTCACACTGTAGCTACACACATATTTGTGTAATTATCTGTGTCTGCTTTTGCCTCCACCCATAGTGAATCACTTCAGATATTTGTAACAAGGTCCTGTGAAGAAGTAGCATGATCAGTATCTAATTAACTTTTGTCACACGGGGGTTAGCTACAGGGGATAGGATGAGCAATTTTTTTTTTATGTATTTATTTTTTTAGGGTAAAACTTATTCCTTAAACAATATTGCATTCAGTCAAATGTACAAGTTCACTACTGTCATTATGCATTGACAATCTAATTTCTAATCTGAACAGCTATCTGGACAGTGGGAAATCTCTGAACATACTGCCTGTCTGTTAATTAATTTTGCAATAGATCATGTGTTGTGATTGTGGTCTATACACCGGAGATAATTAAGCTCTTTATGAATTACAGACCTATGCAGTGTTGTCAGACTAAAAAAATCATGCGTATTATATGTACCCCATTTGACCTTTATTAAGCAACACTCCACAAGTTGTACTTAATTATTAGTAGGTCATATGACTGTAGGATATATCTATGCTAGGACTTCAATGATACCAGACTCTTTAGTCATTGTTCTAAAGAAAAAGTCTGAAGTCTCTTCCTAAGCTATAATTTAAGCTGTAATTTACTAATTCATTCATTACCCATGTGGGTATCCCCCCAGAAGGGATGAAATATATGTATATATACAGTAGTGTGCAGTGAAGATTATACATCACCACTTTTGTCTAAAAGGGCTCCTAATAAAAAGAAGTAAAAAATTACTTGTCTATAATATTTTGGTGAACATGTATTGAACAATGCTATTGTAGGCAATGAGAACCAAAAAAATCATTCCAACAAGTATATTGAGGTAAAAGTACAAAAACGAAAACACTGAAAATACCAATTTCTCAGAAAAATTGAAAGGTGTAACAAATTTGATTGTTTTTTTTTTTTTGACTTTTGCATAGCATGAATGAACTTCAAACCATATGGAATGGTTTAGCGAGTGAAAAAATAAAAAATACAGTAGTGTGCAGTGATGATTATACACTTAACAAAATTAAGAAAAATCAGAAACCAAGTAATATCCAAGTATTTATTTCATGTAATATTGGATCCTATTGATTATAATAAGTAAACAAACAACAATATATAGTAATAACAAAAATAACAGTCTCTTTTTTTTGAGGAAAAAAAAGTCAATATTTAGTGCATCCACCCTTAACTTTGATTACAGCATTTAACCTTTCAGGCATAGTGTTCACATATTTTTAATTTCTTCACTCACTAAACCATTCCATATGGTTTGAAGTTCATTCATGATATGCAAAAAGAATAAATAAATAAAAATCTAAATTTCTGAAAAAATTGGTATTTTCAGTGTTTTTGTTTATTAGTCATACTTTTACCTCAATATACTTGACGGAATGATTTTTTTTTTTTTTTAAGTTCTCATTGCCTACAATAGCATTGTTCAATATATTTGCACCAAAAATTATAGAGAAGTAATTTTTTACTTCTTTTTATTAGGAGCCCTTGTAGACAAAGTGGTGGAGTATAATCTTCACTGCACACTACTGTATAAACCTTGGATTTGTGACCTTGGCCATTTTAGACAAGGTAAAATATGACAGTCTTTCCAAATGTGTGCAAACACAGTCCAAAAGGAATACTGATAGGAAGCATTTGGACAGTGTTATAATTATATTGCCCCGCCATTCCATATAAAACTTGCACAATCTGAATATTGTGACATAACATTTACATAGATAAAAAAAAAAAAAAAAAAAATTATATATATATATATATATATATATAAAATACTAAATAAATAACCAACAAAAAAGGCACAGTGATGTAGTGGTTAGCATGTCCGCCTCACAGCAAGAAGGTCCTGGGCTCGAGTCCCAGGTGTTTCTGTCTGGAATTTGCATGTTCTCCCTGTGCTTGCGTGGGTTTCCTCCTGGTACTGTGGTTTCCTCCCACAGTCCAAAGACATGCACATTAGGCTAGTTTGCTGTTCCAAATTGTCCATAGGTGTTAATGGAAGTGTGTGTTGGCCCTGCAATGGTCTGGCGAGCTGTACAGGGTGTACCCTGCCTTTGCCCAGTGTGAGATAGGCTCTAGCCTTTCTGCTTCCCTAATAGAATTAAGTGGCTTGGCAAATGAGTAAGTAATGAACCTACAGATTAGGATCAAAATAAATAAAAGTTACTTACAAAATAAAATAAAACTAAAGAGAAATAAAATAAAATGCTATCTAGTCATTAATCATATCATACATTTCACTCTTTCAATTTAAACACATACCTAGCCGCTGAAGCCCAAACTGGCCAAATCCTTTCCCTCGAACAAATCCTTGATACACAAAGGAGTTAGATGAAGGCATATATGACACCTATGAAAAGAACAAACAATTAAAGACCTCAAGTTATACGTTTTCAAAATGTCAAGAATGAGTTGTCGAAAGGTAAAAAGTGTCAGGCACTGAGCGTACCTTTTATACTTGACATTTAAGTTTTAAACCATTCCTCAATCTAGAGAGGAAAAATGCTTATACAATCAGGCGTACATATGCGCGTGAGCACACACACACACACACACACACACACACACACACACCTCATGACCTGCGCGTTTAATTATATTTTCCCAGCTGCTTGTCTCCGATGCATTTGTGGGGAGGAGGGTAACGGGAGATCAGACGTCTGGCCCTGATTACTCTGCAATGATTTAACTGACATTTTAATTAAAAGAAAAACTTTCTCAGCTGTACTGTCCCCAGGATTAATAGCATGTGTGTGTAGTCCTCAGCATGGTTTCAGATATGAGATATGAGCTGTGTGTGTGTGTGTGTGTCATCAGAGGTGTAAAAGCTAAAACAATCACTTTCCCATATTCTCCAAAATATTCTGTTCATTAGCCTGGGTTCCAGAGACAAGCAAATTACATGCCCAGTCTAAGTTGGACAAGTAGAGTGATATGAAGAAAAAAAAAAGGTACATTCCATGGAAATTGTTGATTTTTTCCCCCGAAATATATAAAAAGCAAACTATTCACCTCTTTGATACAGTGCCTATAAAAAAAAAAAAAACTTTTTTTGAGTGCCTGCAAAAAAGTAAATACATTAACTGTATTAAACATTCAAGTCAAAATATAGAATCAGGAGTTCCAGATTAGGTGTCACGGAACCTCCTGCAGGTGGCAAGGTAAGTAAGGTAAGTCTGTTGGGCTTTTTTTTTAACCGAGCCTGGTGACTCTTCATAGCTGGAGCTTATCCTGGTTTCTGTAGCGTAAAGCAGATCGTTGTTCTCCTGCTCAATGGAACACTAGTTCATCACAGGCTACCCTCCCAGTGTTTTTACTGGCAACAATTTATACTGCTCTGTGGACAAAAGACATACTTGTGGTTAAGACCTTGCTCAGGGGCCTTAGCATGGAGGAGGCATAATGGGGATTCAAACCCATGTTCTCTTGATCATGAGACCAGCACCCTAACCACTGCAGGTAGAACCTGTTTAATTCAAACCTGACATCTATAGGATCTGACGTTCTCTTTGCTAATGCAATGTGGGGTGTCATCATGCCAAGACCTAAAGAGCTCTCTAAGGTCCTCAGGGGAAAAAAAGGTTGTTGATGACTGTAAGTCGATGGATTTAAAAAGATATCCAATTTATTTGAAATGAAAAATTCCAGCATGGGGCAGCAGGGTTGTGTGGTGGTTAACACTTTCTCCTCACAGCAGGAAGGTCCTTGGTTCGGGCCCCATGTCCAACGAGGGCGTTTCTGTATGGAGTTTGAATGGTGTCCCAGTGCTGGGTTTCCTCTTGTGCATGTGCGTTGGTTGTGTAATTGATTGACGAGCTGTTTAGAAGATACCCCCCTTTGCATGGAGTCGGCTAGGATTGGGTTGGGATGAAGTAATTCAGAAGATGAAATGAAGTTCCAGTGTATGGACTGCCAATTTGTCTAGGCCTGGTCACCTCAGTAAATCCAGCCCATGAGCAAACCTTTTGATGCGAAAAGACATCTCCAAGGACCCTAAATTTAATCATAGGATCTGCAGGTAACTGTTACAACTGTTGGTGTGAAAGTCCATGCTTCTACATTCAGTAACAGATTGGACTTTTTGGATCAAAAATGCTTTTTTCTGGCAAACCTTCCATGCAGGTATGCCAGGAAAAAGCATTTTCGATCCAAAAAGTACATTAGAATAAAACTACAGTGACAGTCACTGATTCAGCTATGAATTCTACATCTAATCAAAGAGTGCTTAACTATAACGTGAAGCGATCTGTCTGAAAGTTAAATTCAACTGGATCTTACAAAATGATCATAACCACACTAGCAAATCCACCACGGATTGGCTCAAAAATAAGAAAGGTAATTATGAAATAGACTTGTCAAAACCCAGATTTGAACCCCACTGAAATGTTGGAGCATTTAACATGGCAGCACATGCCTTAACCCTCAAACATCTTGCAACTGAGGGAGGAGTTGTAAAAATGTATGGCCCCTATCACATATTAACGATTCGCAGAGCTTATTCCGACGTATAAGATTTCTATAAGACGCTGGCATACGCTGAAATATCGATGTTATTCCAGTTTTGAAAGTATACATAACTTATTAGTAACTTATCGAAAACTTATAGCTAACTTATATCGAAAGTTTCTCCAACGTATATCGATGTATGCAGACGTATCTGATGTGTTTCGGACGACCACAGAACTTTTACTGAACGTTTTTCTCACAGCTAGCATATAATGGTCATATTGGCAGGGTTTAGGGGGATTGGTATATAAAATGGGGTTCAAACGAAGAACCAGTCAGTACTCCTCAAGACTAGATAGTTGACTGTCATTGGTCATAAGTTGCGAATGCTGCCAGCACATGCACAAAATGTTTTGACGACCTTACCATACTACGACTTATGTGCTGCGTGCTGTTATCTTACACAAAACTTACCCATAACCTATTCGATGTACGATGTGTGACAGGGGTTTAAGCAAATCGATTTTAGAGACTGGCAAACAATCAGCTTCTGAGGCCAAGGGTGTGCTTTCTTTCACTACAGAATATAAAATGTAATAGCATTTTTGTTGAATTAATGATTAAAAAGGATAATATTCCTTTTATATTATTATTCAAGGAATAATATTCCTTGTAGTTTTGTTCAAATATATCACCTTTAACTGTAGGCACTGTATTAAAAAGGGTAAATGTTTGCATTCATGCAATGTACTTGACTGACTCATATGACGGTAGGTTCAACAACCAGAGGAAAAAAATGAATTTCTCTTAGCTGTCCAAATGGAATTTTATGAAGGGAAAAGAATGGTGTTACCAGGCTCCAAAACTAACTTTTACATGTAATATGAACGCACCATTTCTTAGCTTTGTATTAAAGTGCTATCAACTAGCACAACACATGTTATTATACTAAATTAGCTACCAGATTTTAGCATGGTCATCTTGGTTTCTGGGCAACCAAAAACTATAGGCAAAATCAACACATGAATATGGATCTACTGATACACTGACCAAACTCATTACTTGGATGTTGTGGCCTCACTTCTTTCAAGGTAGAAGGAGAATTTTTGTCTTCATTTATGTGAAATAAAATCTACATTCAACAAAATCAACACAGGAATACCATTAGACAAGTGTATACTATATTAATAAAAGTTGGCAACAAAAATCTTGACAGTTTTTAGTCAAGAGAGGTAATGTTTGTGTCAGAAGAGAGGAAATGGCTGTAATCAAATAAAAAAGTGGTTCCACAAAGCACTGACATGGGGAAACATTTACTCATCTCAGTGATTCTGTTTTTATTTTTTCTGAGCTGTTGCTATTACATCTTTCACTTGGCTGTTATTAGTTGCATGACCATTGCTCAAATGAAGGGTCAGTGGGGGCTCAGTGGTTAAGGCTCTGAATAACTAAATGTTATGGGTTCAAACCCCAGTAGCACCAAGCATCTACTGTTGGGCCCTTGAGCAAAGCCCTTAACCCTCAACTGCTCAGCTGTATTAAAAAAATGATAAATGTAAGTCTGCAAAATGCCGTAAATGTAAATGCAGCTAGAAGAAAAATATATCTGTGTCTTCATTTTTTGTTGCATGAGAAATTACTAAATGTAAATATTTTAAGAATGGGCGGCATGTTGGCCTAGTGTTTAGCACAACCGCCTCACAGCAAGAAAGTTCTGGGTTTGATTCCCAGGCTTGGGCATTTCTGTGTGGCGCATACTCTCCCGGTGCTTGCATGGGTTTCCCCTGGGTACTCCAGTTTCCTCCCACAGTCCAAAGATGCACATTAGGCTAACTGGCTCTTCCAAATTGTCCCTAGGTGTGAGTGTGTATAGTGTGTCTGTGTTGCCCTGCAGTATTCTGTTCAGGATGTACCCCACTTTCGCCCAGTGTTGGCTTCGATAGGCATCAGCCTCCTCACAACCCTGGTTGGATTATGTGGTTAGGCAAATAAGTGAGAGAGAGAGTGAGAATATTTTGAAGAGGGTGATTATTTTCTGTATCCACTGTAATGTGTGATACACACTACAGTGTGTGTGGTACATACTGTAACTGCAATACAGTTTCTACTGTACATTATGCAATTGATTTACAAAAGCAGTATGTATTGCACTATATATTGCAATATGCACTCTGGGACTATGTGTTCATTCTGTTCAGAGTTAGCAGGAAGATTATTTCTATGGTAAATGGTAAATCCTCCTATGCCTATCTCTCTAACTTAGCTAAATTCATACATTGTCAGTCCTATTCTGCTCCCAATTCCCTGTTCCATGCCCTTGTCTGTGGCTACTGAGGGTGTTGCAATTCCATTCCCATAGATATGCAGTTACAAGCTTTACATTATCCTAAAATTTAGCTGACTTTTTACCAACACCCAATCTTAACCCAATATTATAGCTGCACTGCAAAATTCTCACCTCAAAATCTGCCTTTTGCACTTGAGTCCAAGTGATCAGGCCTTTTCTGTGGAAGCACTTTGACTTCACAACTCCTTACTCATACTGTATGAAGTCAGACTGTGATCACACTACATGATTTTTGCACTGATTTTCAAATCACAGACAGTTTTTGGAGATCGCCAGCTACAACTCCAAATTGTAAATCAGCACTCAATCACTTAATATGAACTGTTCAAATGCTGCACAGATGACCAAAATTATCCAGCAGGCTAAATATCTGGACCCCTCGGCGAGACCGAATTCTTCGTACTGTAGGCTGTATGCCTCAGTAAAATTTGTTTGACTTATTGGAATATTCATATTAGTTAGTGAATTTTATTACATTTTATATACATTTATAATAACATAAATGCAAAGCTTTTCTTGAATTTTATTTAATTTAATGTATTAGCTGCAGACTGCCCTACAAATCTCAGCCCAAAACTTTTCTTTTCTCGCAATATTACATTTCTCTTTCTAATCTTTAATGATGTTACATTTTTTTTTAAATTTATTTTATTTTATTTATTTATTTTTTTTTTTTATTTCCCCCCATTTTTCGCCACTTTTAGCCTTCCCTATCACACGACCACTATTGACCAGGGAGGGGCGTAAGCAAGCACATGCCCCCTCCGTGACATGTGATGCTGCCGCCCGCCTCTTTTCGAACTGCA
>JBCNYH010000001.1:49077121-49089699 GCA_039654325.1 Tandanus tandanus | reverse complement strand
ACACACACACACACACACACACACACACACACACACACACACACACACACACACACACACACTATTCACACTCACATGTAGGGACAATTTTGAGCAGCCCCAAATGTGCATGTCTTTGGATGAAACCCACCCAAGCACGGAGAGAACATGCAAACTCCACACAGAAACACCCTCGCCCTTGCCCAGGACTCAAACCCAGAACTTTCTTGATGGAAGGCGGATGTGCTGTATAAAATGCCATATAAAATGAATATCATGCTATGAGAGACTTCGTGCTGAGGGGTATGAAGTTTTACATAAACATAATATTTTGCTGATATTTTTGTGGCAATAACACAATATCTTTTGCACCTGTTGAAATGTAAACCCCACGGATTTCACACATATTGGAACCCAAATTTAGCAAAATGTTGAAATCTTTGGCAGTATAATTTTTTACAAAAAGCATAATCAATTTAAACTGACATGCTTATGTCTTTCATGGAGAAACATAAGTAGCAATCTAATCCTTTGAATAAAGCAGATGAATCATTATGCGTTAAGATTATTTGTTGTTTGTTTGGTCTGTTCTTTAAAGGGATACCAATAATTTTGGAGTTGGCTATAACTCAAGTGCACTATTCAAAGCAATTTAAACTTCAATTAAAACCATTTTTCACACTTGAGTGGGCTGCAGGCATCAAATTTCAGCTTTGTTTATGTTTACAAAATACAACTAAGTTGATCAGTAAAAATACTGAAAATCTTTTCGTTGTACTTTTGTTCATTAAATAAAGCTTCATGTAAATTAACAAATCACAGATTTTGTTTGTTTAATACATTTTGGCACTGGGGTTAGTAACTTGTTAGAATCAATTTTTTAAACAATTTTATGATGAAAGCTACTCCTGAAGTACCATTATTTTAAGACTTTCACACATAGCTAAGGATTAAATGGCCTGACAGTCAAATCAATACAAAGGAATACTCATGTGTTTCAATATCTATGCTTGAGCACATTTGTGTGTACACATGGGACTATAAAAACCCTATCTATCTAAAAACAAAGAAGCATTAAGGCATACAGTTTGTAAGATATTTTAAAAATAATGAAGTTTCAAAATATGCTCTTTGCCATTTTTTAAATAAAAGACATCGTTAAAGGAGACAAGGGTGAGAGAAATGGTAGGTGTGTCCCCACGGGTAATTAAACTTGGATATTTCTGCTTTTCTGACATAGCCTTTCTGTGCAAGTACTTTACCCAGGGGGACACAAGCAGAATGACAATGCAGCATGCAAATGGATTGGGAAGAGAGAAATAATCAGAGATGGAGGGAGAGAGAGAGAGAGCAACGGCTTCTATGACACACACTGAGATTCACACTGCAGCATGCACAGTTTGCCGAGGGAAAAGGGCATAAATATGTAAAGCAAATAGCAGGAATGTAAAATGTGTACACCCGAGTGATACTTCACCAGTAAAAGACTCTATTAAACCCTCAGAGGTTTAGTGAATAATATTGGAGGGAGGGGGGCATAATTATTTTGTTTTCTATCTCTTACTTTTTTTAAGGTGTGATGGAATACATCCCTGCATCCATATATAATGCTTCATGTTAGATTTATTTTCCAATGTTGCTAAGATGCAGACACACAGCCCCATGGAATCCATACTTACCCTGGCACTCAGGCTGTATGCCCAGCCAGGATCCATTGGCTAGGCATGTCCGCTCTAAAGAGCCACGAAGCGCATAGCCTGGCTCACAGCTGAAGCGCACCACACTGCCCACAGTGAACTGCTCTCCCAGACGGATACCATGCATTGGCACGCCAGGGTCACCACATCTACCACCTGAATCACCTACCATGAGATAAACATTTAACAGAGATTTACTTATGAGATTGCAATTTAAATGATCACACACACCCGCACCCAAATGCCATGAGTGTGTCAAGACTATGATCTCGACAAAAAAAAAAAAATGAAAGGGAATCAGATTTCTAATAACATTCAGAAAACCTCAAAAATTCCTACTTGAAGTAAACAAAACAATAATAATCCAAAAAAATTGTATTGTTTTTGGAAAATATTTCAAAGCTCTTTATATTGCCATTATTTTTATGTTGTTAGTGCATAGCTAGAGCAGGAAACTCAAATAAATTGATATTTTAGGAAACAGAACTACATTCATAATAAAACACAGTAGGACAGAAACAAGATCAACCATGAGAAAGGACTGGTCAAAACATCTTAGTGAGTTTGAACTACAAAGCCACACACACACACACACACACACACACACACACACACACACACACACACAGCTTTCAATTTGAGACCGTCCTCCCTGCAGAACCAAAAGTCCAGGGGGTGGAGCTTGACGTGATCCAACACTTTCGATATCCTTAACCCTAACTGTAATGAATAAAACGCTTACCGCCACAGAACAACATTATTAGCACCACAGTTATTCAGCCTGAATCACTGACTTGTCTCCACCCCATGGCCTTTTGGTCCAACTCAACTGTGTCAAGTCTGACTTCACTCCTTCAATGTTTGGTTCTGCAGTGAAGGGTTTAATTCTCTGAGGCTTGATGTGAAGAGAATAAAGAGGTGTCTAAGATTCATGAGGCATGGTAACAGATTTTGGACAGGAACCTGATGGGAAAAGGAAATTTCCTTCCTTTCCTCTATTCAGCTTATAAACTACTCTCTGTTGAGGCATTTATAAATGATCATGAGTCCCTCATCTCTCTACTTAGTTCTGCTTCACAAACAGCCACAAATGCTGCTGAGAAAATTGAGTACATATTTTATGGACGTCTGTATTTTCCATTTCCTTAGTTTCAAACTCAGTCTTTATATCTCATATTTATCCCAGTGCAATTTAAAATTCTGTAGTAAAACAGCCAACGTGATCCCTGGGAGCAAAAAGTGGCAAAGCCACAATTTTGGAGATATATGAATGTCATGAATTGTGACATTAACCTGTCAGGCTGGTTTTACTGCACAGGATGAGACTGTGTCCTGGCATATCTGAGAGCTGTGTGGGGGCCATGGGTTTATCGTGAAAAAGGACAGCTCATAAGCTGACAGGCGTGTGGGGGTTCATTGTGCGGAGGCTGATAGGAGGAGATTAAAATAGGTTATAGAAGGATGCAATGCTTGCCACTGGAGCACCATTGCCACTGATTCATGCTTGACCTCTTACAATTTTCTAGAAGTAATATACCTGTAAAGTTTAAATACAGTAATTTTCAGAAACTGAAGTTAGTATTTGAAATGAAAGTGATCTTATGAACTAGTATTAGTTAAAAAAAAAGCCTAAAGAGTTACCAGTACAGTGTGGCGGTGAGCCACTCCACTGGCCGTTCAGCTGGCATACGCGGGTGGTGTTGCCTACAATGGTGCGCTGGCCCATGCAGCTGTAGCGGATCACTGAGCCCACCATTCTCCGCTCCCCTGACAGCTGTGCATAAGGAGGAATGCTGGGATGATCACACAGCACCACTGTAGGAGAAGCATGAGGGAGAGAAACAGAGAGACAGGCAAAATGATGAATTTTCACTTACGCAGTTGTTAGAGTTGGTACATAATGGTATCACACTGTAAAATTACAAAACAAATAAATAAATACATAAAAAGACTCTGGTATAGCTAGCTGCACCATTAACCCCATTCCATGAGAAATTCTAATGGATAAAAGTGAAGGAGGCCAATCTGGCACAATCACTGCCAAGAATGATTTTCTAAATATCCCTACAAGAATTTTAAAAACAGGAATACATTTAAAACTGTGATGCACAGTTACCATATTATAAAGAACTATACAGACCTGATGTATTTATAGTTACAAAACAATAATAAAACATTGTCAGATCTCAAGTTGCCTCTGTAAAGGCAGCTGTTTCAGAATTATGCGGTATGGACCCTTATCAAGAAAGAAACTTGCATCACAATATCTCCTCATAAAAGCTTGTTAATGGTTTTCTTTAGGCTTTACATTAACTATAAGGTTCTTATTATTAGTGTTTGAAACATAATGGCTATCTCTTGAAGTAGTATAGTCCATCTCAAGCACTTTGCTTTGCTGTGCAATGCCTACTATTACTCTGAGGAATCAGACAGTGTTAGATTTTTTTTAAAGATATCCTCTACATTTTTTTGAGTGCACCAGGAATATATATTAATGTCCCTTAGTACAAACACTTTCAGATTTTAAAATAAATAAAACATTTATTGAACCTTTGATGAATAAAGATTATCATTGCATTATAATGCTTATAACAGGTTAATGTGGTCAAAATCAAATGTTGCAGAAATCAAGGAAGCAGCTCACAGAGACACTTGGGCAGCGATTGATCCCAGGTTCCATCGCCCTGGCATGTCAGAGTGCTGGTGCCCAGCAGGTAGTATCCTGGATTGCATGTGTAAGAGACTGTAGTCTGGAAGCTATATCGATGAGGCCCGCTGGGCAGGACCTGCCTCACACTGTTCTCCACATGCCCAGGCTCTGTGCAGTTCACAACTGAGAAGAAAATGGAATACAAGGGGAAAAAAATATTATACTGAATAATAGCATGTACTGGGAGGATATACTGGACAGTAGATAGTAATAAGACTTGGGTGTAAGATTGTGCATGTTGAAATAAAATCCAAATGCATGTATACATAATTGCAAGCACCAAAAATACACAAATTATGGCTTTACAAGTAGAACCAAAGAAAAAGCATTTGCTCTGTCGTTGGAAGATCATAAATCCTGATGATGTGACAGCCATCTGTGACCAGAAATCTAAGAGAGAAAATTGGCTGAAAATGTTATCTCGTGTGAGGGATGGCATCACTCTCTTTCCTGTTAATCAAAGCCACCCTAGCCAATCATGGGCCTCTACGAGAGCAGTTACTTCTTTTCTTGGAACATGCTCAGTTGCACTGTGTCACAGCATGAGCAAAAGATGCCATATTTGGCTTCATGCATCTCAGAATAAGCATGTCCTAGCCTTCTTCCTGCCAAGTTTGTAGCAGTCAAAGACAAAGGAGAGCTAGCAAAATCATCAAATTGGGAGGTTTGTGTAAAATAAAATGTACCCATTAAACAGTACTTGAAGTTAAAATGCAGCATTGAGTATTTCCCTGACTTACAATGAGCACGAGTCTGATCTGTCTAAATAAAAAAACCTAGCATGTCACATCTTAGTCTTTTTAAACCCTTATCAAAGATGGGATTTGGGCTAACTAATCTCATTAAGGATTTATTCATTTATTTATTATTTATTCATTCATTTATAGTAAGAAATAGACTTATTGAGAGAGTGATCAGATAAACCCAAGTAAGTCCCAATGTAAACAAATAAACAATGGAAATCATATAATAAGATGTGCCCCATAAAGTATGTCTCATACAAGCATTTGAATAACTAAGGCCTAAACCCCATGATTAATCAGTTTTTCATTTTCGTCTTAAAATGACCAAGCTGTGACTTACAAGGTTTTTCCAGGCAGAGAGTCTGCTGCCATGTACAATACAAATTACATGACGTAAATAACTAAACTGGATAGGCTAATAATAGTTACTAGGTTTGTAATAATAGTTACTAAATTTGAGACATACTAGGTGCTTCCTGACCAATATTTTGAAAGTTTGTGGATATTTAAGCAATGTTATAGGAGTTAATGAAGGGGTAAAGCCTAGTAGGTCCAAAAGTGGTCCTAACAAGATTTGCATTAAAATTTGACTTACTATTTTTTCCCGAACAGTGCTGATATGCAATCAGATTTGATTGTTTGCGGTATATCTAAAATGACTTCAGTAAACTGGTTTAATAAATTCAGAGTAGCAACATAAACAAAGTAACAGAAAAAAATGCACACCTACACCCCCATGTACACAAACAACTTCTTCAGCAAAGTTTTCCAGAACATTTGTCACTACTTTTTAAAAAGTGATTTTTTTTCTAGAAGAAAATTTTAGGTCTATATGGAGGATGGAGAGAGTGAAAGATGAGGGCCTAGTGAAATGGAAAGAAGGCAAACCATGAGTGATAAGCATCTGTCATCTCTGAGCCAAATGAGGAGTGGTGGTGAGCGAAAGGAGTGCACTTTAGTGAAACAGAGAACTAGAGGCAGGAATTAGCTGGGTGCTTCTACCTATTCAATCTATGCCCTATGCACCCACGTGTCCCAAAAGCCCCTCATTCTGATACCAATTGTGCCACATCAGATGGAATTGGAACCCATGCCATAATCAATCTGGCATAAGAGGCTGAAGCTGTGGAAGATGAAGAAGAGCAGGGAGAAAAACAAGACCTAGCAGTGCAGCTGCCATTAAAATGCATGACAGGTATCGTCAACAAGCCATTCGTCCTGCACTTGCACATGGGTGAGGGGGCAATCGCGTCATTTCCACCGGATTGACATGATGATTGAGACGTGAGAAAGCAGAGACAGATGGGGCGCTTTACAGGAATACGCTGTTCTGGTGCACATGTAACCAGATTACTGAGATTTGTCAGTGTAGCACCTGCGCCACTCTACCTGCTTCCACAGTCTGGTGATTTGTTCACTACTTGTAGCTATTTTCAGAAGTTCAGTAATGTGGCCACCCACAATCATGAGATGTATAACAGGGGTAGGGATATTTACTTCCATTAAGTCACTCGGTGTGTAATTCACAAGGCAAATAACAGTTTGTGCCATGAACATGCTCAATGAAATAAATGTAGGATTTCTAGGTGGATTTGTGCACGCTTTAATCAACCTGACTCATATATATCAATAGGCTGACTGCAAGAATTGGTTGTGAGTGTGTGTTCAGGATGTACCCCGCCTTCCCCCAGAGCCTGCTGAGATAAACTTAGCCTTCCCCGCAACCCTAATAGGATTAAGTGATTCAGCAAATAAGTGAGAAATGAATGAGTAGTTTGGCTTTAGACTCTTGATCTGATATCTTGTTTTGTGGTGACTAAAATTAAATGGGAAATTTCTTCCTTCAAGTGCTCCAGTTTCCTCTCACAGCTCAAGGACATGCAGATTCTGGCTACTCTAAATTGACCATAGGAGTAAATGTGAGTTTGAATAGTTGCTCATTACTTTGTTATGGATGGAAATTTAGTGATTATTCATTTAATTTTATTTGCTGAACCAGTTTTTCCTTTATTAGGGTCATGGGAAAGCTGGAGCGCATCCCAGCTGACCCTGGGTTAAGGGGGGTACACCATGAACAGATCGCAAAACCATCGCAGGGCCAATACACATAGGCAGAAGTGCTAACCACTAGTTATTATAAGTAAAAAGTTATTATAAGTAAAAAAACAATGTAAGTTAGGTTTGACAGATATTATTATTTTACCACTAATAACATTGTCAGAAGGATAATTGGGTGTTATGTAAACCAGATATATACAAACTTAGAATTATGTTTAATAGAAAGCTGTAAAAAAGAGACACTTTTTATAACCCGGAATGAGAGGTGCTTGATGCATGCATCTGCATTTATTCAATTTAATTTAATTTACATTTATTCGTTTAGTGAAATCTTAATGGAGAATAAGATCCCTAGCAAGCCAGAGGCAACAGTGGCAAGGAAAAACTACCTTCCTCGGGAAGGATTTACTGTATGGGCTCACCGTGAATAAAAAGATGAGCGCTGGACAGTCATAATGATTACAGCAGCATTTCCCAAGTACAAATCTCATGGGATTGGGGACAATCCTGGATAATCTGACACAATCCGTAAACTCCTGACTGGATTTGTACTTTAAGCCTCAAAAAAGATGCTATACACCTGCTTACCATATCTAACTTATCTATTTGTGCTAATGCTTTAGCTCGACACAATGCTAATGTTCATAGCCTTGTATATGCAGTGAGTCTAAAAAATACTGTATCAGGATGAGACTGCTGTGGTTGAGCTGTCTCTCCAAACCTCAGTAGCCAGTAGGGAGCAAACAAATCAAGATTGTGTCAAAAAGCGTAATCTCCAGCAACATAAAGGGAAAACAAGCTTTCAGCAAACAGTAAAGTTGGCAGCACACAAGCATTTCCATTTCCACAAGACTAATATAATGAATAAGGGAGCCTAATCCTGATTTCGTGTTCATATCAATTATTAAAGAAGTAACCAAATTCTGAAATATTTCCACAATTAATTTTTTTTTTCTTGACCTACAGCATGGTCACTTGCAATTTATAATGTGATCATAATGCACAAATCAAAATCTTTTCACATTTTCTATTAGCTTACGCTGACCAAGGTCCATAATGGAAACAGAGACAGAATTAGACAGAAAGTTAAAGAGAAAATGACAATTAAATGTTAAAAGACATACAATTTATCTGTTCCTGTGTACAATTGGTTATTAGAATCGTTTCAGACTCTGGCCACTGGCCATTTGATGAAAGAGATGGATCGTTTTCCCAGCGTAGCTGTAGACTTATCAGTGTGGTTTTAAGAGGCCATTTTGAAGATGGCTGTGGCTTGGGCTGACACAAATTGGTGCTGATTAGCAGGGCTATGAGGGGCTTTCTGAATTATTGATGCAGCTCACAGCTTGTGCCTTTCCAAGCAGGCTTCTCTTCACCCATTAGCTGTGATTCTGCTGCTCTAAGTGCTAATAGCAGGACATGACGAAAGAGAGATGGGTGCAGAACACCAAACAACTTTAAGTTCCCTCACCCGGAGTAAACACACAAGCAGTTTCATGCATAACGGGATGATGGGGAGAGAGAAAAAGCAACTTTAAAGGGTATGATTAACAGGATAAACCTGATGAAAAAAACAACAAAGGTGCTAATCCTCTTATGTATCTGTATTTATTATTACCATCTGTCAACACCTTCCCAACCTATCAGACAGGATCAAACACTGCTGTCATGACAGTGTAGGTGCATAAATTTTTTTTTATAAAAGCATTAACATTTCTAAATTCTAAATTTCTCCAACTCAATCCAGTTTAAAAAGCCTGAATGACAATCACTTTTTTTTATTAAATCTTCAGATTTCTAAAGATAGGATAGGACTTGGATAGGTCAAGTCATTTAATATGTCAAGAACCATCAGTGGCTGTGGCTCAGTGTCTCTCAGTTGTCAGCATTGGGACACAACCAGTCTCTGAGCTGCCACTGAGATTCAGCCTGCTGCTTTAACCAAATATAAAGACATGGAAATGCAGACAAACAGACAGACAGAGAAGACAGACAGACAGGCCATTGATTTCATAAAGGAGTGGGTCAAAAACAGAGGTTCTTCCACTTAATCCTAAACAACATAAATTAATTCCAAACTGGTAACTATGAATTATAGTTGTATATTATATATTCTACTTGAAGACCTAAGACAAGTTTTAGTATTAAAGTTACATCTCAGATAAACTGTAAGTGAATTTGGTGTCACTCTCAACCCTGGTCGCCAACAGGCTCCAATTCCTCTACAACATTGCCACCAAAGGTAATGTCAGAAAATTAATAAACTGTCCAGAAGCATAAAGAAGAAAGTCTTGCAGTGCACAAATAACTCCCTAAATAAGGCAGACTGAAATAGTGAGTACTCAACCTTGCCCTATTCTGGAGTTACATTTACTAGAAAATAATTTTGCAAGAGCCACAATCCAAAAACATCCCTTTTCTCCCTGAAACCATTATGCAATTGAGGAAAGAATAATATGTTTTGAGAAATGAAAAGCACGGGGCAGCCGTAGCCTAATGGTCAGAGAAGCGGCTTTGGAACCGAAAGGTCGCTGGTTCGGTTCCCAAATCAGCAGGAAAAATGTGTGGCGGCGGTGGGGAGAAAGCTGCACCTTCCCTTCCTCCACATTCATGGCTGAAGTGCCCTTGAGCAAGGCACCTAACCCCCAACTGCTCTCCGGGCGCCCCAGTGTGTGGCATCCCATTGCTCCGAGTGTGTGTGTGCTCACTGTTTACGTGTGTGTGTGATGGGTTAATTAATACAATATAGCAAAAAAATAATAATAATAATAATAACAATAATACCTCACTCACTCATTTGCTGAAATGTTTAATCCTATTAGGGTTACGGGGAGGCTGGTGCCTATCGCAGCCAACACTGGGTAAAGCCGGGTACACCCTGAACAGCTAGCCAGACCATCGTGGGGCGCACGCAACTGTTAACAGACACTCACACCTATGGGCAATTTAAAACAGCCAGTTAGTCTAATGTGCATGTCTTTGGAATGTGAGAGGAAACTTGAATACCTGTAGGAAACCCATGAAAGCACAGGGAGAACATGCAAACTCCACACAGAAACGCCTGAGCCGGGGACTCAAACCCAGGACCTTCTTGCTGTGAGGCGGACATGCTAGCCACAACGCCACTGTGCCGCCCATGATATAAGAGCTGCAATGTATTATTATCACTGCAACCGCAAATTTCAAAATTACTGGCAGTGTTTCAACATTATCATTAATTAATTCCTTCCAAGTGCTGATCAAAAAGTCCATAACAGCAACAGACAGCATTGCTGATCATCACAGCCCATAACAGCATAACAGACAGCACATTACTAATCATCATTCATCTATTCTCTATTAGAATACGGCTTCATTTATAGTACTTCATTATTTTATGGGTGTGGGTGTGAGAGTGAATGGTTGTGTGAGTGTTGGCCCTGCGATGGCCTGGCGAGCTGTCCAGGATGTACCCCACCCTCGCCCAGAGTCGGCTGAGATGGGCGCCAGCCTCCCCGCGACCCTAATTAGGATTAAGCGGCTTAGAAAATGAATGAATGAATGTTACCACATGCATTTTCCCACACGGCTTGACACATAGAAAAACTCAAGTTCCCAGTCATCTTTAAATGTCCAGCATTCCTCTTCACATTTTTTACCTCTTACGATCTTTAGCACTTTTTGCTAAATGCTTGTTTCGCAGGTTCATTTACCCGAGGTAAATTGTGATAGTTGAGGGGATAGTAATAGACTGATCCAGACAGACGAGATATAAGTTAATTCTTAAATAAGTTAAATTTTATTTTTAATTTTTTTTTTTTTTAAGATTTTCTTTTTCTTATGTTGAACTCCAAAGAGTCACAACTAGCCTTTGAAGAGACGCATGCAGCTCATGAGCTGGGGTTTGATTAACACTGGTGTAAATGAAGAGAGCTCAAAAGGTCTTTTTCCACATTAAATAATCTTTTTTTCTGCCATCATCAAGTACCATCATCAAGACCACATCATCATGCACACATTATTCTCACCAGAAGTATGAAATTTATGCCCTTTAAGATACAGCTATTGTCTTAAAGATTATACTATTATAGTGAGTACACAGAAGCAGACTCATATGCAAATCAATATTATTTACATCCAGCTCAACCTGACCCAGCTCAGTCCACCACATCACACTTCAAATTACAAATTATTTGGGGGCAGCGGTAGCCGAATGGTTAGAGAAGCGGTTTTGGTTTGATTCCCGAATCAGCAGGAAAAATGTGTGGTGGTGGGGGAGTGAGCTGCACCTTCCCTTCCTCCACATTCATGGCTGAAGTGCCCTTGAGCAAGGCACCTAACCCACAACTGCTCCCCGGCAGCCCCCAATGCGTGTGGCAGCCCACTGCTCCAAGTGTGTGTGCGCACTGTTTACGTGTATGTGCTCACTTTGGATGGGTTAAATGCAGAGGCAATAACTTCCCTTGAGGGATTAATACAGTATAGCAAAATAAAAATATATATATAGCAAAAAAGCAAACCTCAACTGACTTTTAGTTTTTTGCCTCTGTCACTCCTAATTTTTTTGTCTTAGCTTTATTTTTATTGCAAGTATTATCCTCTTTCATCAAGTTCCACAAGACAATCCTTAGTTAAGCTCATTTGACATAAACTGCATTTCCAAATCCCTAAATGTGATAGCAAGCAAGCATGCACGCATACACCACACACTCACTTTTTATTCCCATTCTTCATAAAAAAATCTGTATCCTTTTTTTAATCTTATGGAAACATTTGTTTGTTTGTGTAAAACATGTCTGTGTTATGACTGCTGCTCCACAAGGGATGCTCATGACTCGCCACTAGGTCAAATCGTTTTTAGCATGACTTTGTCAATTTACCCTTTTTATATTCTCTCCAGAGTCCTCGTGTTTTATAAGCGAAACATAAAAACCTGTTTAGCGTTAATGAGTTGAACCTGCTTGCTGAAACCAGAAGGTCGAGTGCCTGCCACTCATTCACTTACAGTACAGAGCCAGGGGCTATTTTACTTAAGTATTCATTGCCATTCATCTGCTATCATTCAAAATCATTCATGTTACCCAAGCCAGCATGGAATCAAACAGAGGCTTGATACAATTTCAGATCATGTAGGTGTACAAAAGCACATCTGTAACTGAAGGTTCAGAAAGGAGCCAGAACATGATGCTTGAGCTGAACTCCCAGGACATAACATTACATCGGACAACTTTTTACTCCACATGCCCTTTGCCTGGATCTGCTCTGAAAACTGGCTACTGTAGGTGTATCCTTAAAGTGCTTAGGACACGATTTATACAAGTAGGCAGAAATACACTTTTAATAACATCCACACCTCAAATACATCCGTCTGTGTTATTATTTTTATCTCAGCAGTGTACATTTCACAAATTT
>JBCNYH010000001.1:48825314-48838343 GCA_039654325.1 Tandanus tandanus | reverse complement strand
TATATATATCAGTTTCAGATGGAAGATTCAGAATCTGATGGCTTTTGCCCTTTTTTAACTGTGTAACACAACAGGCATTTGAAACAAAATAAAGGCACTGTATTTTTATATGTGGTTTATCTGCATCAGTAATTAAGATATTTGTATGAGTTAGCTAAAGGATCTATACGGGTATAATATGGACGATTATTACATCCCATTGCTTGAAATTCGAACAATATTAGATTTGTGAATTATATTCTATATCTTGGGTATAGTTGGTTGACCATCGATTCGATGATGTCGTCTGGGAGGTGCAATGGGAGGAGCTTCGGCTGAAGCCTTTCGACGCTGTCTGGCAGTGGTGACTTTGTCGCGCCTGGTTTCCTCAAAGGTATTAAAGGCTATTCTGATCGCAGCACGGCAGCCAACTCTGTCTTGAGCCCTGGTTTCCAACTGTGCTAGTGGGATGCCGCAGTGCTTGAGGCTGTCTTTAATGCAGTCCTTGAATCTTTCACATCGTATCACATGACCCGTCCATCATGGCTGGGCAATGATGATCATGGCCTCGATGCTGGCTAGGCCTGCTTGATCCAGGACTTCAAGTTTCATCACCTTGCTCTGCCATTTGATACCCATGAGTGACCGCAGAGACTTCATGTGGAACCCTTCTAGCTGCTTCAGGTGTCTCCGATACAGAGTCGAGGTCTCACATCCATTGAGCAGACTGGTAAGTACAACTGCTTTGTAGACCTTGATTTTTGTCGATAGCTTGATGTTTTTGTGGTTCATCACCTGGATTCTGAGGCGGCCAATGGAATGGACTGGCACAGTCTGTGGAGGTCAAAAAGGGAACCATCCAGTCTGTACTTCAGGTAGATTCCTTGGTTGAGATCTTGGAGGGCATGAGTCAGGACACACGTGAAGAACAGATTGAACAGGACTGGAGCAAGAACACAGCCCTGCTTCACGCCGTTGGAGATATCAAAGGGCGCTGATGTATCACGACCATATTGGACAAGACCCTGCATGCTGTCATTGAACCAGGTGTATGATAGAGATGAATTTTCTTGGGCAGCCCAGTCTGCTGAAGATCGTCCAGAGCGCCTCCCTGTTGATGGAGTCAAAGGCCTTGGTCAGGTCTATGAAGACGACTGTGCTGTGTCCAGGTCGATAACCACATTGAGTCTCTGGTAAAGTTTTCTCTGAGACTGCATTGATCAGGCGATTGAGGATCACTCGCACGAGTATCTTCCCAGCAATTGACAGAAGTGAGATGCCGTTTGATGGCCTTGCTGACTTCATCCAAAGTGGGAGGAAGGTAATGATGATGATGCTTGCCTTGTCTTTTAGCAGGATGGACCCATCATCATGGTGTGGTGCTGGGCTTAGAAGGTCCATACACAGCCTTCAGAGAGTCGAAAAACTCTCTATTAGGTTATTTGACTTGGCTCTAAACCTCGTCTGCCTTCCGGTCCCACCAGCTGTCTTGCATCTCATGCAGAACATTTTGCGCGTTTCTTTGCAGGTCTTTGAAGCGGTCTTTCTTAGAGGAGGACCTTGGATTGATCTGCCATTCGATATAGGCTATATCTTGGGTATAAGATTATCTTATGCACATTATATAAAACTTTTTTGTTTTGTTTTGTTTTATTTCGTTTTCAGTATAATAGCTAATGACCACAGTGTTTTTGGTTGTTCTCATATTCAGGAATTTTTAAGAGTAATATGCAGTAATTAGAGTAATGCTGCTACACTAATTATGTTACCCGTGTGCCTGGACACAGAGAATGAAAGATCTCCTTGATATACTTATATCTGTTTAAAAAGGACAGTATGGTGGCACATTTTTTTTCTTTTTTTTTAATTTTAAATCAGTATCATGCAACATGGTATATACGCTTGTATATTCTGTATATGGTGGCATAGACTAATACATGTTTGTTCTACCTGTGCTTGTGTGGAGTTCCCCCAGATACTCCGGTTTCTTCTCACCCTCCAGTGACATGCACATTAGGCATATTGGCTGTTCCAATTACCCCTAGGTGTGAGCATAAGTGTAAATGCTTGTGTGTGTGTGATGGTGCCAAGCTGTTCAGTGTGTACCCTACCCTCACAGAGTCAGCTGAGGTGGCCAGTAGGAAAATAAGTGTATGATGAAAATGTGTGTGTCTCTTATCACCTCTTTTATACAGTATTTCAGTAATGTTATTGAATGTCTTGAGCCACATTATTGTTCCTGAAACCGTGTCTCATCTTACAAGGATGGTTATATAACAAAATGTTTACTTTTTATGTTAGTTAAATTTCCTATTTAAAAATAATGTTAAAAAAGGTTTGCCACGATCATATCTGAAGGGTTCCACCCTACTATTAATCATAGAATTAGCATAGAAGTTTCTTATGTGATTACTATTTTAAGTGAACTGCATTGGTACACATTCTATAACAAGACAAGAGGAGGACATGAAAAACACTGAAAGTTTCTATTGGAAAAATAGCCTTGCATCGTAAAAGGGTATGCCAAGAAATATGAACAAGAATAAACTGGGGAGAAAAGTGTAAAATGATGATGGGGTGATGCTGGCTTGCTTTTCTCATTTGATATAATTATCTGTAGGGTATATGTGAACCATGGAAAAGTCAACATTTGCAACACTTGGCTGTTCATGCACTATGCAACTTCGTTGGCTGAGCTTCTTCCCATTTTATAAATGAAAAATCTGAAGTGGTACAGAACAGGAATCTGCACTCACAGCAAATGACTTTGGAATGAAACTCTTTCATCAGATAATTAGGGAGGGCAGAGCGCATCCAGATGTTTTATGGCATCTCAATAAGCAGGGCAGTGAAGTAGAGAGAGAGAGAGACAGAAAGAGAGAGACAGAGAGAGAGAGAGAGAGAGAGAGAGAGAGAGACGACATAGAGAGAGAGAGAGAGATGGGGGGGAAAGAAAGAGGGAGAGAGTGGAGACATGATAGATTGGATGAGTCACAGACAGAATATAAGACAGGAGAGAAAGCAAGAAGGAAAAAAGTGACAGGGAGACAGTAACAAAGAGTGAATCCAAAAGAAGCAGTGGCCAGGTGTCTTGATGCCTTGCCGCCTGTATTGTCTCATATTGTAGTGACTTAGAAAGCAGAGTGATAGCTACAGCTATAAGGGAATGCTTTGAAACAGACCTCGAAAAAGGCGTACATCAGTACGTTCCCAAAATGCCAGCATACGGCTACTACCTTCAAAACTTCAAAACATCCATTAGGATTGATTGAATACTGTTGGTAAAAATATTCTGTGACTACACCAGCTAAGATTATTGATACAGTGTGTATGACAGTAATGCCTTTTGTCTCTGTTCAGACATCACCACGTGACTCCCTACAACCAAAAACGGATATAGAAGGCAGCACTTCAAAAGCTTCACTCTTATAAACATCAGAACAGCAAGTCTTCCAACGAGGCCTACATTTAGAATGAAGTACTTTATAATACAAATTAACCAATGCTGATAATAATTATTTTACCCAATGGAATAAGCTAATGATGTTAGTAGCAGTCTAAAACTGTATTTTGTTAAAATAAATCATATAATAATTTATGCTTGGTTACGCATAAAGGTAAAAAGTATATCAAGGTCCATTCATCCATTCATTTTCTAAGCTGCTGAATTCTATTAGGGTCGCGGGGAGGCAGTGTCTCAGCCGACTCTGTGCGAAGGCGGGGCACACCCTGGACAGCAAGCAAGTGGAGAACATGCAAATTCCACACAGAAACACCCGAGCCTGGAAATCAAACCCAGGCCTCCTTGCTGTGAAATCAAACCCAGGCCTTCCGAGCCTGGAAATCAAACCCAGGCCTCCTTGCTGTGAGCTGGACATGCTAACCACTGCGCCCACATCAAGGTCACACTGACCAAGTATATTTCTCTCTGAAATCCATTGCCCTATAGAAGAAAAATGCAGTCAAAAGCCCTAAACAATCATCTTTTGCAGATCGTGAAACCTGTGATTATACCTCCAAAAGTAGAAGAAGGATTTTGACTGATGGTTTATATCATGGAATGACAGCTGCATGGAGAAACAGTATCGGGCCAATAACAATAACAATAAAAGAAAAAGCACAGGTAGGAGTGAGCACAGGAAGCAGTTCGTCTGCAGCCGTTCTCAGAGGAACATGGAGATGAATGAGTGTATAGCACACTGAGGGTATGTGACATTTCCTCTTCCTCTAGAACAAACATGCTGGTGAATCACACATTAATCAGTGAATAATCATCGCCACATATGCACGTCAAATGATTTACAAACACTATATATTCAGAAATATTACAGTAAATAACGTGTATACAAACCTAAATAATACTGATGCTCATATTATACTCAAATTATAAACTATGCCTAATTTAATTTCATTTTTAATGTATTCTCTGGGCTATAGGTAACTGTTAGATACTTGTGACCATACTTCAATCAGATTCAACGTTAATGCATCCAACTGCTGAATCGAGGAAAAAAGAGCAGAATATAATGAAAAGGATTACTGACAGTCTTGTGCATGCATGTTCAGTGCATAGGAGTCCAGTGGCTTGAGGCTGTTATCTTCTCTCTACCCTGATGTCTTAAAAAGTATGAAAGAGGAGGCAATGACAAAAGATGTTTTGTCTTATATCAGAAATAAAAGGTAAGAAAATTACTAAAGGGTCTTTGATGTTCATTTGCTCAATTGTTAACAGTTCCAGATCAGTGGAACTAGCAAAGCCGTAAATGTCAGAATAACATCTGCAGCAGGGGTAATATGTTGAAATTACAAGCCTTTATTAAAAAGATGCCTCCTCTGCACTCACTCGTGAAAGCAACTCATTCTTTTTTCTTGATGTTTAAAGACGTCTTAGAGAATTTCCTCAGCAAAATGAAGTCTTCAGAGACTTACACTCCAAGTTATACAATTCAGAGCAATCATTTTTTTTTACAATTATGTCCTCAGAAAATATCTCCTTTGACAATATATTTTATGCCGAGATTTCAAAATGTGTCAAGGATTATCACTCCTACACATGAACTCTGAGACAAGCAGCTAACATATTCTTGCTGTATCCTCATTCTGTGCTCTCTCATTTAAATTCTCATTTATGAAAAACCCTTATGCAGTGATTAAATAATTCATAATCTAAACAGATTAACTTTTTTAAAGGACCATCTTTGCAAAACTATAAATTACATGACATGCTGTATCTAGTGTTTGAGAACTGCTGGAATTTCTATTTTATTTGTTTGTTTGTTTGTTTGTTTTTTGGAGCCTAGCTGTGCAGTACATACTAGTTGTCTCCTGCATTATGTGGGTGTTTCTCAGAATCATTAAAGCAAGATTACGAATGATGCTAAGGAGTGGGTCTCTTTGAAGCAATATGTATCTAATTTAGCTGCTGTGTCAGCACTGTCAGTCTCCAACACTGATTAAACTTCATTTGAGCACGGATCCCGCAGCCTTTGGGTACCATTAAACTAGTACAAATCCATTAAAAAAGCAACACCCCCCCACCCCCACACACACGCGCACACACACACACACACACACACGCACACACACACACACACACACACACACACACACACACACACACACACACACAAAAGAAAGGGGGAAAAAAGATAAATAAAGTACACAGGTCACATGACTAGGGCAGTATGGTGTCTTACTGGTTAGCATGTCCACCACACAGCCAGAAGGTCCTGGGTTAGATTCCCAGGCTCGAATGTTTCTGTGGGTAGTTTGCATGTTCTCCCCTACTTGCGTCAGTTTTCTCAGGGTTCTCCGGTTTCCTCCCACAGTCCAAAGCCACATTAGGGTAAGTGGCTGTTCCAGTTTGACCCTAGGTGTGAGTCTGCGTGAATGGTTACATGTGTTGCCCTGCGTTGGTTTGATAAGCTGTTCAGGGTGTACCCCGCCTTTGCTCATTGTTGGCTGAGATAGGCACCAGCCTCCCCGTGACCCTAATAGTAGGATTAAGCAGTTATAAAGTATAAGACTTTTATAAAGTCCAGCTTTGTGGAATTTTTAGACTCTGTTTCGCCTTAGAACACCTTCTCTTCTTTAACTTGTGGATTTATCCAGTCTTTAAGAGTTCTTTCATAAAACATATGAAAAAATATTTACTCCATTTGCACAGTTTGCTGGTTTCTCTCTGCTTTTCATGTCCAGGGATAGATCAATAATCAACAGCTGGGTGAAACTGATTTCAAAATCAAGTTTATGGAACCAAATTGGTTCTACGTTGGAAGCAGCAGTGACTTATTCATCCACAAGTCATGCTCTTTTTTCAGTGTTGCTGCCTGTCTTCCCCCTACCCATGAAAAAATGCCATCACAATATAACAATAACTAACTCTAATAAAAAGGCGACAGAAACTCCGAACTGGCCCCATAACTTTTTAAATTAAGTAACCAGGTGGACATCTTTATTGTCTGTTGCAAAGAAAAATGCACTCATATTTTTGACTGCACACCATGTTCAGCCACGTTTTGGTGAAAATCCAGGGACTGTTTAAATACCTTTTAGAAGAGTCATATATATATATGCCAATTTTATGAGTTATATAATGCATTTTACTGAGATCATTTTACACACAAGCAAGTGTCATAGTACATCATGTTCACTCGTCATGGGCCACAGGACATTCAAACTGCAATATTAAAAACCTGAATGCCAATTAACTAGGGAAAAGAAGAAGGAAATACTTTCTAATTGGCTCTACATTGCCTAGTAATTTACACTCCTACAAGAATGCATAGTTCCATTCAGCATTTGGTGTATATGCATAGGTTAATTGTCCATGATCTTGCATGGGCAGTAAGCACTGGCCTCTTCTGCATGTATGAATGTATGTAAACCCCAGAGCATTCAGAAGGTCAAATTACCCTGCCACATCATTACTTCTATATCCTTCACTCCATCTGCCTGCTCACTTCTCTCAGCTAATTGTGTGCTTAATTAGGCCCTGCTGTGACCCCATGTGAGGTGACAGAGAGAAGTCAGGAGAGCTGAGAGAAAGGATATAAGGAGTTAAGAGGTACAACTTCACTTCAACTTGTTCTTCAACTTCAACAATCAAAGGTCTTCCGGCTCTATATTGACACTGTATGTGTATTTTTTCTGTGTGCATGAATCTATATACATACACAAGTGTGTGCTGCTGAAGTCAGGCAATGAAAAATAAATGAAAAAGCCCAGTAACTTTTGGTTCCTCTTGGTATCTATTAGGGGGTGAAGAGGAGAGATAGTCTAGGAAATTATGATGCTTTTTGTCTTTCTTTCTTTTATTATTTTTTTTTTGTTTGTTTTTTTACCTATAGTTCCCACAGAAGAGCTACTGTAATCATAGTGAAACCCAAAGGGTACTTGAGAGAGTGGAACTGTGACCTCTTGGCGTAGCATCATAAAGAATGTGCAGCTGCTTAGATGATAAGTATACCTTTTTTTGACAACGGTGACAGTAATAGGACACGTAACAGATTCAGGACTGGGCCATTTCCAAAAATACCCCATTCAGTGATTGAAATGGAGGAATTTCTAAGTTCATGTGTTCTCAGGCAAGTGGCACCTAACTCTCTGAATCACACTGAAAAAGAAGCTGCATAGACACAAGTTTTATCTCTGGTCAGTTGAAAGTCCTCATCGTTGACTCGAAGCCTCTATCTAATTGTCGGGGATAAGTATTCTGTCCTTTCTCTCCCCCATTTTCTTTCTGTCTCTCTGCTCATCATACAACACCCACTGAAATGACACTGCAATCTGAAGTCATTTACTAATCAGCCTTTCTTCCTGACACTTCCTCCTCAATCACTTACTGTATTCATGTGCATGTCTGTGTATCCCTCTTAATGTTTAAGTGTCTATTCGCATATCAGTAAGTGCTTTGCATGGCATTCAGTTACACTCGTAATGACATATAGAAAATTAAATCAATCACTCACGCACTCACTTGCTGAACCGCTTACTCCCATTAGGGTTGCAGGGACGCTGGAGCCTCTCTCAGCTAACACTGGTCTTAGAAAGGGTACTCCATGCAAGCATGAGGAGAACATGCAAACTTCACACAGAGATGCCCGAGCCCGGGACTCGAACCCAGGAACTTGCTGTGAGGCAGATGAGCTAATCACTATGCCACTGTGCCACCCTTTTATCAATCAATGCTACATGAATAAAACAGGCTCAACAAGGTGTACATGAAAAAGGAAAATTAATACAAAATACAGAAAGTATTGCACACATAATTGCAAGTAATCACACTTTAGTTTCCCGACATTTACTTGCCGCTCGCTGAAGCTGGGGCTTTCAAACTTGGTATGCTTGTTCACTACTGTGAGTGCTAGGATGAGTTTTTGTATGAGTGACCTTGACCCACTTTTCAAGGTCACAGAGGCAAAACTGGATATTAGGTTTCCGGACATTTACTTGCCACACGCTGAAGCTGGGGCTTTCAAACTTGCTATGCTTGTTCTACATTGGCATATTATGAAATGGTTCTTTCGGCGGGAGCGTCTGGACACCTGTGGTCTATTTTTATAACTTAGAACTGATAGGAAATTAGTTTGCTTTAATTAATATTGCATTTAATTAAAAACTTGTCTCACATTTAAATACATGTAATTGTAACAAAGGCTAATTAAACAAATAAGTGGACATTTATTGACCGGACACATATTCATCCCTCTAGTTTGGACAAAAGCTACCTCAGTCCCATGAGATACATCTTCATCAACTTTGCACTACAGGATTCTAATATTGTAGCCCATTCCTATTAGCAAATTAGCTCAAATACTATAAGATTGCTTGGAGATCATTGGTGAAGAATTGGCACAGTTTTTTCAGACTGGGGCCTGTGTTTTGACTGGTCCAGCCTAACACATCAGGTTTTAGACTTCAAACCACAGTAATAGAGCTTCGGGAAAATGGTCAGGGTCATTCACGTGTTGAATGTCCACCCATATCTGTAGCCTCCTGAAGAATGAAATGGGTTTTCCTCTTGGAGTGGCCTTTATTTGGCCTCCCAATTTTTGCACTCTGACCAATTTCACATGACCTACTAAAAAAAAATCTATCCTCATGATGATACCTCCACCATGCCTCACAATGGTGATGGTATCCTCAGAACAATCAACAGTGTTGGTTTTTGATCAGAAGTAATGCTTTGTGCCAAGGTTGCAAAGATCAATTTTGATGTCACAGAGAGCATTTCTCCACATGTTTACAGAGTCTCCAAATGGGATTTCATCAGGCTTTACTTTTCACTAGTGGCTTTGTCCTAATCGCATCAGAAAGCCCAGCTTTTTGCTTATGGCATGGTTATCCTGTGAACAGTTGTTCTCTTCTCAGCAGAGGAATCGGACTAGTTTCAGAGTTATCTTAGATCTCGACTGCTTTTCTAAATATCGTCCTCCTTACCAACTCAGTGATTTTGCTGGAGGACCTCCTCTAGGTCAGAGTTGTGCCATATTGTTTAATTTTTATTTATTTGTTTATTTAAACAGCAGTGTTCTATGGGATGCTCAAACCATGACTGATATTTCAGGAATTTCTCCCCCAAAATATTTAATAATAAAATTATACACATAATCCAAGAGTAAAAATACTGATTAAAAGAAAAAGCAGTGACTGTTTTCAGATCTTCATTTTCAGTTCCTCACAAAAAGGAGAGCAAGCACCACAGTGCCTCACTAACAGCTCAAACTCTGGTATAAAAAGCTTGAGGCAACTGAAGGAGAACCCAACACAGCAACTTGAAATAACAGTGGGAATGACCTAATCCTCACCCTGACTTGAGCTTATTGTTCATTTCACTACCAGAATGGATGGTGACTTGTTTTCTAAAAAGATAGAGGTAAAGTATATTTGGGGTAATCCGTTGTCCTTGGCACACCATCTAAGTACCACCTATGTGTAATAAATACTGTAATTATTAAAGCACATAGCACAAGGTCCACAAAGCACATATACCATACAAAAGGAAAATAAATAAAATTAGATTTAAAAAATAAATAAATACATTTATTTAACACAGCATAAACTAACAAACAAACAAAAAAAAAATAAAACAAGCTCGATCGGATGTTGAATCAAGATGTCTGATGATAAATAATTATTAATTTCTTTAAAATTCATGAGAATGTCTCAAAAATCTGTGTAATTATTAATATGGAAGTTTGATGGTATTTTTGGAAGGAGTCTCTGGTGTCAGTGATTATTATCAATCATAATTAAAACTGTAACCTTCCAACAAGAAAGGGGCAAGATGAGAAACTGCATTTTTTCCTATTAACTTCCAAGTGACAAAAATGCAATGATTGCAGCTGCTATATAGAATGTGGTAATGTCATACTTTAATAAACGAAAAAAATACCTGTTAATGTTAAAATACTTCTGTGATATGAAAAGGATAAACATTTTCAGATGTGCTATTAAAGGAAAATAATTAACTTTACTATGTGTTGGGCCTCAAAAGAGCTCAATTTACTTTCCTATAGCAGGGTACCCCATCGTGTTTTATTACTTCCATTCCAAAAAATAAATCAACCAAAACCCAACAAACAAATAAATCTTTACTGAACACAAAATAGCAAATATAATAGAAAATATAATATAAAGTTCTCTCACAATGACTATTTCAGGCAGTTTTATTAAACTTGGAACAGGGTGTCTGAATATAAATGTAATACCTTTTCAGTGCCATTTCTAATGTAATTTAAGACCAAATCTGCAGTGGAGGAACACCATAAAGGTTTTATGGCATAATCCACAGAGAACCACACAGTCACTTCAGCTATTTTTTTTTTCCATAGGAAGTTTTCATATGAATGTGTTTTGTGTAAGGCAGTGTTTATTGGACATCCCATGCCTATTTAAATTTGTGATGAATCTGATAAAATAGTCCATGTATACGTCAGACAGATAAATACACTTACCACTGTGCAGAGCCATCTGTACCACTGACTTCCAGGACATCATAGTCTTCTTCTAGCTGGAAGTCGGTGAAAACGAGAGCAATGGTGTCACCTGGCTCAGCCAGCACTGTCCACGTGCAGTCAGCATTGTTGTTATACTCCTTTGGGTAGTTTGGACTTGTGATGACGCCGCTCTGACCTCGCAGTGTTCCCCCGCAGCCATCGTCTGCTGCAGAAGCATGCACACACATGCACACAAGCACGCATGCATGCACACACACACACACACACACACACACACACACACACACACACACACACACACACACACAATAAATGAGTGATTAATTCCATGAAAATCTGCCTGATTAGCTATGTACTGGCATTGTGGGTTACATACGATGGATACAGATAAGGAACTATACCACATTGTTGCTAGCAGGAGGCTTGATGTAACCCACAGAAGCATGTGGTTAATTAATTGAGATAAATTCAGATTTGGCTAATTTGTGCTCTCAATGTGGCTCCCTCTTAAATATTATTTTAAGAAGACAATCACACCAAACTGCTTTGCAGGCTTATCCAGCACTATAGGAATCAAGTCCCTCTGGCTCTTCTAAATTTATTCCCATACCCCATACCCCCAGCCAACCCCCCCCACCCCCCCTCCAATCCCCCCGCAATCGTTGTGCCTGTCTGGAATCTAGTCGTTGAGCTCAGGATAATGAAAGGTGGAGTGTAAATCTGTCTCCTTTTCTCTCTTCACCCCATTCCTGATTCCCTCCCACTACCTCTCCCTGCATCCCTCCTTGGGGAAAATCAAAGGGATCAAAACTTTCTGACAGTGAAAAAACTTGAGCCTGAGGATCTGACCTCCTTTTTCAGTAGCACAAATCCCCCATTCACCTACACAGCAGCCAGCCTCTCCCTTCTGGCATGTGATAGTAGATGAGCTCAGACAGGGCTGACTCTATTTGCAGACTACTGGCCAGCTTGAAGGCCTGTGATAATTGGTGTGGGCAATCCTCAAAAAAAAAAGGGGGGGGGGGGAGAGAGAGAGAGAGAGAGAGAGAGAGATGCATTTACGTTTACACCTACATTCACCTTGATTAAGAAAAGACAGGTGCTAACATCTTTTTGTACATGTGCTTCTCTTGTAGCTAACTTTTGAACCAGACATTTAACATCAACTACAGGTTCAAAATGGGATTGATATATCTGTGTTCATGTGTTTTTTTTAATCTTCAATCCCTTCATATTATGCACTCATGTGAAATAGCTACTCTTTAAAGGTAATGTGTGTAAGATTTAACGGTATCTAGCAGCATCTAGTGGTAAGGATCCAGATTTCAATTAACTGAATTTTTTACTACCAACCCCTCCACTTCAGAACCCTGTATGGTTCTGGGCTACTGTAGAAACATGGCAGTGCAAGATAGTGGCCTCAATGAGAAGGGACCCGCTCAGTATGTAGATATAAACAGCTTATTCCAAGATTCAGAAAACTTTATTTATTTATTAATTTTATTTATTTATTTATTTATTTATTCAATATGATTTTGAAACTTATTTACTGATGATATACCTAACTTCCTCAAATTGATCCCCCAAAATGTACCATACTGTACCTTTAATTTACCATTTCAATTCAAGCTAAAACTAACCTCTAAAACTGCCTCGCACTTTCATTCATTTTCTACGCTGCTTAATCCTCATTAGGGTCACGGGGAGGCTGATGCATATCTCAGCCAACTCTGGGCAAAGGCGGGGTACACGCTGGACAGCTCGCCAGGCCATCGCAGAGCAACACACACATAACCATTCACACTTACTCTCACACCTGAGGGCAATCTAATTGGAACCGCCAATTAGCCTACTGTGCATGTTTTTGGACTGTAGGAGAAAACCAGAGTTCCTCGAGAAAACCCACACAAGCATGGGAAGAAACATGCAAGCTCCACACAGAAATGCCCCAAGGGCTCCCGAGTGGCGCATCGACAAGGTGCACAACTATCAACCCGGAGATCGCAGGTTCGAATCCGGGTTGATGCCATAGCCATCCATGACCGGAAGTCCATGGGAGCTAATTGGCCGAGCTCTCACGGGAGGGAGG
>JBCNYH010000001.1:48798180-48815026 GCA_039654325.1 Tandanus tandanus | reverse complement strand
GTTCTTTTACATGCCTCTCACCATAGACAGTGAGAGACATGGTCGGCATTTGATAACCCAGTTAGCTGCACTGGGGGAGCATATTTAATAAGACATGTTATTTAGTATTATACAGTTTTCATGACTTTAGTATTGTTTTACAATGTAGAAAATAACCAAAATAATTTAAATTAGGAGGGGCACAGTGGCCCAGTGATTAACACTCTTGCCTCACAATAAGATTTTAGGTTCAAATCTCAGCCAAGGGCATTTCTGTGTGGATTTTGCATGTTCTTCTCGTGTTTGCGTCGGTTTTCCATAGGTGTTCCTGTTTCCTCTCACAGTCCAATGACATTCACATAGGTCAACTGGCTACTCTAAATTGTCCATAGGTGTGAACGGTTGTCCTTGTCTATATCAGCATCTGTCAATCCTCCCTATCATGTGACTATCAACAACCAGTAAGGGGTGAAAGCAAGCATGCGCTCATGTGTGACACATAAACCTGCCACCTGCATCTTTATGAACTGCATGCATGTTCAAGGGCGGCCTAACACGTATGGAGGGAAAGCGATATCCACCCCCTTGTTCACATGAGCTCACAGATGCCCAGGATTGGCTATAAATAACAGTACACCATCCTTCCCTCCCGTGAGAGCTCCACCAATTAGCTCCCATAGACTCCCATCCGCAGATGGCCGCGTGCATCAACCTGGATTCGAACCCGCAATCTCCAAAATGATAGTCGCGCATCTTGTAGCCCAGAAGGAGTGTAGGTTTAATATACTGCCTCCTTGCTTGAAAAAAGAAGATAACCCCCTGCTTTGAACGGATTTTATACAACAAAATTTTGATGTTGTGGGGAAAAAATCAGGGGTGTCGGGCACCATTGGGGGCGCTGTGTGTTTTAGACCCATGAACTAAGGAAGGCCTGTGGCCTGCCGGTCTGAAATGTCATAATGTCTTATATTTGGTCCCCCATAAATCTTATGCAAATTGCTGGACTTCCCTATCATGCACTCGAATTAATTATTGATCATTAACAACATCAGTATGAATATGAATACAGAAATTGTAATAGCTTTGGAATTAGTAATCATATTTCCTTAGTTTAAAGACATTTGTAATCCTGGAATGTAGAACTGTCCAATGAAGTCATCTGTAATAAAAAAATTTAAATTGTTAATGATTATACGTATAGAAGAGCAATTGTATGATTTACTGACTACTGTATGAGTAGTTTATTCACTGAAGTGAGTGTAAGATTATTTTATTTCAGCCATTCCACTCTGTTCCAAGGACCTTGAAAAAGGAACAAAATGGCGTTAAGATGAAACGAACAAGGTCAAGCTGACACATAATGTCATGAGGGACCAATCAGAGTCTAGAGCTAGAGGATGGTAGTCCAATCAGAGTGGAATAGACACTTTATAAGCCAATGCAGAGCTGGTAAACAGGGTCTGAGGTATTTTCTCGGAACAATTTCTTCTGTGTGTATGATTGTATGCTTTTCTTTTCCAAAAGACTAAATAAACACCTGGAAAATGATTTTGGATCTCTTGCGTCATGAACTGACACTTTTTGCCATAAAAATGTAAATGTTCAAACTGTTATCATTTTCAGCTCAATAAAAAAAAAACAATATGGTCCACTGCAAAGCTGTAATATGCCTTAATTCTATTACAGTATGCTCTGCCCTGCATACATTTTCTCAACTACTCCTGATTAAAACTACTTATTTTATAAACTACTACTACTTTTTTTTTTTTTAAAGAGTAGATACTATAAATTATGTAGCTATATACTGTTTCTAGCAGAGTATATACAGTATTCAGATATATTCAGCCAATAATTAAAATTTGGTTAATAATAAAAACGTGGTTATGTTCTACGTGTCTCTTCTATGTGACAATACTGTCAAAGTGTCTGCCCACACCACTCCATCTTGGAAAGTGTCAACACAGTGGGTTCCTGTGCTCCCTCTCAACCAGGACAAATGGCTGCATGCAGTAAACATCAGGGTGCCTCTCTGATGTCCTAAACTCCCCTCATGTCTCTTTCAAGTAGCTTGCACTCACCTCGGCAGTAGGGCAGGGGGAAGTCCCAAGCAGCCGTGCCTGACGATGTGGCCAGGCACGAAATCACGGCATGGCCTTCCAAAACGAAGCCCTGGCTGCAGCTGTAGCGGATCTTATCCCCGATATTAAAAGTTGTGCCCTGCTGGAGGCCATTCTGCAGCTGCCCGGGGTTGCCACATGTGTAGCTAGGAAGAGCTGTCAAAGAAAAGATACAGCTTCGATTAATACACGACCTTCAGCTGCCCACTTTCCAAAAACAGTCTGAGTTTTATTTGTGTAGGACACAAGCAAAACTAATCAACAGTATCATAGGCAAAACTAGTCGCCAATTTATACCAGGTACACAGACTATAAATCAAAGACACAAATGTCATAATGTCACCATTGTAACTCTTTCATCGCTGTCAACTGTACTTCAATATTCTGCAGTTATTCAGCATGTAATCTGCAGTTATTTTGAGAATTACGACTTGAATTTATTTATTTACTTACAATAAGCATACTAATCATCAGGTTGTCTTCACACAGTAATATGTTAGGTTCCTCCAACACACAGCTATGAAGAACCCCAAATTGCTTCCTTGTCACTATACATGCTAAGGATTAGAGGCTCTGGGTCACTGATCAGAAGGTGAGGAGTCACGCTCCAGCACTCCCTAGCTGCTACTGTTAGACCTTTGAACAGGGCCTTGAACCCTCGATGCTGCCGGGGCACTGTATCATGCCTGACCCTTCGCTCTGACTTCCTAACAAGTTGGGACATGTGAAGAAAAGAATTTCACTGTTCTGTAATTTATAGCAAGGCATAAAGTATTTCAGCCTGTCAGGACTTAATTGAAGATAATTGTAATGTGGTGAAAATTACTGACTGAATGTCCTCTTAGTCATGTGCCCAGCACCCTAACCACTAGACCACTGGCCCCTATTGGAAATATTGCTACTAAAAATTCCCTCCTTCTTTCAGCCACATTAACACCTACATGTATTTGAAAGAGGGTTTTTGTGCACCCATTTTCATAAACATTGTTTGTATTTCTAATAACTGCCAATGAGATTTATTCATACAGGGTATGCCATAATGTCATATTTGAATGCAATTATAGGGCTGATAATAAAGAAAATTTTACCATTGTTTGAAAAGTGAACAAAGAAACAGGAAGTAGATGCTGTGAATAAAATGTATAGCTATTCTATGTCACTCTAAGCAAAGTGTTTACTATTTCCCTAATCTTACGTTTCTTTTTGCTCCCTATGAGACCTGGTTACAGAGGAATACAATATAATGTAGGGTGGCATAGTGGCACAGTGGTTATTACATCTGCCTCACAGCAAAAAGGCATGAGTTCAATTACCGGGGTATACCTCACGCAAAGTCGGCTGAGATGGGTGCCAGCCTCCCCACGACCCTAAGTAGGAAAAAGCAGCTAAGAAAATGAATTATAAATACAATGTAATGCAACCGGGCAATTTCAAACATTTTGAATTGCATTCATTTGTATAATCTATTATAAAAAGCAAATGGTACAACTTAGTCTTCCACTGTAATACATTAATGTTTTAAGCTGATAAGTGATACTGTTTTTATAATATTAATAATAATAATAATAATAATAATAATTATTATTATTATTATTATTATTATTATTATTCTCATTATTATTATTATTATTATTATTATTATTATTATTATTATTATATATAATTAGTTCTTTTTTAATAGTGAACTGTATAAAGTATTGCATGAACAGTCAAATAAGCTATATTAAGCATTAAATCAGCCAACTGTGGTCTTGAAGTTATGCACTTTGACATACATGTGCATTTAATTATTATGTCACTTTTAAATAAACTCCTGATCTTTTATTACAGTGGTTATTATCTTTACTTTGAGTCAAGTGAACTTAATCCAAACCTCAACAATGCGAAAACAGTTAAGGTTATTATTGTCAACGTGGACCTAATAAGATACAGTAAAAGTGTTATGGTTCCAATCATCTGGATCATATCTGAATAATTATTGTACACTTTTTAATTATGAGATATTTTAATATATTAATGGAATACAACTGTATATATATATATATATATATATATATATATATATATATATGGGCTTATTGGTTTTAAAAAGTTAAAAAAGTTTTAGAACCCCTGACTGTTGTCTGTTTTGCTAAAAAATAAAATTTAAAAAAAAAAAAAAAAAAAAAAAAATTCAGTTCAGAATTTTATTTTTTTTTTTTTACTTTAGATTCAATTTACTTTGCTCCTACTTTTTTCACCCATAAGGATAACACTCCAGTGAGAAGCACTGCTATAGATTCGATCTTTTTCTTTTTTTCAGAGCATGTGTAATAACTCTATGTGAAACAGACTTACATACAAACTTCCATGACCTCTCCCCTGTTTTTTTCTGATTCTCACACCAAAACAAATTGAATATATATTTTTTAATACCTTTTATGATTTCCATCATGTCAGTTAAATCATAAAGATGATGTACTCAGAGCAGAGAGCATCAGCGAATTTTCACTAAATCGCCTTAGGCATGCATTCCTCTGATTAAGATCCAATCCTGTTTCCTACTTCACACTATCCACTGATGTTACATAAAACTCATTATAAAATGCTCTTTACTTTGCAGACCAACTGAGTGGAGCATGCTGCCTCAGAGACATGTCATAAATTTAATACGCAAGTCCAGTTTGGACCGTAGATGCCATAATGATGTGTAAGTGTGGTGGTATCAGCAGAGCCATGAGGAGTGTGAAGTTGGTAACAGGTTCCCATAAAAAGCATACTACACACAAGTGCATATCCACTCCTGGGCCAAAAAAAAAAGGGTTTTTTTTAATGAAGCTGACAGAAAATCACCGGTCATAAAATAGGCAAGAATGAAAAGCATCACTCATGAGGACTGTACCATCATTTGCTTTGCACAGCTCATTGCTGCAGCAAAGTGTTTGGGAAAAAACTGTAAATGGAGAAATTCTGTATTGCACATACACATCTTACACGTCTTGGTGTGCAACATTTTCCAAAAATATCTTCTGGCCTTATTAATTTATTTCTTTTTCCATAAAAAAAAAATTAATCTCATTATTTGGTAACCTAGCTTGCACAACTGATGCAGCCTTCACAAACCCGATAAGCTCTTAAATAGAACCAGAAGTGATAGACAGCTACAGGTACAACACTGTATGCAGCTGTGCAGGTTCAAGGTAAAACAAGTGAGAAAATCTGCTCCAGTAGTGCATGTTTTGCAAGTTGTGAATTGTCCTTGTTTTTTGCCCTGGAGTGTACAGTGGTGCTTGAAAGTTTGCGAACCCTTAAGAATTGTATACATTTCTGCATAAATATGACCTAAAATATAATCAGATTTTCACACAAGGCTTAAAAGTAGATAAAGAGAACAAAGTTAAATAAAGGAAACAAAAATATTTTACTTGTTCATTTATATACTGAGAAAAATATTACATAACTGTGAGTGGAAAAACTTGTGAACCTCTAGAATTAGCAGGTAATTTGAATGGTAAAATTAGAGTCAGGTGTTTTCAAACAATGGGACAACAATCAGGTGTGAGTGGGCACTCTGTTTGATTTAAAGAACATGGATCTATCAAAGGGTCAACGCATGTTTGTCGGAGTCTATTAAGGCATGAACAAAGGAGATTTCTGAGGACCTCAGAAAAAGGGTTGTTGATGCTCATCAGACTGGAAAAGGTTACTAAACCATCTCTAAAGTGTTTGGACTCCACCAATCCACAGTAAGACAGCTTGTGTACAAATGGAGGAAATTTAAGACCATTGTTACCTTCCCCAGGGGTGAGGACCCCACGGTAACTTCAAAGCAACTGAGGGACTCTCTCACACTGGCTAATATTAATGTTCATTAGTCCATCATCGGGAGAACACTGAACAAAAATGGTGTGGCAGGGTTGTAAGGAGAAAGCTACTGCTCTCCAAAAAAGAACATTGCTTGTTTGCAGTTTGCTAAAGATCAAATGAACAGACCAGTAGGCTTTTGGAAAAATGTCTTGTGGATGGATGAGACCAAAACAGAACTTTTTGGTTTAAATGAGAAGCATTATGTTTAGAGAAAGTAAAACACTGAATTACACCATAAGAACCTAATCCTATCTGTGAAACATGCTGGTGGTAGTATTATGGTTTGGGCCTGTTTTGCTGCATCTTGGTCAGGACAGCTTGCCATCATTGATGAAACAATGAATTCTGAATTATACCAGCAAATACTAAAGGAAAATGTCCAGACATCTGTCCATGAACTGAATCTTAAGAGAAAGTGGGCCATGCAGCAAGACAATGATCTTAAGCACAGAAAATCGTTCTACAAAGAATGGTTAAAGAAAAAGAAAGTTAATGTTTTGGAATGGCCAAGTCAAATTCCTGACCTTAATCCAATTGAGATGTAGTGGAAGGAACTGAAGCGAGCAGCTCTTGCAAGGAAACCCACCAACATCCCAGAGTTGAAGCTCTTATGTATGGATGAATGGACTAAGATTCCTCCAAGCCAATGTGTAGGACTGATCAACAGTTAATGGCAACGTTTAGTTGCAGCTATTGCTTCAAAAGAGGGTCACACCAGATACTGAAATCAACTTTTGCCACTCACAAATATGTAATATTGGATTATTTTCCTCAATAAATAAATGACCAAGTAAAATATTTTGTCTTATTTATTTTACTGGGTTCTGTTTAACTACTTTTGGGACTTGTGTGAAAATCTGATGATGTTTTAGGTCATATTTATGCAGAAATAATAAAATTCTTAAAAACCTTCAAGTACCACTGTATGTCACACCTGTCAGAGAGGATCAACACTTGTGAGAGGTGTAAAGGGCAAGCTGCAAATTTATAAAGTACCGGGGGAAAATGTCAGACAAACCTGTCCACAGATGAAAGAGGGATGGGGTGTACTCAATTTTAGAGTTACTGAGGTAATTAGTGCTAGGCAATGAATTAATCAGTTGGGGACATGATGGATGAGTAGAATGTATGAATTTGACAGAAAAAGAAAACTAATGACATTGTCGACAACAACTCATTCACTGCTAATCAGTGACGACTAAGCTGGAACAGTGTGTGGTGAAAACATTTTGGGGGCAAACTAAAGCAGTAAATAGGCAGATAATTGGCTGAAAATTTAATTTCCAAACTGTTCTCCCAAATAACAGATGGAGATAAATTAACAGCAAAAGAAATCAACAACACGCAGGGAAAACAGGTGCTCAGGTGGTGCACTGACATTAAAAGTACAAAGAACATCACAGACAATAACACTGATCTTACTGTATCCTCTAAGCTTGTACATTTTGCAGAACAGTTTAAACAAATGGCCCTGATTAAGAGTCTCCAGAAAATTGCTTCACGGTTCCTGTCACAGGACCTGTATGTTCCTCTTCACGGGACTCTCACTACACGTCCCATGATCCTTTGCACCTCTGAGAGATGCCTGCTTTTTCACTCATGCATCACATGTTCACAGTATACCTGTTTCTTATCATTATTGGCACACTACATAAGGACTCTACACAAACACTCACTTTAGTATTGCTCTTTGTCACTTTGCGCAAATGTTTCCAACTACACTTCACCCTCGATTTTCCAGACTATTAGGGGGGATAGGCTGTCCAGGAGCCTCAAAAGTCCGGCAATCGCTAATGTCCAGGGTCCCTACCCTTTCCCGGACATTTACCATTATCTGTCCGGCAATCACCATTATTCAGCAGCAGTCCCGAACTTTTACAATACTTGTCCGACACTCAATACACAATATTGTGTTTCCACAAACATAAGGAGCGCATCAGCACATTCTTTTATCACATTCATTTTTAATGTGGGTTCCGGCTCGCCGTCACTGTCCACACTTTCACTTAGCTCTCCCATCACTGATGTAACTATCTGTTCATCGGACATTATTTCGTGCCCCTCTGCTGCTTCATTTTCATCCATCCACTCAGACGGGAATGGGCCGGACAGGAGGGAAGTTGGAAAATCATGAGTGACTCGGACTTTCATCATCGATTCCCGGACTTGTCTGAACATTTTCCCGGCAATACCAAATAATGTCTGGCGCCGGATTTTGTACGGGAAATCTGAAATCTGGGAAATAGGGGTACGGGAAATCGAGGGTGAAGTGTATATGATTATATATTGCCTTTAGCATGTATGAATCTCTAACATTCTTAACCTCTCACATTGTGCTTATGTGTATGAGGTGTGCCTGACTTACCTTCCATGTATTTGGATTATCTCTGTTGTGTTGTTCGACTAATCAATTGACCTCTTCCTGCCTTTCACCTTCTGCCTTTGACCTATGTTTTGGATTTGTCTGCCCGTTTTATTATTTTTTAAATAATAAACCTTTTATTTGCATATAGCATCCCCATGCATTCCTGATATACTTAAGTTGTGCCAGTTCATTTTTGGTATCTCAAAAGATTTAATAGTGACTCACACCTGTGTTTAGTTTAGATATCAACTTTATGACAAATGTTTCTCCAAAATCTGTTTATTAATAAGAAATTGAACATCGCAAAAAGGCAAAAAAATAAAAGAAGTCAACATTGGCCACACTTTTTATCAGCAGTATTTAAATCTGAGATCATTACAGGACAAATGTTTTAATGCTCATTAAAATCAAGGAAAAATGATGAGTGAAAAAAAATTAAACAAACATTTTAAATAAAAATACATAATATGGAAAGTACTGCCACATTCCACATACATAAGCTTACAGACATGCATGATTCACTAGTTGCCAACGAGGTTGACTGGGGAAAGAGTGCACGCCATCCCTTAAACCAGTGGTCTCCAACCCTGTTCCTGGAGATCTACCTTGCTGCAGGTTTAATCTCCAACCTTAATCATGCACACCTGAGTACCTGATTTTGCCTTAAAGAAGTTCTTGAAAAGGTCAAAGAGGTGTGTTTTATTTTGGCTGGAGACAAAACCTGTAGGACGGTTGATCTCCAGGAACAGGGTTGGAGACCACCGCCTTAAACCATGGGACCATGGCCAATTTCCATCCCTATACTTCAATCTATGATCACCCAAGGATAGGGTAATTTTATTTTATACCACTTGGGAGCAATAATTTAAATAAGAATACATAAACAGTAAACATATAGACAGTAGTATTTAATATATATTCCTGGGCAATAAAAATGTGCCAAACCCAAAACTGCAAAAGTATTAAACTTTTAAAGACCCTAGCAAGAAAAACATGTTTCAAAAGTTGCAAGAATTTTTAAAAAGTACTTCTGAGACCTATGGGACCATTTTGTTGACACTGTACATTGCCGCAGTCAACTGTTAGGAGGAAGAGCTAGAAACAGGGAAATTCACTTACTGGTATTAGTCATCCTATTTAAAAAATAAAATAAACAAATTCTTAATATAAAAGTGTTGAAACCATTTCCAAAATATATTTTGGCTAATCTGCCACACCTAGTGCAGCTCATTGCAATCCAGAAAGCAAGCGTTTAAAAAGAATCTGAAGTGACAGAAGCAAGATAAAATAGTCTATACATCCCTGTTAAAATGCTAGGTTTTTTAATATTAGAAAAATAATAATAATTTCACACATTTCCCATCTTTAATGGAACCTGTAATCTGTAAAACTTAACTGAAAAAAATTTTTTTTTGGGGGGGGGAATAATGTTAATTATTATACAAAATTAATAATGCTGCATAAATGTGCACGCCTTCTTATAATACATAACATCAGTGCGTACATCACTATTACTTGGGCCATGTATCATGTGATACAGTGTCGTAGAAACATTAGGTGGCAAACCAGAACTCTTTTGTGTTGCTTGCTTAGGGGACTGAAGAGGGATGCTCTGATTCCATATTTTACTTCATTCCAAGATGAGCTAAGCTTGATCTTCTTGAATTCCATGATTGGATAATTAATGCACAAGAGCTGCATTTCAACCGTGGCCAAGCCTATTTACAACAAACACACATAGTACATCGAAGACAATAGCATAGAGCTACTCTCTCGTTTCGGTCCAGTTAATCTGACTGAGCCTTGTGGAGTCAGATTAAACACTCTGTGTGAGCTAGATAAATGGGAATGCATGTGTGGGAAAGAACAAGAATGTCTTAGCTCAACCCACATTAATGCATTCACCCCACACTCTGCTCTGAACGTTAGAAGTGACATTGTGAAAGCGATCTCAGCACACAAGCACATTAGGTCAATAAGCAGTTTCTGCTCTGTTAAGCATCAATTCGATCAGTGCATCACACTTACACAACTACAGGGCAATTGCAAGAGTCACCTACGGTATCTACACAACTGAGAGGATGTATATCTGATTGGCTGTTGAATAAAGACTGAAAAACGTGTCCCTTAACTGTCTCTTAACATGATTGAGCTGATAATGATTTATTATGCTATAGATATTCTTAGCTAAAAAATGAAGTAGGAGGACAATAATTTAATTGAACAAATATTCAATTTTTTAAAATTTGCCTCAGAGCAAAATGTGACATGACACAGACAATATATTACATACACACATACAAAAAAACTCCCTTGGAATTAAAGAGGAAATGTACACTATAATTATTATATGAATTGTTATTATAAAAATAATAATAATAACAGTTATTATTATTATTGTTATTATTATTATTATTATTATTATTATTATTATTATTATTATTATTATCACTACTACTATTATAAATGTATATTAATTATACTACACTTATATGTATCTATTTTTTTCTTTTCTTTTATTTAATGAGGAGGGTGTCAGTATGGCTGCTATGTCACTTGAATATCTATTTTACCATAAAAACAATTACAAATAGTGCATAATTATTACATTTATTGTATTTTCCTTGTGGTTGCCTTTTTTAAATAAAATCGGATTTCAAAACTGTGAAAACTGCGAAAGCAGTCCAGTGTTTTCATATTATTACTCGGACATCATACTCTTTGCGCAATCCTCCCATATGCATAAGTAAGAGATATACGCTTTCCATGTCACCTTACAGCACATAACTGTGAGTTCAGGCTCGCATGCTGGTTTTGTTAAAACACATGCTCACCCAGTTTTTGGTGTAATTGTTGACTGAAATTGAAATCTTTATGCTGATCTCCTTCTGACTGTGTGGCTGATTTCTTTGACAAAGTATTTGTGGCTTTCTTGAAAATGATAAATAATTATTTCAAAAGGTTAAAACCCAAAGAGAGGAAAGTTATAAAGAAAAGAATTGATGAAGTCAGCGTTGTTCAACCACCCGTATAAAGGGTATCACTAAAGAACTTTTTTTTCTTTTTTAATTTATTCTTCAATACATTTTCTTTTATACTCTGAAAGGATTTACAGCTTAGATTCAGCTTTTCCTCATTCTCTTTTCTTTCTTTTTTTTTTCTTCTTTCATTTCCTTTCCCATAAACACTACAGCAACTTTAAACATTAAATTATTGCATTTGTTTCTGACCAAATTTTGGGCAAATAAAAGCAAAAGTCTTGCAGTGTGTGTTGTATGCCATAAAAGAATCAATATATTCACTTACTCACTCACTCACTCATTTGCCAAAACTAGTATTGTCACTTACATTCACACTTACACTCTCACCTAGAGAAGATTTGAAACACCTTAATGTGCATGTCTTTGGACTGCAGGAGGAAACCAGAGTACCCGGAAGAGACCCATGCAAGTCAAGGGAGAACATGCAAACTCTACACAGAAATGCCCAAGCCTGGGACTCAAACCCAGGGCTTTCTTGCTGTGCGGCAAATGTACTGACCACTACGCCACAGTGCTGCTGAGAATCAATATAGATATATCAATGCCTATTTAAATTCCTCTTCTTTGTTGTTTTGCTTGTTTGTAGTCTTAATACTTAATTTTTGAGCATTTTATATATTGATTATTAGTCATCATGTCAATTAAATTAATTTATTTTTAGAAATTCACTTATGTATTTATTTCTTAAAAAGAAATAAATACATAGCCACAATGTATGAATCTGTCCAGATAAATATTCTTATAAATTTTCTTATTAAATTATGTAATATTAAATGTTTAAAAAGTTTAATTACTTATAAACACACATTTTTCACAAGCACCTTTTCAGATAAAGATGCTCAATTTAGTGCTTTTTAAATTTGTGTTACATAACATTACAGTACAATTAGAAATAAAACAGTATTCTTCAGGTAAACACTTTAGCTCTTGTAGGTCATACAAGGATACCCTGCTTCTTACTAAAGATAAAACAGCTTATCTTCTCAGCTTCTTATGCTCTTGCACGGTAAAATATATGAAGGCTATGGAGCTATGCTTACTGAATAATATTATTTCTGTTTTAAGCCAGTGAATAATATGAAGACATTAACAATGCTTAAAGTCTATTATAGTCTATCTAAAAATACAGTATTATACACCAGTCTGACATATCATAATAGCAATTTCTTCAAAAAACAATGCGTGAAACTTTTTCTTGAGAAAAAAAAATACATAAATGTGTAAATTTTACAGGTGAATCATATGTGACATTTGTCTGACTTTTCCGTAAGGTACTTCCCGTGTGGTTAATCCATTATCTGTCAGGGTCCAGAACCAATCCCAGCTGATTGAGGGGCTGGGTACATCCTAAACAAGTCGCTAATCTATTGCAGGGCTAACAGAGACAAACAACCATTCACACCTATGGGAAATTTAGAGTTGCCAGCTGACCGAAAACACCTTTTGTTTTGGACTGTAGGAAGGAAGTGGAGCAAACTCCACACAGAATAACCCTTTTCAAGCAAGGCATCAGAACCCAGTACCTTCTTGTTGTGAGATGACTTTGCTAAACACTGTGCTGCCTTCAGTCTTGGTTTAAAATGATAATACACAACCTCTTAAAATACAACAAGTCAACACTATTCCAAACATTTAGATCTCATGAGTGTTTTCTCTTGGGTAGGATTATTGAATTTGCCCCAACAGCTGTCAGCAGAAAATCAGGTGTTAGTGTAGGCCTGACATTGGCAAAACACATGCGTAATTAAGGAGCCCACTGCACCTGAGACTTAGTGAAGGAGAACACTGTCAGTAACATTATCCACCTTTAATTGGCTCAACAGCTGCCCAGAGACACAGTGCTTTGATTCTTCATCCATTCATTGTGAGGTTTCTTTGTTTTTCGGCTATCAAGCCGTTCTGTTGTAAGCCACCAATGGTGTAGTTACTAAATCAACTGATTACACACATGACTGGCTAATAAAAATGTACACATAGGCAAACTCATGCATGGGAAGCAGTTTGCAGGAAAAAAAAAATATGAATATGAAGAGGTTAATTAAGGCTACTTACACACTTCCAAATTCCTCAGAAAATGTTAAACCTACACTAAATCATATACTCCTTCAGGAAAAAAAGGTGAAGAATGCATGTAAAGTTTTACATACAGTATTTGCATATAATATGTGGGAATGGTGAAGTCTGGTTGTCTTTCGAGGAGGGGGGATATAGACATTAACTAGAGTGGATAATTCTTGAATCAAAATGATAAACATTTATAGTTTGTCACAGTTACTTGGTGCAGAAGGCATCATCACTGTCATGCTTTAAAAAATAAAATGCTTTTCTTGAGTTTCTGTGTAGTATATAGTAAAACTGAGTTTAAAAAGATGGCATTATGGAGCACAGTTTCCTTATGATTTTCTGCAGTATATAGTTAAACTCTGAATGAATTTAAAACGATGCAGTAAAGCCTACACATTATGTAAATTTTCTCATGGAGAATGCAGAGCTTACCTAACCTACCTCTGTCCTGGTAAAAATATGTAACAATGAAATTATTTTTTTATTTAGTTTTCCTTTTTGCTTTTTGATCTTGGAGGAGAAACTAAACGTAGATATACAAGGCATACTTTGTCTGATTAAAAAACAAATGGAACAAAAGGACAAATGACAAAAACCAATTTAAAGACTTGAATCATTGCTCATTTTCGAAATAAGACATGTAGCAGCCTACCTGCCTTGAAGTGTGCGTGTGCGCATGCAATATTTTGTTTTATTTTATCCTTATTATGGGATCAATGAGAACTCATGATATAAAGCATCATTCAACTCTAACTGTTGAGCCTGTGACGAATAGTACATCTTAGCTTCTATAATATTAGATTCTTAGCTGCTGATAAAACAGACAGGATTACAATACCCTGCGGGAAAAAAAAAATAAAAAAATAGAAAGACTCAGAGACATACGAGAATCCAGCATGAGTGAATTGTATTCGTATACAATACATCATCATCTACCATCTCAGCTGAACCTCTCAAAAAAACTCATGAAGGGGAGTGGGTTTGTCATACTTTCTTAACTGGAATGGAATCGTGCCAACAGCTTTTCTTTCACTGGCACTTAAGTGTAGATAATGTTAATGCTTTTTCTTTTCTTACACATTTTCTCCACAACAGGGTCACAGTGAGTAGGTCAACACTGGGCATAACATTGGAACACACCAAAATAACCCTTCAGATAAGCCAGTTTTTGGTAACAGGATGGTACAGTTATTCAACATGGCATGCTGCTGCCTCACAGCTCCAGGGTCCCGGGCTCGATTCTGAGCTTCTATTCATGTTCACTCCATGTCCATGTAGGCATCATCCTACCATTTCATGTTTGTCAAATATCCCAGCTGCTTACCAATATTTACCGATCACTTTCAGTTATAAAGGTTGTCCAGAACACCATACGGTATTATATTAAATAATGATACATGTCTTACAAATTGTTCATCCATCCATTTATTTTTTTAGGTCCTGGGTTCGAGTTCCAGGCTCAGGTAGGATGTTTCTCTCTGAAGTTTCCATGTTCTCCTCATGCATGCATGGGTATCTTACAGGTACTCTGGTTTCCCTCTGCAGTCCAAAGACATGCACAAATGGCTAATTGGCTATTTCAGTTTGCCCCTTAGTGTAAGTGTAAGTGTAAATGTTCAGGGTGTACCCCACCTTCGCCCAGTGTGGGTTGGCAACAGACAGTTCAGAGAATGAGTGAAAGTGAGAGAGAGTTAATGCACATTATTATTGTTTTTAAAAATGCTTATCAGGAATAATTGCCAATGTACAATTAATTATGAGTTGTAATTGTGAATGTCATAGAAAGTATTAACAACCAATTGACCTATAGTCGTTTCTCCCTTTTTTATTCATGGAATTGGGAGGAATCAGGATAACATGCGCCTAGGAAAACTTTGTGGAAAAAAGACAACCCTGCACAGACAGGAATCCAAACTCACGACAGAACCGCAGACCCTGGAGCTGTGATGTTTTGTGCTACTGTAGTGTTTGTACTTCTTAAAACAGTTCTCTGACTCTTGGAATCATATAGTTTTAAATATATTCTGGAACACTGTGAATACAAGGCCGTAATGTAATGGAAGTTGCTATTTTATTTATTTTGAATTTCTCTTTACGGAAATACATTCTCTCCACCAGCTGCGCTGTCTTGATTCATTTTCCCTGAAAAGAAACCCAAAATAAGTAGCTTTTTGTTGTTTATTATTTCAGCTTCAATTTGTAGATCAGTAACTCCAAGATGACAATCCGCTTCTTTAATCCTCGGAAGCAAACGTCATGCTACATTAATTATCCCATGCTTGTACATAAGAGAAAACAGAAACAAGCAAAGAAATTACATAAAATAGGATACAGCCAAGATACAAGTTCCTTAAGCTTACCCATAGACCTTTTCATCCAAAGACTAACCCTAAACATGTTTGCTTTCAAATAATTTCTTCACTTGTGGTGTGAAATTTTTATTAAATTCTCTGCTTACTTTTACTTCTGAATAACATCCGTGAACATCCAACAAAATTCCACAAAAGCCAAGCACCCTCAGCAATATAAACAGACCTTGGATCTCAGAAGGCACAGCATTACCTGATTTAATCTCTGACACGGTGTGAAAGAGCTAAACAAATAAACAGAGAGAGCTGATCTGTGCTTCTCTCCTCTATGCCGCCCGCCTGGTTGCCAGGGAAACAGACCTGAGCCCACCTGGGAACCTGCCGGACGAGTGAATGAGCTAGAAAAACCTTGTGAGGAGTGTGGGGAATGGAGTGTGGAGGAACAAGAATTCCTGTGGGTGTGTAGTTGTGAGTGTGTGTGGTCTGAACCCTTTCAGCTTGTGCCATTTCATACTTTAAAGTAGCTCACATTAGGTTGGAGTCCATCCTTATAATGTTGGGTGCAGATGTCAGACTGAAATTTTGCCATGTCTAGTCTTTTAGAGGGTCAGAATACTATCAGGCTTACTCAAATTACTTACAATGTCATCTTTAAAAAAAAAGGTCCGCACAGGTCAACTATTGCACAGTGTATTTACATTTTAGGGTTTCAAGTTCAAATGGGATAGAGAATGACTACTTTTGCAACAATTCCGGCAGAGCCTGTGCATTTCTCTGCCGCTCATACACTAGTGGCAAACTTTTCATTTTATTTAATTTTCTGAACTGTTTAATCCTTTATTAGCGACACAAAGAGGCCGGAGCCCATCCCAGTCGACTCTGGGCGAAGGCGGGGTACGCTTCGTCAGACCATCGCAAGGCAGCACAGACACAACCACTCACACTCACATTCACACATGGGTGTTAACAGGATTGACTGAAAAGTTTTTGTCCACTAATCACTTATGCTGGTTGCGGAGACAGCCACAGGCAGCCAATCAGGCAGTAACAGCGCCTTGGCTCGCGAGCTGCATGAAGTTTGATGAGGGGTTAACCCCCAGGAATATTTTAAAAAATTCAAGAAGA
>JBCNYH010000001.1:48771906-48786122 GCA_039654325.1 Tandanus tandanus | reverse complement strand
GTCGCGGGGAGGCTGGCGCCCATCTCAGCCGACTCTGGGCGAGGGCGGGGTACACCCTGGACAGCTCGCCAGACCATTGCAGGGCTAACACACACACTCACACACACACAACCATTCACGCTCACATTCACACCAAGGGGCAATCTGGAACAGCCAATTGGCCTAATGTGGGATTGTGGGAGGAAACGAGTACCCGGCGGAAAGTCACGCAAGCACGGGGAGAACTCCACACAGAAACGTAAAAGCCCACGACTAGAACCCAGGACCTTCTTGCTGTGAGATAGGCATGCTAACCACTACACCACTGTGCAACCCCTAGCTGATTACAGGTAATATATAAATATTCATTACAGATACAGAAACGTTGTTACTTCCTAACCCTGCAGTCAGGCTTTACTCATAATGGTGGGTCGTGAGGACTCAAATTGGGAAGCATTCACGTTTAAAGATTCATCCTAATCTTACAACAGGCAGCCACCACACAGGGCTTTATATTCATAGTCAGTGGTTTGTTTGTGTGAGAATGGGGCTATAGAGTGGAGTTAAATTAATTAGCATTGAGGCGTACAAAATAAAGACAAACGCTGATTAAGCAACTACCAAAACTCAAGAACCTCTGAGGGACATTGATAAACAAAGCCCTAATCTGTCTGATTAATGTCACATCAGTCTCTAACTAAAGTAAATAAACATTCAACCTGATCCAAGTACACAGAATGACAAGATGCATTAACTGAACTCAGATTTTAAACATACTCAGCTCAAGCCCTGAAAATGGTTTTAATTGCTGATTTTTTACCACATAGTCTTCTGCACTGTCTATAGGAGAGAAAATGAGGGACAATCGATCTTACCGTGTGATGAATGGTATGACACTGTTAAGGTAGAGATTTTCTCAAGCCATCAGCAGCAGTGTAAAAGCTGATTTATATCAATTAGGTCAATGACCCGCTACCCGTTTGCTGTGCATTTGATATCATTCCAAAGATGTTCAGCCAACTTGCTGTAGAAAATCCATGCTATCTATGTCTATCTAGCTTGGACAGCAGTGCTAACCTGTGCCACAGGAGAGAAAGATGCTCTGGGAAAGAATGGACTGTGGCCAGGGAAGGCAGCATGAGCCATTCACAACAGACATCTTAGAGAGTGGGGGCGTCAGTATGTTTGGCTAATGTGGCAGACTTGTCATCTGAATTTAGTTGCTTAACGCCACCTGATTGCCTTCTAATTCTATTTCAGGAGGTGCAGCGATTAGCTGGAACAGTGCTTGAAGTAATAAGAATGGCAGATTGTCAGAGCTGCCAGTGCCCCTACTGACAGCATCACAGTAGGACCGTGGGTCACTCGAGGATGCATGTCTTTTGTTTTCTAATAGACTCACACACACGCGCACACACACACACACACACACACACACACACACACACACACACACACACATTTCCTGCTTATGAATTAATGATGTTTATTTGCATGAGCTAATAAGCTTCATAAATCCTAGCTTGTCTGTGAATTTTTCATCCTTTTTTACTTGCTGTCTCTCTCTCTCTCTCTCTCTCTCTCTCTCTCTCTCTCTCTCTCTCTAACTGATGGCATGGCATATTGGATGAAATCGTTCTTTTTTTTTTAAGTCACATGTACACAAATACTGGTGTATCATTAAATCTAGGCATTCTGAACTGATTTGTAACTTCAATTTATTATTTATTTGCTTTTTTTTTTATTTCTTGTCAACTACTACTTTACCCATATCGCATACAGTTTAATGTAATCTTCAATTTCACATACATCAGAATAATATCCATCTTCAATTCAGCTTCAGCTGAACACATACCACAGGACGCGTGTTCAATTCAAGTCAAAGGAGACCACTTCTACAATTTTTTTTAAAGGTCAGCACATTCACATATTCATTCATTCACTCATTAGATGAACCACTAAACCTGGGTTTATACTGGTGCCACGATGTCCATGATCTTTACGATTTTAGATAATTGTAATGGAAATGGGGGTCATGGGATCGAATTGTGATGATCTTAAGGAAAATTGGTGGAATTGAGATGATCGTGACAAAATGTTTGACTGTTTGACTGTTAAAAATGTTGCCGCAATTATTACAATTTGATGCCAATCGCGATAGAACGTGAGAATCGTAGTAGCGATTAGTACAGCTTAACAGACCTTAACAGAGCATAACAGACCTTGATGTGCCAAGGGGATCTTAAACTTGGAAATTATTCCTTCAAGTTTCATCTACACCCTGTCTCATTTTTATACTGCAATCTTGATCAAATCGTGGTCATAAATCATGGGGCTCCATGCTTTTTTTTTTAAATCGTGGACACCGTGGCCCCCTACTAGCATCACAGGGTGGCTGGAGCCTGGGTGAAGGCAGGGTATACTCTGGACAGCTTGCCAGCACCAATACAGACACAATGCAACACACACACATACACACAACCATTCACACTTACACCTAGGGGCAATTTGAAACAGCCAGTGAGTCAATGTATATGTCTTTGGACTGTAGAAGAAAACCAGAGTACTCAGAGGAAATCTACACAAGCATGGGTTGATCATCCAAATTTCATACAGAAACTCCCTTGCTTTGCCCGGGACTCAAACCCAGGACCTTCTAGCTATGAGGCGGAAGTGCTAACCACAGTGCCATGGGGCAACCTAGGCCAGCACAGCGTTTTGAAAACAAAATTTGCAGATGTGAAAATTTTAGCTGGAACTAGCTAAACTTTTTTCCCCTGGCAAACACAGCAGGCAGGGGCAGGTGTAGGATCAGTGTGGGAGCACAGTAAGCATAAGAGCTCTGATCTTCATCCCTGTAAATCCCCCTCCTGCTGCACTCAGCATCAACAGAAAAGCACAGCGGCCCCATGCTCAAAGACTCTCGCTTCTTCACGCTTCTCCTGCCACTCTTCACCAGCTGCAGATCTCCAAGTGGCACACTGCTCACATTCCTCTCCCTTAGCTACCTCTATGCACTCATTCTCTCAGTCTACTAGTCATCCTGGACCTCACATGCTTCTGCAACATTGCTTCTATGACTAAGGTCATTTATGCATGTCATTGGGGTCCCATGAAATAGGCAAATCTCCAAAAATTCTAGTTTTTATCCAGGAAAGAAATTTGGGCCAGCTAATGTACATTGTAGCTACTTTAAAAGTTTTATTTATTATCATCTGTGTGTGTGTGTGTGTGTGTGTGTGTGTGTGTGTGTGTGTGTGTGTGTGTGTGTGTGTGTGTGTGTGTTGGGGGTGTTAAATAGTGAAGAACTGTTTTTCTTTTGTTTGCTGATAAAACCTCTTATATGATATACTGCATGAGTTTAGATAGAATTGATATAGAAATATTGAAATAGATTTTTTTTGCTGTGTGTTTGTATAATGATTCCCCGTGCCAGGGAAGTGAAGCTCACATGTGAAGGCGGCAACAACTCAACTGTTATACATGCTTCGAGTTTCAAGTCTCAAGTGCACTATAGATAAGTGTATATAGAGTGTGTACAACTCCATTTCACACAAGTATATTAGACTTTAGGGTTAATAATCAGGAATTTGGCTTGTATAGTGAAAAATGGTATTCACCGTATTGTTGTAAAAATAGTCAAAAAAGGAAGATTATTAATTTCATTTCAAAGCTGAAAATTTCCATTGAATGTACTGTAACTAAAGAGCCTTTTCACAGCACTCATCTTGGTTAAAAAATGCCTAAAGACTTAGGTTTGAATGATATTAAGCCAGAAAATTATTGGGAAAGGTTTACAACTAATGTCCTGAATTTTGGGAGTGAAAGCACCACATATTGGTCCTTGAAATCCTCTCTGATTTCCCAGAGGTAATGTTGTAGCATTTCAGTGCTTATTTCATTCAGTGCTAAGTAGTGCAGAAGGGGTTCAGATGCAACCTCACCTACAGCAGCAGAGCACCAGATGAATCCAGACACAACACGGCTCTATCCAAACAAAACACAGTTTGCTGGCATAGAAGAGACTAAATCACAGAACACCACACCTAATCCTGATCTGTAATACAGAGCTAAAAGACAATGAAAATATCTGCATTTAATGAGGAGACAATTCAGAAGGCCTGCTGATCTGTGAAAATGGTGTACGACAGGAATGCAAAATAGCTTAAGGGTACCCATTTACTAGTGAACAGTCCTTATGTTTTATCTTCCATTATCAGCTCATTTTGACTGGATACAAAGGTTTCCAGGCAAAACCACGCTAGCTCTTGTGCTTAGTTTCTCTTATTCACTTGTTTTACATCTTGTTTTGGTTCTGTGTCTATTTACAATAACAAGAACGGGAACGCATGACCAGAAGAACAAACTTGCGCATACACAATATCTTATACTATTAATGCTATTAACTTAATAGCAGTGCAACACTGATTCATTCACTGATTTGAAAGTGGACAAGTCTGACATTAAGTGTTAAGAAACAGAACAAGACATACAACTTCAAGAAAAATAAGAAAGATGGTAATATTTACTAATATCATTGCAGCCAGTGCAGCTATCACTAACACTCACATGCAGGAGTAAGCAAATGGTTTCAAAAAGACATTGTGGCTGATTTCATTTTATTTTAAAGAGATTACACTGCATTTCACCTTTATTAAATATGACTGGTAAGTGAATGGGTCTCTTTAAAGTGCCCCTGAAATTTAAATGGGTGTTTCAGAGCTTTATGCATATTCCTTAGTGTTGTGAGCACCAAGACAGTAGTCTTTCTGGTGCTATTTTCATTATAATTTTGTAATTTTTTTTATCACATCCATGGGAAAAAAGCAACAACAAAAAAACTTTAAAACTGTTTGTCTTGTAATTGTCTACTATTCATACAATTTAATAATCTCCAATGTGTATATTTATGTCCCTTCATTAGGGAAATACCGACCAATTTTATGTAGATCTTTCTCTACAGTAGCAGCTTGTCAGCGGCAAGCATGGTTCATGGGTGCATTTTTGGTTGTGCATCTTCCTGCCCACTATTCACTTTTTCAACCATCAATTGGTTGAGAAAAAATAGTTGAAGAGAATGGAATTTGTGCAAGTTGGCAGTTATGTGACAGGCACTTCTTCTGAGGTTTCACCAACTTGGGGCTTTTCAATGCAGGAACGTCTTGCTACTTCATATTAACAATGAGATTCTGTCTTCATATACTGCCTGGATTTTTTTCTGACAGTGAGCATTCCAACTCGTCAGATGCCTCTCTCTCAGCACCGGAACTACTGACAGTCGACCTCCGCCCATATGTGTACAGCCTTATTCCAAAAACATGCCAAGTTGTTAGCATATCATGCTCATTAAAGTGAACAGGCGTGGGTGAAGGTGACATCCTCCACAGTTGAAACAAAGGCTCTCATTAAACATTTCAATGTTTTCTTCAAGTTCATTAAGCTTCTGTCAAATTTGTTCAGATTTAGTAGAGGTGTGGTCTACCTTGAATGCTATCATGTGGCTACTCTAACTTCCTGTTTTAGAAGGAAATTAGGCAATATACAGAATCGATTCAAGGCTGCTTCTCCAGAAGAATCATTGCATCCTGCTACCTTTGACATAAGAAACAAAATTAAAAAGAACATGCAAGAGTACAATGTAAAGTGCTACACAGCTATAGTGAAGGGCTTTCAGTCTATTTCCAGCAACCTGGGATTAAGGTACAGAATGGCAGCTCTCTATTTCCAAGGCTAATGACTATGTTGGAAGAATCAGTTCGCTACACAACACATCCAACACACTGTCAATCCAGCCTCCCACATGGGCTGTGTGCAGACAGACCTCTCCATACAGACACACAAGAGAAGTACCCCTCTATTACTCTAAACATACAGAACATGCACCTCTCCACTTATCCAATAATACAAGCCAAACAGAACTCAATCCACCTTCACACATACAGCAGCAGTCAATCGGGGCCACATGGAATTCTGGTCACTCTTAAAAGGGTGCACAACAAGTGGTGCCATGTTTGATAATGAACAAGAAATTTCCCAACCTTACCAAGTTACTGATAGTACAGTGTATATTACACAATTGGTCAATACAGCTAAAATTAAGGAAGGAGAACTTTAAGCTGCTTTTAGACTCGCAACGGGAACCAACCTGTGCCCGGAGCAAGTTGCAACCAGTTTTCTAGTTTCAAATTGGTGGCAAGTCAGAAGATAGGGGGACAACACACAAGCATGCATGTGCAAATCAGTGATCAGAAACAAAATGTCAGGTGAGGGCATAAGGTGCTTTCGGATTTTTCACATATTACTGTGATTTAGTAAGGAAAAAGCTGCAAAAATCAATCATAAATATAAGGGCAAATGCACTGTATCATTTCAAAATATTTCAAGAGACCCAAAGAAGGGAGGGAATACACTTCGGCAGGCTTGATAACGCAGAGATAATGCAAAGCAGTGGAGAAGAACCGCCCATCTGCCACGAAAGCCTGCAAAACAACTTAATAACCCAGATGGACACTACTGCGAACACATAAACCCTTCTACTTGATACCGATCGCTTTCAGACAGCAAGCTGTATAGTTTATGTCATGGTCGTGCCGGTGCAACTTGTTCCAGAGCAAGAGCCCATGTTAAAGCAGTTTTACTGAATACACCTTTTCAGAATGGTGTTTATAAACAGTAAGCCGGTTGGGCTTTTAACTCACAGCTGGAGCTTATCCCAGTTTCTGTAGCATGAAGTGAGTCCTTGATTAGTGTCCTTGATGGGACGCTAGTCCATCGTAGGTTACCTTCCCAGTACTTTTACTGGTACCCATTTATACTGCTTGGTGGACAGAGGCACACTTGTGGTTAAGACCTTGCCCACAGTGGGGTTTTAACAGGGATTAAAACTCAGATCTTCATCATGAGCCAAGCACCCTAACCACTGGTCCCACATTTATATACAGTATGGATGTTATGTACAATTTAATTTCAGTTGTATTCACACACATTCCACACAGAAAAGCCCCTGGTTGACTGCCAGGATTGAACGAAACCTTGCAGAGCTCTGAGGTTCTTGGTTGGTGTGAGAGAGGATCAAGTGCATGGCAGTGCTGAGAATAAAGAAATACTTACTTGAGCAAATTCACTTATTTTGTCATTGTCTTTATTTAGGAAAAGGTAATTTTCACCACATCCCAGTGGGTCAAAAACATGTACTTTAGTTTTGTATCCTTTATTTTTGTCCTTGTATTATCACGGCAATGAGTAAAAATAGAGTCCTTTGTGGCAGTACTGTAATTCATCTATTACCTTAACAGGAAACACAAACTAACTCATCAAATGTATCTGCTTGCAGTAGTTTCACACAATAATTTCTGCAGCAACATGTAACTGTATTTTACGGTAACTGTAACAACCATTCTGAATTCTGTATATTGATCACAACACTCAAACCACTCAAAGACGTCAGTGTACTGACATAACCTCTTCATAACCTAATAACCAAACTTTATGGCAGGTGAGAAAAAGCATAAAAATCTTAAATATAAAATAATGATTTTGATGCAGATGCCCTTGCATCAACATGTACACCTCTGAGCTATGAAATCATATATTATGCAAAATCAAAATTTTGAGCACAGGCCTCCTTGGGTAATTAAATGAAACACCAGAACACATTTGCATAATTGCAATATAGAAACATTTACCCACTGGGATATACTGTATGCAATGGAGAGAATCAATCAGGCGCACAGTTTTTCCTTAAGTTTTCAGCATACTCATGTGTTAAAGTTACTTCACATAAATAAATAAATAAATAAATAAAAAGTCTTTAACAGAAATTAGCTTGGTAATATTATACATGGTCACATTTTGGGTTTCTCATTTTTAAGAGTTTATTATTTTTGTTAAATAATTTTTCAATCTTTTTTAAATAAGGGATGGCACAGTGGTTAGCACATCCGCCTCACTGCAAGAAGGTCCTGGGTTCGGGTATTGGGCTCGGTCATATGTGTGGAGTTTCTCCTCGAGCTTGCGTGGGTTTTCTCCGGGTACTTCCAAATTGTATCTAGGTGTGAGTGTGAGTGTGAATGGTTGTGTGTGTGTTGGCCCTGTGATGGTCTGGCGAACTGTCCAGGGTGTACCCCACCTTCACCCACTGTCAGCTGAGATAGGCTCCAGCCGGCAAATGAGTGAGTGAGTAAAATGTTATATAATTAGATACGTTTGCAGTGAAAAGCGAATTATTCGTTGTTTTGTAGATGGCACATCATCCACTTACGTCCCCACTGCATCACTTGAGGTAAAATTCACTCACAGTATGTAAACATAAGTATCATCATTGATCTCTTCATTCAGTTGATCTCTGATCATGCTTACCTAATTTATTTATTTATTCATCCATTTTCTTTACCTCTTATCCGTTGTGGGTTGCAGGTGAGCAGGGGCAAATATCATCCAACACTGAGTGAGAGGCAGTGTACACCCTTGCCAGTCTATCACAGGGTGATCAACAGCCATTTACTCTCACATTCACACCTATGGGCAACTTAGAGTAGTCTAATCTTCATGCTTTTGGACAGTGGCGGGAAACAAGAACACATGGACAAAAGCCACAAACACACAAGAAGATGCAAAATCTACATAAAAAAGGCCCCAGACAACCAGCATGTTCGAACCCAGAACTTCCTTGCTGTGAGACGACTACTAATCACTGCACCAGTGCACCACCATATGCTAACTTCAGTGGGGAAATAATCACTAATTAGTTCAGTCAGTACTATTGGGTGGATTTCAAGGTTAATTAGACATTTTAAATTATTGACTGTACAGTGTGTGTGTGTGTGTGTGTGTGTGTGTGCATGTGTCTTTTCTGCTTTGATGATGCGATGGCGCAGGAGCATTGCTAATATTTTGAAAGCTAGTATCTGATGACAAACCAAGTTGAATGGACTTATATATGTTTGTAATGGCATTAAAATTCAAAAACCTTGATCAAAGATTGTGTGACAAAATCCTGCTCAGATAATAAGGTTTTAGTTAGCTTAAATCTTGGACCGTATACAGGGATTAGAAACTGCATTATTCCATCATGACATCACATGCCAACTTTGAACGCACATTCATTTTTATCAGAAGGTAGACTTTGGTGTATCCATGAGATTTCAGGAGTATATTTAATTTATTTATTTATTTATTTTTCTTGCCTGCAATCACAACTGAACACTATAAAAGGTCAGTAGACTTAAGCTGTAACACCATTGTGTGCTTGTATTATGCTAAAAATCTCTAAGAATTTTATGGAATGTCCCCACATTATCCACCACTACGTGCTATATACAACTCCGTGCTTCACCAAGTGAGCCAAAGCGCCAAAACGTTGAGCGTACAAGGCTGAAAGCATGCACTTATTTAGCATGCACCAAAAAGTGTAACTGTGTGTTTATTCCTTTGATTTATTTTCGATTCAGACTCAGCCCTGTTTCGACTTATGAGCAGTTAGCTATAGAGTAACAATAAAATGACTTTTCTTTCAGGTGGGTCATGATGTTTCTTGAGAAAGAAGTAAAAAAACAGCAGCTATTTTAAGATTAGATCTGCAGAGAGAGCACTGGGGTCTCGTCCTTTTATTTATATTAACGATGTGTACGTCCTTGAAACTTGAGCAAAAAGACAGGTGCTGATTCCTGGGATAGTTTGTAGCAATAGAAAGTGGTATTTCGGAGATAAGAAAGTAGAGCTTAGTTTAGCCAAGCTAGCAGATGGCTAAATTAAAAATGTGGCACACTCCCCACTGTAGATCATTTGTGGCATTACGTGTTCACCCGTGGGTGTCCAACGAGTGTCTCACAGTGTCATGTGAGCTACATTGCTAGCAAGACATATATAGTCTAATAGAAACAATGCAGGTTCTAGTTAATCTAAATCCTGGTCCCAAGCTTAAACAAACTGACATGTTTTTATTAAAGCCAACATGATCTTTGGAGGTTGAAGTATCTTAGCACAAACAGTTACATGACCAAGTACAAATAATGAAATCATTGTAATTAAGTGAAATTAATTTATTGCTAGCAAACAAGATAAATGTGTATTGTTTCAAAGCACAAAAGACTCAAAAAATAGAGCCACAGTCAGGAGAGAGAGAGAGAGAGAGAGAGAGAGAGAGAGAGAGAGAGAGAGAGAGAGAGAGAGAGAGAGAGAGAGAGAGAGAGAATTGTTTGACATATGTAAGCCATGTCTGAATTCTCTTTCTTCCATGTCATCCACCAATTTTGCCCCACATCCTTACTCACTGTGTTATCTTTTCTGTCATTATGTAATGGAACATCAATGGCACTGAGAGCTGAAAGCCAATCAAACTCTGGCATTCTTCAATACCTGCCCAACCACAGCTCAGCATACGTGCACACATAGGTGCCAACTCTCAGATGTGTCAGAAGAGCCATTAGCTCATACAACTTACCAGACACAGCACAGACACAAAGTAAAGTATATTAAAGTAAAACTAAAAGGTAATTGTATCTTCTTATTCTTATTCTGTCTGGTTTGTTGTGATCATCAAAACATATTTCTGAACCTTTGGGAGCCCTAAGCAATATCATAGTTTTATCGAAAGAAAGAATAACTAAATGGAGCGGGGGGAAACTTTAAATACTTTAAAGAGAAAAAACTTCAAATTTCCTGCTTCCTTGATATTTTATTAGATGAAGTATATCAATATAATCTGCATAAGTTTTCATGATTTAAAGTCCATAAATCATGATTCATGATTCATAGTTCACGATTGCTAGTCTATGGATATAAAACATCTGAAAAATACGATTGAAAAGTTAAGGACATCATTAATTTCGATGGAATAAATATGTAAAAAATATATTTCATTGCTGAACCAGACAAATGTATGACTGAAAGTTGGGCTACTGTTTTCAGCTATGAATTTAGTAACAAACTAGCTAGCTCACCACAAAACTAAATAAATATAAATATACAAGTAAATAAATAAATAAATACAAGGTCTCAGAGTCCTTTAAGAACAAAAAATATTTAAGTGCCCGAAGCGACTGTTTATACCTACAAAACAGCTTTGATCATAATGTTTGTGATGAAATATGTATTTTCCAAGCTATTAGAAAGAATTCTGATGGTATGATCCGATTCCGAGCAAGATAATCAAGCAAGCAGAAAAACCATCCCTTGTACACAGGCCACCACAGATTTCAACTCCTTCCCTCCAGCATGAGTTTCAGATTTGTGAGTGCTAAAATCACCAGACACCATGTACAAATCTTTCCACATGCAATTAGACTTATAAACACTTAATTGCTTTACAAACATGAGTGTCATTGACAACATAGTGTTTTGTATACAAGCTGTAATAAATTGTCGATGTAGCATTATCATTTCAAAATTCTTTCTTTTTTTTTTTAAGGGTGGCACAGTGGCGTAGTGGTTAGCACATCTGCTTCACAGCAGGAAGGTTCCTGAAGAAGGTTAGAGTCCTTGGCTCGGGCATTTCTGGTTGGAGTCTGCTTATTTGGTTTATTTGGCACTTCTGGTTGGAGTCTGCTTATTTGGTTTATTTGGCACTTCTGGTTGGAGTCTGCTTGTGTGGGTTTTCTCTGGGTACTTTCCTCCCACAGTCCAAACGCACATTAGGCTAACTTCCCGTATGTGTGAATGTGAGAATGAATGGTTGTGTGTGTTGGACCTGCGATGGTCTGGCGAGCTGTTCAGGGTGTGCCCCACCTTTACCCAATGTGTCGGCTAAGATGCACTCCAGCCTCCCCGCGACCCTAATAGAATTCAATGAATCGGCAAATGAGAGAGTGAGAGTTAATTAATTTTAGAGCAAGAGGTAAATAATGCACAAAATACACAATATCCACTTTTGTTTATAGAGCTGTATATTACCATTGCTGTCTGTACCCTTGTTTTCTTTATTCATTGTAATGTGTAATGTATATAAACACAACAGCTGAAATTCCTTTTATACCCTAATGCAATTGAAAAGTAAGGCATGCTTCTGATTCAAATTACACCACTGTTGTCAAACACCATGACAAAGATGGATGCATGATATCATTTATTTTATCAAAATATCTACTGCAATCATAATCAGTGTCACCAAACTAATTAAAAATTACTGGAAACACTTCATACACACTAAACCTGTCATGCTTTAGCACCTATTTTGTCAGCATCATGAAAGGTTTTTAAAAGAAGGCCAAAAGCATGACTGAACACACTACATTAACTCATTTAAAAATTGTTAAAAAAAAAAAAAAAAAAAAGAAGAAGTAATTAACTGTCAGAAATATTCGGTCAACAGACTCGTGTTCATGTCCTAACCACAGGTACAACACTACTCTAAAACTCTGTGAGAGTAGCTGTGAAATGTTTCCATTAACCAGTTTCAAGCAATATTCAAGTTTGAAATAATGATGAATATAAAATCATAGGAACACACAGATTAGGAAAAATAAATATGGCAAAAAATGTATTTAAGAGAGTTTTTAAGAGAGTTTTCTGACGATTTCTTGTTTTTGTTTTTTCTTTTTTTTCATCCTGAAATTAACAAACCTATAACTAATATTCTTCCAGCTGTATTTACTCAATGCTACTTAGAACAGCCAAGTGAAATATATAACAGTGACAGTTTAGCGAAAGAAATATACCACTATAATTTATATAGGTCTATACACACTGTAAGTTACATGACATAAAAACACAGATTTGCAATTTTGTTATTATTATTATTTTTTTTAAATAAAGCTTCTATTGTGGCAAGCTTTCCATCTGTAAATAGAAACCTAGATACTGGGAGAACATAAATAAATGCACAATTGTTAAAGTATAGTGTCATATTTAAAGTCCATTTTAGGGTCACTGATGATGGAAGTCTTTGAAATGGCATGTTAGGTACAGAGGCGCTTGTGATGTTTACTATTTAGCTCTGATCTACATTATTACAGGTAGATAGGCTTGATTAAAAAAGAACACAGCATCTAATTAAATGTGTTATCACCAAGAACATCGAAAGTTAGCTTTCAATCTGATCCTTGAGTTTCAAAGTACTTTTCATGTTCCATGCCAAAGGCATCAGATAAAATTTGCTAGTAGCAAAGGCAATGTTGCTGAATTTCTTGGAAGTTATTTCTCGATAGCTGCATTTTCAGTGTACTTTGGCAGTGACGGTAATGCCTTCAGTACTTGATTTTCTTTCTTTTCTTTTACTTTCTTATTGGCAAATTCTGAGCTCATATGGATTACACACTGTTGGGTCTGGGTGACAAAGCACACATTTCCAAGTCTATGGAAACATTGTTGTATTTTATCTCTTGGAAGGTTACAAACCTCCAGAGATAGCCATGATAAGCTTTTTCACTTGTATTTTATTTATACAGTATTATCTTTAAAGTATGTACAGAGACACACAGACAAAGACACACACACACACACACACACACACACACACACACACACACACACACACACACACACACCATAAAAAGAACACATACACTTTACTGGTATGAGGTATTGCTTTATATTTTTCTTTTAAGCCTTGGTCTGTGTATGACATTCTGGCAGTCTGCCACCTCACAATTGTTAATAATTGATTAGGTTTTTTTGTTTTGGTTTTTTGTGTGTATTCTTTATTTATTCTTTATTTTATTTTATTTTCATATGTTTTTTGACTCCAAGACCATATGAGAACTTGTACTTTAAGTTCTACTTATCAGAGTATAATAATTATTTTCCATATACTCGACCATGTACTATATATTAGGGTTTTATTTTTCTTCCCAAGCAAAATGAACATTATTATTGAGAAAACTTTAGAGAAAAAAATTGTTAAATTTATATTGCCAAATAGATAAATTAAATTTAACTCTTCACCTGATCCACCTTGTTAAGGATTATTTTCCATAACTTATTCTTGCTATTAAAAGGCATATTAGAGCAATGTCATTTCAGTTGCTGAACTTTTTTTTTTTTTTTTGATATTGTAAGTAAAGCTGTGTAGAGATGAGACCCCTGAAAAGTTGAAACCCGAGAAATGTTTCCCTTTTTAATATTATGATACATAACACACTACTTACTACTTTTCCCCCCACATAAACATACAGCCTTTTCTTCTTGTTGGTATTAGCCCGTCCTTTTTTTCTTTCTTTTTTTTTCAATTTCCTGCGGCTTTTACAGAAAAACAGAGCTGACAGTAATCAAAAGTTTGCTAAATAATAACCAAATCAAAGAGA
>JBCNYH010000001.1:48736923-48771806 GCA_039654325.1 Tandanus tandanus | reverse complement strand
GTGTGTGTGTGTGTGTGTGTGTGTGTGTTTGTGCGTGTGTATGCATGTGTCTGTGTGTGTGTGTGTGTGTGTGTGTGTGTGTGTGTGTGTGTGTGTGTGTGTGTGTGTGTGTATAAAACTTGTTATTGTGGGCCATAAGAGGGTACAGGCAAGAACCGGGTATAGCTGCATTTCAAGAATATTTTTTATCCACTTTTTTTCTCTTCATATTAGCTGAAGGGCTGTGGAGTCATGGGTGAGAATTAGACCATGGGGGTTAGTATCTGGTCAGCCAGTACATCCTCAGCATTGGCACAGTACACAGCATCAACCTCAGTCATCTCATGTGCTCACATGGACTTTGCGTTGATGACGCAGTTATGTTATTAAACTGACAGTTGCCAGAGTAATGTACACAATGGGGAAACTATGTACATGTTAGTCAAATAGTCAACCACGTCATGCGTTTACACAGTTATTTTATTCTATGCATGCTCCTGTTATCTGCATTAAAAGATAAAGTGAGAGGAAGTATCCATACTCCACATCACTTACTTTAAAATTATATTTTAAATGTTAGCTTAGCCTAATGTGCATGCATTGGGACTGTGGGAGGAAACCGGAGTATCTGGAAGAAAACAATGCAAGCATGAGGAGAACATGCAAACTCCACACAGAAACACCTTAGCTGAGCCTGGGACTTCTTGCTCTGAGGCAGACGTGCAAACCCCACCATGTCGCCCTAACTACAAAAAATATTTTTCAATTTATAACGAGATTCAAGAGATTAATAAAATATAATTTTAGATTAATTAGAAAAAAAAGACATAACAGCATAGACATCACAGAAGATAATATGATCAAATGAGGAAAAAATGAAAAAGAAATCTCACATGCAATATGGTTCTTCATTAAAAATGCAGTTTTTGTGAAAGGCAAACATATCAAGCATCTAGATGAGGTGGCTTTTATCCCGTGTGTCTTTGATCTATGATGTGTCAAAATGAGATAAAACCTATGCGTGTAGGGCAGACATTCAGTGGGGACTTGACAAAATGTTCAGAGTCTGGTGACTTCATGTTCAATCTGCTAGTAGTACTCTTGTGCTGATCAATAATGAGTAAATTGGCGACATATTTTTCACACGTATTTTTGGCCACACGGGTAAAACAATTCTTAAATTAAAAATAATAATTCAGCAAAACTTCTGCAGAACACTTTTTTGTGCTTGATCTTTTGGATTCAATCCATTTAGTAATTCATTTTCTGAACCGCTTAATTCTACTAGGGTCACAGGGGGGCTAGAGCCCATCTCAACTGACACTGAGCGAGGGTGAGGTGCACCCTGAACAGCTCTGCAGACCATCGAAGGGCAACACACACTAAACCTTTCACACTCACACTTAGGGTCAATTCGGAACAACCAATTAGCCTAACATACATGTCTTTTGAATGTGGGAGGAAACCGGTGTACCCGGAGGGAACCCACACAAGCACAAGGGAAGAAAATGCAAACTCCACACAGAAACGCCTGAGAACAGGAATCGAACCCAGGATCTTCTTGCTGTGAGGCGGACATGTCTATCACTGCACCACTGTGCTGCCATTTTGGATTTAAAGATTTCTCTAATCGTGGATGAATATCTTTTGAGCTATGTGACGTTAACAAGGTTTTCCGGGCTACACCCTGAACATCTCGCCAGGCCATCGCAGGGCCAACACACTAACACAACCATTCACACTCACTCCTAAGGGTGATTTGGAACAGCCAGTTAGCCTACTGTGCATATTTTTGGGCTGTGGGAGGAAACCGGAGTACGTGGAGCAAACCCACACGAGCACGGGGAGAACATGCAAACTCCACACAGAAACTCCCAAGCCTGAGAATTGGAGACGGACGTGCTAACCACTACGCCACCGCGTCGCCCTCTATTATTATTATTATTATTATTATTATTATTATTATTATTATTATTATTATTATAAAATAACATCTGAACATAGACAGGATGGTATGATTGTCTTAAAATTAGTCTGGAAAGCTAGCATAATTTGAAAGCAGCATCTCTGTCTGATCTCTGGCTAAACCCTCCCCTGCCCATGGAGGTCCTTTCAAAGCCACACCCCTCTACACGGACAAGCTACGCTGTGACTACAGGCTGGTGCATGGTAGGGTCACATGAGCAGTGAAACATGCCAGCATTTGATTGGATATTTCCCAGCAAACCATGAGGCTGTGATTTGTTGGGGTTATTACAGTATTACAGTGGCTACATATGACAGATTTTTTTTTAAATGTTTCAGATTTCAAAAGTTGTTGAATGCTGTCAGGGTGTAAAGTCCATTTCAACTAACATAGCAGTTTGTGTATACAGCTAAGTTACAAACCCCATCTTTACATACCATTTGGTTCTATTAGGTTCTATTAAACTGTTCCTAATATATTAACTTTTTTATTTCGCTAAATCTAATTAAATATCATCATCATTCACTAATGTGCTAACACGCTTAATACTACTACTAGAATGGTGGGGGGGCAGGGGCGTATCTCTGCAAACACTGGGCGAAGGCAGGGTACACCCTGAACAGCTCGACAGACCATCGCAGGGCAATATCACATATTGGATGCATATATATGTTTTAGACCCAGGCACTCACCCTCACACACTCACACACTTTTGCACACACACACACACACACACACACACACACACACACACACACACACACACACACACGTGTTGGAGCACATTCCAACACACAAACTTTGTATGCAACTTATTTTCAGAAGCTTCTAAACACTGAATAATAATGTTGTGGCACAGCATACATTGCATTGCAGTGTCAAACTTTGACCCGAATGCTCTGCATGTCATGTTCTGCACCAAAGTAATTTAACCAAACACACAGTAGGGCGCTACACTGTTTGAATCGCAATAAGGCTTGCAAGTCACATGGTATATTATGGAAATGCAGGTATTTTCAAAGTAAAAATACTTTTTAGGCTGTGAATTCTTTAAAGTTCTGACAGTGAAGCAACTTCCCAGGTTTTGAAAATACCTCTGCGACCCGACTGCATAACCACATGACTTGCAAACCTGAATGTGTTTTTAAAGAAGAGGAGAACTTTCATACACAACTTACAGGGCCACTAAGAGTTTGCTGTAAAAAGCACAAACCTTACACAGGAAATGGAAAATGGTCAATATGATTACAAAATTTACTATAGATAAATAACTTGATTTATTTCAGTAATTATAGCAGAAGAAATGTTTATGGTTAAGGTTTGGTAGTGGAGCTCCTGAGCTTCATAAGTACGGAACATGACTTCAGTAGCTTTCCCAAGTCCGTTTGTGCCACGTCGCTGGCTTGATGCTGACTGGCATTTATGTAAAGCTTGTGCAGTAGCGAAACTGAAAGCGAGCATAAGCCCAAAAGCTGGAAGGGTCACAGTAACTACGGAGGTTCGTCACAGTGTTTCCCGTCCATTCTGATCGCAAAAATACACCAAGTTCCTTTAGGTGACTCAAAGAACTGAGCTTAAAGCACATATTCAAACTTTATGCAGTGTAGAGATGTCATTTTTCTAAATTATCAATTAAACACAAATTTTTTATTTTGGGTCTCAGAATGCAGGGGTGCATGCTGGGAGTATGGACATTTGAGAACTGTTGGTGTTCTAAGTGGTTATCTGTGTGATGGTGTAATCAGTCCTTTGTGCTCGTCATCACTCCCACCTCTGACGCACACACATCTTTGTGGCAACACAGAACATGAACGGATAATTAAACTAAGGAGACAGAACAGAAGAGAAAACTCAGTATTGACCTTTCTTTCTTCTGCACCAGACCGAATTTGGGAAATGCAGAAAGCCTATATAAAATTTATATCCTCCTAGCCATGCTACTCTTATAACACAAACCTCATACCTTGAATGAAAACATCATTAGGTTAAGAAAAGATGAGAAGATAAGTTCATTAGGATGTCGGAAAAGACAATCATTTATGGCATTTGCCCTTATTCAGAGCAACTTACAATTACAGGTTTCATACAACTGAGTATTAAGGGCCTTGCCCAATGGCCCAAAAGTGGCATCTTGGTGGTACTGTGACTTGAACCCCCAACCTTCAGCTTAGTAAGCCATCATCCTAACCCTTGAGCCAACACTGCTCTCTTAGGAGCTGGCTAAGAGAATGCAAGTGATTATATTAAACTTTCCTTTCATGAAGGATGGTCCATGCTAAAAGAAATTTAAAAGGAAGCAGTGAAGCTCCTTTCCTTTCCATTCAGAGAATTTGACCAACTTTTATCAAGGCCTTAGTACTTCCAGGTAATTTCATTCAATTAGTAACCTTCCTAAGCAATAAAAAAATAAATAAATGAATTAAAAAGAAAAGAAAAAAGATTATTCAACTTCAGAATTGATTTTGGCCACAAGGCAACCCTGCTTTCATTACCTAGCAGCCCAATCATCAGACTACCACCGATCTCATGAACCTGTTGCATGATCTTTGGACTGTACTCACCTGTTCTGCATTTCCCATTATTTGTGCACGTCTTGTTTTGCCCAGCCGGGTTTATGCCATATGTACTAGATATTGTTTTTCTCAATGTGTGATCCTTATTTTAACTTACTTTTTTTGTTATTTGTTTAATCAAAAAAAATGTAAAAAGCCTCTAATTACATCTGTCTCCATCTTTTTGTGACACACATCAAACAGTTCTGAAATCTAATGTCAGTAATATTCAAAGCAAGTGCAGTAATACTGTACCAGTTTTTAATTTACTCACATGGAGTATATACGGACCATAAAGTTCAAGTCTGTTCTTCTCAGTTAGAGTGTAAATAGAACGTAAATATTGATTGGCCACACGGCCTTCTATGTTGTGTTCATCCTGGATGATAAACCTAGTTTATCTTTGTGTTTGGAGACAGAACTTTTTACCAAGTAACCTAAAAAAAAAAAGATTTAAAATACCACCACAGGAAAATAAAGCATTGCTCCGTAATAAGACCAGGTATAATCTTATAATGATAAATTCATAAAATAAGTATTCCCTGGAATGAATCTTGAAAAAAAGAGAATAAAACACTGTGGGAATAGGCCAAGTGCATACTGTTTACCAGAACTGTATATTCAACGATAAGGTCATATTTTCTTTCCTATCTAAATTTCCTTTTTGATGACGACTCATTCTAAACACTCATTTAGAAGAAAAAAACTAGTCCATTATGCTATGACAGTAGTATGACATCTTTAGTACAAATGTTGGATCATAATTAGACGTCAAAGTGCCTTTTCCGAAAATACAGATTGGAAACTATAGATCCATTCATCTATCCATTTGCAAAACCGCTTAATCTTACTAGGGCCACGGGGAGGCTGGTGCACATCTCAGCCGACTCTGGTTGAAGGCAGGGTACATCCTGAATAACTTGCTAGTCCATCGCAGGTTTAGGATAGAAAGTAGAATAATGCAATTATATATTGTAAGCTACACTGTTCTGGCTAATGGTATATGACTACTGTTACACGTTAAAAGTTTGGAAAAAGCACCTACCTTTGACCATTTATATGTTTTATACACAGAAGCAGTGTAAACTGTAACTGACTTTGCTTCCATTTAACATTCTCAAAAATTATTAGCCTTTAGCTTCAATGATCATTTATTGATTATAGCTGATTATACTAACATGTTTATTTATTCTGTGCAGATTAAGAAACTATTTTGCTGGGAAAAGGATACATATATCTTTATGCATGTTTATATCCCAGAAGCGAGATTGGTCAGAACTCCAGTGACTGTGGGACACAGAAAACAGTATTCTGTGTGTTCCATTCTGTAGAAAGATTCCTAGGTAAACAACATTTCTTGGGCAACATTTTCATTTTTCTGAGATAAAGACTGTCCCAATTAAAAGGCAGCTACCCACTGAGGTGTCTTATTTTGGCCAGAATTGCATGCAGCATTGCATGTGTCTCACTCAGTGTAGGCAATCCCACAAGAACCCAGAAGACGGCTCAATTTTTTTTCTTTATTATATGCATAACAGGCCTAGTGTTTAGATGGTCATGTATGAATATATGCATACACTTTATATGGAACACCTGCACACCTACTCATTCATGCAATTACCTAATCATCATATTGCAGCAGTGCGATGTATAAAACCATGCAGATATGGGCGAGCAGCTTTGGGTAATGTTCATATTAAGCATCAGAATGGAGAAAAATGTGATTTCGGTATTTTGACCTTGGCATGATTGTTAGTGCCATATGGGCTAGTTTCAGTATTTCTATAACTCTTGATCTCATGGGATTTAATGCACAACAGTCTCCATATTTTACTTAGAATAGAGCTATAAAAAAGGGGAGGAAAGATCCAGTAAGTGGCAGTTCTGGAGATATCAATAAGAGAGGTCAATAAAGTGAATAAGCTATAACTACAAAAGACCACATCAGTTTCACTTCTGTCAGCAAAAAAACCCAGAAAGCTGAAGCTGCAGCTACATGTTTACCAAACTAAATATTTCAGAACTGGTCTGATGAACTTGTAATTCTGCTTATGCACACAAATGGTGTGTAACAGACTTTGATGTGCCATCGTAGTGGATCTTGAACTTGGAAACACAATTCCTTCAAGTGTCATCTCCTGGATGCACCCTGCCTCCTTTTTATACCTCAATCATGCTCCAAGCATGCTCATAAATTGTGGAGCGCCATGCTTTTTTGAATCGTGGACATCATGCCCCAGTGTAAACCCAGGGTAATAACACTGACCATGTGCATCATTTTATGACACAACGTATCCATCTTATAAAAGCTTTCGGCATGAAAATGCACCATGTCACAATTCGTTTTTCTGTGGTATTTCCAGTCACAGGATCTAAAACCAATATAACACCCTTGGGATATTTACACAGGAAACTGGCAGCATGAAAGTTCCTTTGAAAAATCTGCAGGAAATGCCTCATGCATTCATGTCAATATGGACCAGAAGAAATTTCGAAGAAATGTTTTTCACAGTTTGTTGAATTCATGCCACAATTTATAATTCTGTTTTGAGAGCATAGGAGGCTCTACCAAGTACTAGTATAGAGTTCCTAATAGAGTGATCAGACTGTATTTACCAAATAGAAAAAGAGGCCTATGTAAAGGAAAATGATTTTTAAAAAGGTTTCAAAGGAATTTGTTTGGGACTAGAAGGGTGCATCAGGGCTAGGATCCCAGAGGATCCAGCAAAAAATTCAGACGGCTGAGATGGGCACCAGCCCCCCCCCCGCGACCCTAATTAGGATTAAGTGGCTTATAAAATGAATGAATTAACTAATTCAGTGTAATGAGTATGCTTAGAAATAAACAAGTTGTTTGGTTGCAATGGTCCTAAGTGACAATTGTGCCTTATATATAATAAATACAAAAACAGAGAAACCAGCCCACTCAATTGTTTATTCTTAAAAACAAGCAGCCTATATCTGAGAAAATCCAACAACAACAAATAGATGTGCCTGACAAGATAGGATTTAGTGCCAAACAAAGGGCCAACGGCACACATCCTGCTGCTTGAAGACTGCTTACTACAACCAGGTCATGACGTCAGTGTTTTGTGTGTGGGGAACAGCACTTTTGGAAGCCTTCCCAGACTGCCATGATGACGTACCACTCACAGTGAGGTATAATTAGCTCTGTTTATCCATTCTGTATCTAACTATAAGACTGTAGGAGACAGACGAGACTGTCGCTACCCTCAAGAGATGTCTAACAGTGATTTTCACTTTGTATATTAGGAAAATTTCCCCTCACAATAATCTCTTCTTTCCACAAAGGGGCATTAATGTTTTATATGGTAGCTATGGGAGGATTAGCATGAGTATTTCCGTTTGATGCCATAGTAATAATGATAAATATACTCTCAACCTACAGTTTCACCAAGGCGCTGGTGCAAAAAAAGAAGTAAATATATACAGTATGAAGTGTTTTAACCTGTAGACTGTAGCAAGCTTTCACTTCACCTCCCTCACACACTTGAAAACACAATGGAAATGACTGATAGCCAATTCGTAACATCAGTCCCTAACATTGTGCTTTATGAAAAAATGCTAAAATGGGGAGAAAAGAAAGCATGGAAGGGCCTTTTGAAAGAATGGCATAATCTCACAGTTCACTGGAGCAGCTAACATGTCTTCAAAAAATACAAAATGTTTATGCTATTTTCTTTTATGCTACATTCCTCTTGCGCTTGACATTGTACAGGTCACCATGTAGACTCAAAGTGTTACTCCTGGATTGAACTTGTGCCGTAAGCAGGTAAACCATGTGAATTTCATGGTTAAAAGACACAATCTTAACATGCCCAATGTTGCATGCAGCCAGTCAGCCAGCACAGCAAGAACCATGATAGGCTGTTTACCTAAATTCTTGACATTCATTTTTAGTAGCTCATTTAGGTAAATGCCTTGCAGTTATGATCTGATACAGTGTAGAACCTGAGGGTCCTGTCCAAGGTAGTAGTTATCACTCAATCAGTCAGGAAATACTCTTCATTCATATATTCATTCACCTTCAGTAGCAGCTTTATCCTGATCAGGGTCACAAGAGATGTAGATCCTCACCTGGGAACACTGGGTGTGAGGTGGAAATACACAATGTATGGGATTGCAGTCCACCACAGGACAATATGCACACACAGATTCACCTATCGTTCATATTCTGGTGGGGGGGATCTAAACTATACAGTAAGAGAATCCGAGTACCAGGATGTTTTTTGAAGTTGAAAGGAAACCGAAGAACCTGATGGAAACTCACACAGAGAACCACAGAGAACATATGAGACAGTAAGTAAGACACATGAGACTACTAACCTACTTTTGTACCTTGCTGAACTTAGCAATTTTGTGTGCTGAGCATGCTAAGGTTTCTCTCTAATTTGGTCACGTCAGTTCCCACCCACCAGTAAACTGTCCAACCAGGGAGGGTGAAGGTTAACAGATGCTTACTCAGTCAGCCAACGGAATCTTTTCAGACTGTTGCTTATGATAGGAGCAGATTACACACTCAGAAAAAAATCACTATCTCTCCTCTTCAGCATATATGTCCACAACTTCCTAGTTATATAACTATATTATAATAAATAAAATATAGGTATATAATAAATAGTTAGTATTCTATTCAAATTTCTACTGCATTTGAAAAAAATATATATTTCTTTTTCTTTGTAATGGTGATATTCACACTTGGATAATATTGGCTAAAATGAGTAATCATGCTCAGCATACTGCCTGCAACAGACCTGATTTCACCTTTGTCTAATCAACTTGTCTTAGTCCATTGCTACTGTAGTTTACTGGAAAACCAAAATGTCCCCAAACCATGCAACTGACAGATACAGGATAGTTGAGAAATGCTATGTGGAATCAGAGAGGAAATTAAGTTTTTTTTATTTTAGTTCCTAACACAGAAATGTAGAAGAGATTGCATGCTGTATCTTGCCACGCATCACTTTATTCACAGATTTCAGTTGACTGACCATCAGAACATAAAAAAGGTATGAACGTAATGTACATGGATATAGTTAGGCTATATTTACACAGGGCAGCATGGTGGTGTCTGCCTCACAGCAAGAAGTTCCTGAGTTTGAGTCTTGGGTTCAGCAAGAGCGTTTCTGTGTGGAGTTTGTATGTTCTCCTCACAACCCCAGTAGGAGAAACAGTTCAACAAATGAATGAAGATGACGAATGTCCTGTACGCAAAAGCATGGTACAAATACATGCACCGTTACACCCCTACTGGCTATAGATGGCTGCTGCATATTGAGGATTCAGACTTCCAATATCCTAAAGAAAAGCTCGACATACAATTTTATACATGTAAACTTTAAAGTAATATATTTAAATAGCATTTTTCAACTTTAGGTTCAACACTAGTGTATACAACTAGGATAAGTGATGTGATACAAGAACAAGGGATGTTTCAACAAAACAGTAAATACAGAAAATAACATGAAGGTGAAGTCCTTTCAAAACCTTCTCCCATGCACCACATCCTTATAATGAGTGGCCTATGGAATTGAAACAGCACCAGACATGTCCACTCTGTTTTCTTTTAGTTCTCAGTTAATTGTTCCTCACACCACACAACGTTTTGTTTTCACTAACGTTCAACATTAATTCAGGTCTCCAGCCACTATTCATATTTTATCAAAAAATATTTTAGAGCAACAAAGATAGTACAAAAGAGTATTGCTGATAACACTGATTCTGAATGATTATGCATAATGTGACCTGACAAAGTAGAGTCCCTGACCTAATATGATTAGTTTGCCATAAATCTTTGAAACAAAACAATGCAAAATTTTACAAATATGCATGCAAGCACAATTTTATGCTAAAAGAAAGTTAAGCACTTGGCCCCTTATGAAAGAGGGGAACACTGAGAGACTGGGGAGAGATCCAAACCTCTCATAAGATCATGTATGCTTTGATGTGCCATACCATTACATTTAACACAATTACTTGTTATCAATAATTTCCCCCCTCATGCACCAAGATGTTTTTTTTTTAATTTCCATCTCTTTTATGTATCAATTATTTACAATGGATTATAAACTTTTTTATTATTTTAATAAAATAAAACTAGCAGCCTTTATTACAAATGCTGCATATGCTACACATTTTGGTTAATATTTGTCCTGTTTTTACATTTTAGTATAGAAATCGAATGTTGCATATTATTGTTTCACTGCTGGCTAAAATGTTTTCATTATTTTTCAGCACATTTAACAGAGCTGTGTGTGTGTGTGTGTGTGTGTGTGAGTGTGAGAGAGAGAAAGAAAGAGAGATACATAGAGAGAGAGAAAAAGAGAGAGCAAGAGAGAAAGAGAGAGAGAGAGAGAGAGAGGACCATTTTGACCTTCCACATTTATTTAGTGTATATCATTTGTTGTGTCTTTTATATTATCACTTGGGATTGGCAAATTTATCACCACTGCTACTTCGCTTTATCTATAATTACCAGCTTTGAATATTCCTGGAGGCCTCAGAGAAATATATTACTCTTTCTGATTTTTTTGTCATCTGAATTGGAAGTGTCCACGCCAGTGTTCCAGCCACAGTTTGAGAGATAGACCTGTGGTGGTTGGTCTTTTGTTTTTATTATTATTATTATTATTATTATTATTATTATTATTATTATTATGTCTACCCTATGCTGAGATTGAGTGGAGGTTTTATAATCACAAGTGGTTGGTGGTTTGTTTGTTTGTCAGTTTTTTTGTGAACAAAATCCTGACCACACTCATGAAACTTGGTGAAGACATTACCCTACCTGAGTACCACAGAGATTTTGATTTTGGAAAGTCAAGGTCTAACATAAAGATCAGTGCAAGGTCACAAAGTTTTGGAGATAGACATATCTCAGAAACAAAGCAATATGGACCCGTAGATGCAAATAGGGGCAAATAGAAAACCATATACACACTTTCAAGTGACACAATTACCTTTGGGGGCAGTTGTGGCCCGGTGGTAGAGTGCTAGGCCCTCCACCCCCTCATTGCACCTAACTGGATTATCAAAGGCCAGCCATGTCTCTCGCTGTCTATGGTGAGAGGCATGTAAAAGAAACATTGCTGTCATTCGTAAAGAGTAGGCTGCATTGCCGTCAGCGTGATTCTGACCTGCGATGGCCTGGTGAGCTGTCCAGGGTGTGCTCTGTCCTCGCCCAGAGTTGGCTGAGATGGGTGCCAGCCTCCCCGCGACCCTAATTAGGATTAAGTGGTTCAGGAAATGAATGAATGAATGATTACAATTACCTCTGACCCTGAAAGGTCAAAATGAAGGTCACAGGATTGTCTAAGCACTAATCACTTTGAAGCATAGTGTTAGCCAGATGCCCATCTTCCCATCTTCGAGAAGAGTTAGTGAAGCAATGTGATTATTAAATCTATACTGAGACACGTCTGACTAATTACTCCATTAAAAATACTGATGGTGAGACAGGAAGGTTTTTGAACACACACTTTAAAATTGCGGTCAATACAGAATGTTTCATTTCCTAACTCAGACTCCCGGCCATCTTGAATAGCTCTCATACCCAAGACACCCTGACTTTTGATTCTAGCTAACACTATGCTTTGAAACGAAGTGTACAATAACTTTCAGTGCTGACAGACATCTTTTTATAGGTAACACTAACAGAAAAACCATACACAGGCTTTTAACCGAGACAATTACCTTTGACCTTAAGTGACCTTCATTCGTACCACTTAATCCTCCTAGGGTCGCAGGGAGGCTGGAGCCTGTCTCAGCTGACTCTGGGCAAAGACCACACCCTAAACAGCTCACCAGTCCATCGCAGGGCCAACACACAACCATTCACACTCACACCTAGGGGCAATTTGGAGCATCCGTGTGCTCATATGGATCATTTATAAGGGTGTTTTTTCATCATAGAGTCGCTGTGACTGAGGAGACTGTAGCTGTGGCATGTCTTTCCAAGCATCTTTAACATACAGAATATAACAGGTATGAATATGGGCATGGATGGAGGAGTGTGAAGTGACACAATGCTATCCAAGTCACTTTGCCTTTTCAGGTCTATTTTGGGAGGGATGTGTGTGAATGATTGATATTGGCAATGGGGAAATGAATATAAATCAACATTTCAAAGCCCAGAATGTAAGTTGGGCCTGTAAGTACTTTGTTTATTTGACTGCAGTTTTTTTTTTTTTTTGCCTTTGAGAGCTCTCCCTACAGTGATCTTCACTAAATTTGCTTTGAGGATTTTGGCAAAATGGATATTATTATGCACATCTACAGCAGATGGTGAGTTCCAACTTCCAAATGACCATTTAGAGCATCTTCACCAACTCAAATTTAGCTTCAGTGAGTTTTCAAAAAGCTGACATATGACATTAAAAGCATGGACTCATATAAGGTCAGTTATTATGACAAGACTGTTTTCTGAGACAGAACACAATAAAAATAGCATAAGTGGAAGAGAGGGGTATGCATGAGAAAGAGCCACAAAATGAGAGAAAAAAATTGGATAATGATCCTGTATTACACCAAAAAATAGATATTATTAACTATGGTGGCACACAATATTATTTACCAATCACTCTCACTCATTTACCAAACCACTTAATCTGAATATGGTCACAGGGAGGATGTAGCCCCTCTCAGCCGACAGTGGGCAAAGGCAGGGTACACCCTGAACAGCTCACCAGACCGGGCCGACACACCATTCACACTCACATCCATACTTAGGGGCAATTTGGAACAGCCAATTAACCTAATGTGCATGTCTTTCGACTATGGGAGAAAACCGGAGTGCCCACAGAAAACCCACGCAGGCACGGCGAGAATGCAAACTCCACACAAAAACTTCTGAGCCCAGGACGTAAACCCAGGACCTTTTTGCTGTGACGCGGATGTGCTAACCACTGCGCCACCATGCCGCCATATTAGCCGATCAATTGTATGTATTTGCCATCACCAAAAGTCATTTTTGCAAAGGTGTAGCTGTAAGTGTAAATGACTGCAGCATTCACTTTATCTAACAAATAATATGTTTTTTTGACAAAATAATGCAAGCTTAACTTTTGTTATGCAAATCAAGCATTCAGGCTTTTAAATAAAATAAATTTAAAATATTGCATTTTGCACTCAATGTGTGTAGCAATAATAATATTAGTAATAATGATAAAACTATATACAAATTCTATTATGCAATTCTAATTTCTTACCAATGATATTTGTAGCAAATGCAGCAAACAACTGTTATTAATTCTGTATGGGCACAAGTTGAACTTTTCTATAATTAAATCTTAAAGTTTGTACACACAGAGTTTGTCTTGTTGCGCTCACTGTGAATTTTTCTATTTACATTCATATTTGCGCTCATTGAACTAAGGCCAACAAATGACAGCACTCAGCGCATACAGCATTTAACGACTGAATGGCCTTAAATGGAAGCCTTGAGATGAAAGACTCAAGAGATCTTCCGAGCTGAAAAGTCTGAGTTTAGAAAACGCAATGTGATCATTATGAATTCAAACAGATAATCAGTGAGGGAATGTCAATGTAAAATGCACATGTAGTTTTCTTTTTAACAGAGTTATTTTTATTGCAATGTAGTTTTTATTACTGCTCAATAATGCCATATATTATAAGATTTAATGTGCCCCCCCCACACACACACACAAAAAAAGGGAAAAATATATATATAAAAAGTAGATTGTGTTTTTCCTTCTTAAGCACAACATAGCAGGTGTACACTATGTAGAAATGCTTGCAAAATAAAATTAAACATCTCTGTATATCCAGAGTGTTATAGGAAGTACTGTGTAAAGGTTACAAAGCTAAACCAGCACCCACCTGTCTGCCAAATTACTCACTCACTTGCTGAACCTCTTAATCCTACTAGGCTGGCGGGGAGGCTGGAGCCTATTGCAGGGCAACAAACTCATACTCACGCTTAAGGGCAATTTGGAACAGCCAACTGTGCCTACTGTGCACGTCTTTGGACTGTGGGAGGAAACCCACACAAGCACTGGAAGATTCCACACAGAAGCGCCCTCATCGAGCGTGGGACTCAAGTCTGGGACCTTCTTGCTGTGAGACGGACATGCTAACCACTACGCCACCATGCCACCCCTCTGGTGACATAGACAACATAAAAAACACTATTGTTTCTTCAAATGTTTATCTAAGTACACAAACTGCTTCAGAAATGTGTGATGTTAAATGGTCTTTATGACCAAAAGCTGATATACAAAAGCTATTATAGCAATCTGGAAAAAAATGTTGATGGAGAGAAAAAAAGGGCACTTGTATAAGTAAAAGACTGACTTGTATGCTCTTAGTGAAGAGAATCATACCGTATAATGTGTTCTACTGAATAGAAGTATAGAGGCTGTGGTATGGGTGAATAAAGGGTTTTTGTCATTATGAAACAAAATAAATATGATAAAGTAACTCATTATCAAATTATGTATCATGATCATATACCATGATCATATACCATTCCATATGGTTTGAAGTTCATTCATGCTCTGCAAAAGTTAAAAAGTAATTAAATTTGTGACACTTTAAATTTTTCTGAAAAATTGGTATTTTCAGTGTTTTTGTTTATTAGCCATACTTTTCAATATACTTGTCGGAATGATTTTTTTTTTGGTTCTCATTTCCTACAATAGTCTACAACAATTCAATACATTTTCACCTAAAAATAATAGAAAAGTAATTTTTAATTTATTTTTATTAGGAGACCTTTTAGACAAAAGTGGTGGCGTATAATCTTCACTGCACACTACTGTATATATCTCCCATAGTTACACAAGGAATAAATCTCCTGTGTGTTGTGATCATTGGACAACCTAGAAAACCGTTATAGCTTTACCTCTGACCTTTACACAGCTCTGATCCTAAAGATGTGTGATTACAGAAGTGTCCTATGCACACACAGAAACCTTCCTCACATCAAATACTGTACATTAAACATTTTGTTTGTTAAAGACAACACATTGATCTGTTTGTTATTGGGCTTAAATTATGTAGGTTATATTAAAATATAAATGCCCTATTTACACACTATACAAGCGTAAACCAGTTGTGTTGAACATCAATAAATTTGACCAGTCCTGAGAATTCCCCAGTGTCGTTGTATAAAAGAACATATGGCACAGTGGCATAGATGTTAGCACATCCCTCTCACAGCAAGAAAGTCCTAGGTTTGAATCCAGGGCTCGGGCATTTCTTTGTGTAGTTTGCATGTTCTTGACATGCTTGCATGGGTCTCCTTCAGGTACTCCGATTTCCTCCCAAAGTCCAAAGATGCACATTTGGCTCATTGGTTGTTCCAAATTGCCCCTAGATGTGAGGGTGAATATGAATAGTTGTGTGTGTTGGCAAGCTGTTCATGGTGTACTCTGCCTTTGCACAGAGTCAGCTGAAAAAGGCTTCAGCCTCCTTGCGATCCTGAAAGGATTAAGCAGTTCAGCAAATGAATGAATGAAAACCATTAAACCAGAATTCAGAATCTCCATACTCTGCTGAAAAATCCAGCTTGTCTGAGCGGCTACCACCTGTCCAATACAAAACTAAATGCTGCTAGATAGAAAGTTTTTCTAAATTATTGCTGCTATTGCAACGGTCTAGACAAACATTTGTTTATTCATGTAATCAAGAACCTGGGGAAACAACTTCATTGTTCAGTTTAAGCTAGGTATTTGAAATTGGGAGCTGGCCATCCTAAACTTGATGTTTCAGGAGGGTGTTTTCCTCTAATGCTTTCCTCTAATTGTTTTATTGTTGTGTGATTTTCCTGAAAATAATTTTTTACACTGCAAAGGCCTGGTGAGCTGTCCAGGGTGTACCCCGCCCTAGCCTAGAGTCGGCTAAGATGGGCGCCAGCCTCCCCGTGACCCTAATTAGGATTAAGCAGCTCAGAAAATGAATGAAAAATGTTTGAATTAATAATTTATTTACAATGTTGAATTGGTAGCAGTAATTCAGGAACTGGTACCATACCAGCATTTAGCTGTGTTTTGGGCAGCTGGTTGCAAGTCAGACAAAGCTGGATTTTTCAGCAGGGTAATGGTTTCAAAGGAGATTTATTTAAGCAACAGGATAGACCAAAAAGAATGTCCGACTACCATAAATGGCCATGATGTTAACATGATACCAATATTAATGTTACCAATTATGTCTGTCTTAGCCAGAGAAAAACTGGAATATATATTGGGTAGATATCATTTATAAACAGGTTGCAGAGTTTTTTTGCTAATTAGCAAGCTGGCTAATTGTCTAGAACAGGCAAGCAATTTATATATGTTGTTATTGTAGACAAAGTTACACAGTTGTTAAGTTGTTTTTGCTAGTCAACTAGGAGCTTAGCACTGTAGTTCACTCACTCTGTTCATACATTGTCTAATGTCCAGTGCTTCCTCCAAATTCTTAACTACATTCACTTAGAGCCACTGATGGCTTAATTGAACACTGTGTAACCATGGGAGTTATAATATCTTCCCACTTAAAAAACAACAACATTCATGTAAATAGCATTAATGACAGTTGTTAATGTTGCTATGTTATGGCAGCAATAACATGAGAGTAATTAATGTTAAAATTGTGTCTTAGAGACCTGCTAATTTGTAAGATAAAACCGAAGAGCAAAAATGTCTGCTATTTATTCATTTTTCTTCCTTAATATACCACATATCTGCTTGTAACCGAGGCACCAAAACACCCTCTTCTTTTTAAAATCCAATCATAATGTTAAGCACATCAGCAACACTTTAATAAATTATGACCTGAGTACAGTTCAAGCTTTATTTATGGTATTTCAATGGTTTTAATTCATCCAATTTAATAACATGGGACATAAAGGGAATTAGCATACATTTATTTTCTTTCAGGTATCTTTCAGTTCAGTCTTTTATAGCAAATCATAGCATTTGAATAATTATTAAAAGATTATAAAATAGAAGAGAGGTGGCATGTCGCAACATAAATCCACAAAGAAGCGAGTGAGTAAGGGAGGGAGAGGAAAATGCCTGAGAGAGACCGAAATTGGATGGCTGAAAAAGAGATTTATATTTGTATTTTATGTACATGTGTGTTCGTGCTAGGCTTTCCCTTCCCACTCATCCTCTCAGAGGAGAGAGTGGGCGTGTGGCGGAGAACACAGAGCCAAGCTCGGTTTGATGTACGCCTTAGTTCTGAGGCTCAGCTCAGGGAACTGCAGGCTCATTATCTCTCACCAAGATGGGTCTCCATGATACAAAACCCAGCCAGAAATGTTGCTTACTGAAGAGGGAAAGGGGAAAATCAGCAAGTAGTGAGGGAAGGAGGGAGTCTGTGCCCTTCTTAGTATACAAGACTCTGTGGCCTTTTCGATGTGACATCTGCTCTCAGATTAGTGGGGTTTTGGGGACTAGATCAGCATGACGAGCAACAGACTGTGGGCCACAGTCCCTGTGAGTGTGTGTGTGTGTGTGTGTGTGTGTGTGTTGTAGAGGGTATATGTGTGTTCATATTATTTGTTCAAATGATTGCAGTTGACTGCAAATGTTGCAATTTCTGTACAATTACTAAAAAATATATCATAAATAAATAAATAAATAAAAGTGTGACTGCAATTTCTTTGCAATTATAATTTAGATTTTACTTGCTTTGCTGGTATGCCTGCCTGTCCAGTAATAAGCCTGTCCAGTGCTTATTCCATTATTCTCATGAACAATAAACCTATACTCAATGTGATCTTCTTTTCAATATACATAAAGGGCATGCAAAAATTGGCTTGTTACCTATCATTTTCTAGTTGACATTTGAGCACTACAGGACAGTTTAGGCTCTAGTTACCTAGTCAACAGTTTCCTTTGCTTAAACTGTACTTTTAACAGTGTTCAGCAGTAACATTAGTTCAACATAAAGTGATCAGCAGTTTATGAAATACCAAACATCCATGCCACAAAGTCATAGAGATCATTCTTTAAGACCCCCGTGACACTTATTTGGAATCAGCAGATGAAGAACTTTCAAAATCCGCGGCCACATTCGGGAGGGAATTTCAAATTGACCTAAATTCTTACAGCGTTGTAAGAATGCCATTAGAATACTTAGAACATGCTTCGAGCCCGGCTCGAATGATTCTTGCACATTCCGGGTGTATTAGCTCTCAAATGCAGCTCGAATGTAGTTTGAACACAGTAGGAATATTGAGAATGCTGTTAGAATGCAGTCAGAAAAGTTAGAATGCACTACGAATGCTGTACGAGTGTGGTTCGATTGCTGGCCGGATACCGGCTGAAGTCTGGTTGGAAGGTGCCTCGAATGCTGTACGAATTCACCTCGAATGCAGTCAGAATGCTACTGGAAAGGCCAATTATGGTTAGAACGTTCAAGAATTCAAACAGAATGCAGCTCGAATAATTAAATGAACTTCGAATGTACTTAGAATGTAATACGAATGTCCAGAGTGTATCAAGAATGCTGCCAGAATGTTCCCTGATAGGGTATAAAATGCTACCGAATCTAGCATTTTCATCGGCATGACGTGATGTTGAGTGACCAGCCAATTCATCAATTCCGACTGACATTCCAGCGGCAGCTGGCCACATTTTTATACAATTCGGTGGTGTCCTGAATTTCGTCAGCACTCATTCGAGGCACAATCGGAACATTCTGACTGCATTCGAGCCAGATTCCAGCCGCAATCGAAAGATTCCGACGGCATTTGAAGTGCATTCCAGCTGAATTCTTTTACTATTGAAATAGATTTCGGCAGCAATCGAGATGCATTCGAGTTTCATTCCGGCTCATTTGAGGCAGATTCGAAGTGTCTTGCCATTTTGGTTCTCCCTCGAATGCGATCCGAATGTTTCGAATGCTGTTGCACTGCTGTAAGAATATTTAGAATGCAGTCATAGTGCAGTTAGAATACACTTCGAATGTCATTCGATATTAGTTACCAAATTTCATTCGAATTCCATGGTCCCTGGTCAGCACATCGCTTCTAGTCTCTTCCTGGTTCTGTCACATTAGTGCTGATTGACTTTATAGTACAAAACTGTCAAATTGCTATAATTTATTATTTCATTATCCGAAGTCACCCAGTAGATTTCTGCTTGAGTTTATTTACTCTCAAGGTCCCTTCCACAAACTTCTTCACTTGATTTTTTTCTTGCCTCTGGCTTACTGACTTCTGACACAAAACAGATATTGCAGCATGCATATAAGTAGCTCAGAAAAGATTCCTTTATATATGAGATGGGGTTCAAAATCCAGAATATACCTTTTATCTAGTCCTTTAACTACTCACATCTGATTTTTCTTTTAGTTATCATCATTGTATGACAGTAATAGGCTGTGTGAGTATTTGGTGCTTAAACAATGCATGTGACTCACAGACTGGAGTCAGTGGAGTCCAGGAGACAAAAAAAAAATCCCTTAGCAACATGTAAGGCGATACAACTGTTCTCAAAAAATGAAGATGCTACAATATACTGGAATTGTGCATGAATTCGAACAACGTAGATGCAGCCTATATCTAGACGGACACTGCTTTGTGATGTTAAACGCACTATACATATAACATTCATTTAAAATGATAGTGTGCAGTAGTGGTAAGGCTAGCTAAACCTATGGATTACCCATGCAATGATAGACCAGAGCATTCCATCATATCATGCCAGAAACACCTTCTACACATACATAGACATTCACATCAGTTAGATGCCGCTACCCTAGCCAATTCACTTAACACATTCTCCCCTGCTGCAGGACAGGCAGGAGCAAGCAGGGGGCTGCGGGGAGCACTTGTGTCGCATAGGGACATGAGAACACACTCTTTGATTCAGTGCAGGGATCAATTTAAATTGGGGGATGAAGAATACAAGTAGAAGATGGCATGAGGGATCTCATTTTGTCATGCAGTCTGAACAGATATAGAAGTTGATAATATGTGATAATATGCTTAATGAAGAGGCTCAGATGTATAAGTGAATTCCTTCATCCAGCATGTCACAAAGATCTAATTAATTAGCATAAGATTGCATTCAAGTGTTCCGCTCACACTGATTTCAGGACCATGCCATTAATTAGCAACCTGTCATGCTTCAAGCAGTCTCTGAAGATCATTTTTAAAACATACTAGTAAAGATGCTTTTACAGGGATAAAGGAACCAAGTTGCCCCTGGAACAACTTGCGCATGGAGCAAGTTCCACCCACTTTCCTACATCTTTACTCTCTAATCTGTGACAATCCAGAAGCTAGGAAGACAACCTGAAAGCAAACCACCTGAGAAGAACTGCAGGGAAAGCCTGTGAAATGCTAGTAATAACCCCAATGGACGCTACTGTGCATGTGTAGACCCTCCTACTTGACACCAATTTAGTTTAGATGGCAAGCTGCAGCCAGAACAAGATGTTTGCACCACCTCGAAAAGTGGACCAAGTTGCGCCCGTTGAGGTCAAGTTGTTCCAAGACTAATTTTTGCACAGGCACTTGCGCCAGGGAGACTTGTTGTTCTGGCGGAAATGCTCATGTAAAAGCAGCTCATGTAGATGATGTTAAAGGTCTGAGGTGCAGAGTATTTTTAGGTATTTTTGAGAAGGATATCTCTGGTGATCTCTACTCTCCAAATCATGCACTTGAATAATCTTCTTGTGGTACATTTCTTTGTTTATTATTCTCTCAAACCTCACCCAATACTTATTAATATTCTTAGGAAAATGCCTAATGGTAATTATTATTGATTAAACTTGTGTGAATGTGAGTGATCTGCTCTAAATGGCAAAATTTGTTTTGCATAGGTGATCACCCTGTGGCAACGCCTCACAATGAGTGGCTGTCAGATCGAAAATGAAATGCCATTTATGTCATTATTCACCTTAGGCTGAAACATGTTGATGAGCAGTCAGCTGTAAAGAAACTTCAAGAAATTAAAACACTGAAAAAATATTAATATTTTTCTGTTTTCGTTTTTGATATATCTATATAAATATTGATATGAGGGTGGTTGGGGAAACACGCCCATTGCTCAAAATGACTCTTCCTACTAATTAGCATTCATGGGAAATATGGGAAGTCTGTCATAGGCATGCAGCCTACAGCATGTGAATGGTTACTGAGCAGCACCTAATGATAACGATGATGAAGTCCCAGATGAGCTTTAACTAAAGTTGCTGCTGCACTAGGATTCTGTATGTAGTGAATCATAACACTGCTCACAGTATACAATGTCTGGTATAATGTTTAGATATGTCAGGAAATTGTGTCAGCTCATCACATGCTTAAATGGCATTGTTTCTCTCATATGAACTTTGTGCTGCATATATGGCTCAGCCATGATACTGTAGAAAGACTGTATATAAATTGTTCCTGAAAGATCCTAGCTTTATTTGTCTCATTATAGTTAGTCTGAATGAATGGATTTGAGGATTAAAAGGAGAAAAACAATATCTAAATGATACTGTGTGAGGGTGTTTTAGCAGCAGTAGCTCATTAGCAGCAGGACAAAACCACCATCACTGCCCCATATAAAAGGTTGAAAGATACTTTTTATAAAGAAAAGTCCCTTTATTGTGGCCATTATCACCAAATTAAATGGGAATATATCTGAAATAAATTTTAGATTTTGCACTTTAATCACAAAGAACATGAGTCATTTTAAAGCCAATATGAAAAAGCCACAACCAGAACAACACAAGAGCACTGTAAGAAACTCTATGAAAAATATCCCATCAAGATACATTTGCAGAATATTGCAAAATTCACTTATCCTTCATAGGTAAAAAAAAAAAAAAAAAAAGTCTTTAATTTCTACTGCATAATACTTTCTTACTCAAAAGCATAATTTACCAACAGCAAGACTAGTGAAGTAGTTAATATTTCAGAAGGATATACACAGATAAATGAGAAATGACAAAATTAAGCACAAAAACATCATAAATTGTAAATGGTATTGGGCCATGAGCCACCAGAACATTAAACACCATTTTTCAAAAAATAAATAAATAAATAAAAAATTATGTTGCTAGAGAGCACTGTCTAACACATCTCTATAAACTTTCCTATAAATATTTAATTAGGATAAAACGTGGCAACTGTGAAACCATTCAGTAAGCCACCATGTCCTGTAGATGGGGGCATTGTTATATATACTTCAACCATTGTTCTGAATTGGGAACTTCATTGTATATACACATACTGCCACTTACATCAATTAGCAAAAACATAAAAAAACAAACAAACACCTGCCTAATATTTTGTAGGTCCCTGTTATGCCACCAAAACAACTCTGACCCATCGAGGTATGGACTCTACAAGATCTTTGAATGAGTGCTTTGGTATTTGGCACATTAAAGTCTTGTAATTTGTGAGGTGGCACTTCAATGAATTAGACTTGTTTGTCCAACATATCCCACCAATGCTAAACTGGATTGAGATCCAGGGAATTTGCAGGTCTGCTGAAAGATGCCACTGGCATTAGGGAATACCACTACCATGAAGAGGTCTACTTGGTCTGCAACAGTGTTTAGTTAGTTGGTTTGTGTCAAAGTCATACCCACATACATGTCAGAACTCAATATTTTCCAGCAGAAACATTCATACTGCCTCTGCCAGCTTGCCTTCTTATAATGCATCGTGGTGTCACCCAGTCATCCAGAAAATGCAAAAGAAGATATGATTTAGCACGTCAAGCCTCTTCTAGTGCTTTGACAAGAGCTAAATCATGATGGCTAGACAGCTGGGTCAGAGCATCTCCAGAACCACAGGTCTTGTGGGCTGTTCCTGGTACGCAGAGGTTGAACAAACAAAGCAGCACAGATTGGTGCATATGAGATTGCATAGCTACATGCATGTCACAGTGCACGTTTGACCCCTGTCCACCATTGAAAGGGCCTACAATGATCATGTGAGCATCAAAACTAGACCATGGAGCAACAGAGGAAGGTGGACTGGCATGGTGCATCACATCATATGGACAGCTGGGTAGGAAAGATACGGCAACAGGATGTACTACGCAAAGAAGACAAACCACCGGAGGCAGAGTAATGTTCTGGACAATGTGCTCCTTGTGTACTAGAATTCATATAAGTGTTACTTTGACATGTACTGTCTACCTTGTTGTTTCCTAATGGCAATAGCCTCTTCCAGCAGGATAATGCATCCTGCCACACTGCACAAAAGTTCAGGAAGGGCTAAAGAAACTTGGCCTCCAAATTCTCAACCTGTGGGATGTGCTGACCAAACAAGTCCTCACCATGGAGGCCACACCTTCAACTATTAATGGATGTGCTGTGAAACTACTTGATGCCAGGTACCATAGCACACCCAGGGAGATCTTGTCTTAATAGATTAGAATAATTTTGGCAACACAAGTAGGCCCTACATAATAATAGGCATGTTATGGCTGATCAGTGTATGTGTTCAGTGTATATATAAATATAACAAAACACATTGGATGAGGGGGTTGCATTTTTGCATTCTGCCATTAAAATGCAGCACTCCTACACAAAGGGTGTCAAGATTGTCAGAACTGAATTGGTCAATGAATGCTACACCCGTGCCCTACCTACAACTGGCCTTCCCTTACAGTCTGAATACCTTTCAAATCTTCAGGACAACAAAAGTAGCATTTTGCCAGTTTTCCCAGTTAATATTACTTAATGCACTTTTATGACTTATTACCTTTGAAGGAAAAAAAGAGACATTGATGAGTTAATGCTTGTTTCTAACTTCTATAAACTAAGTGATAATGGGAATGAGCTTGTTTTCCAGAAGCTTTACAAAATTAAATTGAACTGAAACATTCATTCATTGATTCATTTTCTGAACTGCTTAATCCTAATTAGGGTCGCGGGGAGGCTTGCGCCCATTTCAGGTGAGGGCAGAGTACACCCTGGACAGCTTGCCAGGTCATCGCAGTGCAGAAACACTCTGACGGCAACTCAATGGCAAAACTCTTTACGAAAGTCAGCAATGGTTCTTTTACATGCCTCTCACTACAGACAGTGAGGGGCATGGCTGGCCTTTGATAACCCAGTTAGCTGCACCGGGAGTGAACTGAAACAGTTTTTAAAAATGTGATTTCTTTTGTCTTTTGATATTAAATTGGAAATTTTTCACAAATTGCTGGAGGTATTAAACACTTCTGGTATTAAACACTACTGCTAAAGGGGGAAAAAAGTTTGGTTTTTTCATGGTGGTAAGCGTAACTCTGTTTCACATTAGGTCTGTCACATTTTATTACCTTTTTTAATTCATTAAGTTCTATTCCAATATGGGTGAAATCACACCAACGACAACTGTACTTTCATCTCCAGTGATTTCATCACCTCTCCATAAAACCCTGTGAGCTGGCAACAGAAAATCCTTAATACATTCACAGTTAAAGGATCACTATTAAAGAGGCTTTTGAGGTGAGATAAAGTAAAAACGAATGTTCTTAAATTTGCCTTCATTAACTATCTTTGGCTTTGAGCGACAAAAGTACTGCAGATCACTATAGCTGTGTGGGATTGATAAGGTTTCTCTGGTTCTTATTATGGTACTGTTTTTTAGTTAAAGTCAGACCAGGGCATAGACTGCATATATCACACTCTTTTATTTAGTGACACATATGTAGGTCACATGAGAGGAAGTGACATGTAATTACAGTGACTGAGAGTCCCAGGATGATCCATAGGGGTTAGATAACTGCTTATCTTGATTACTGTTGGTAGGCGCTATACAGAGCTTCTACAGAGTGTATAGAGCCTTTCTCTACCCCCCACTTTTTCCATCTCTTCTTGTGGCTTACCAAGAGTGAGGTTTCCAATTTAATTTTCACTTAGCTGTAGGAGCAGGAGAATTCAATATTTGGCAATTATGCAATATCAATAATGATTTGACATCAGCGCCAAAGGGGGAAAGCTAAAGACCAGATTTAAACAAAACATCAAACACCATAAGTTTGCTATAGGGCAGCAATTACTTGACAAAACATATTCATCATAAATTACCAAAAATAGATTACATAAATCAGCTAACAGTTTAGTAGATTTCTGTTGCATTTGGATGTGAATTTTTATTGTAGATGCATAATTTTTGAAACAATAAACATACTTTATCATAGCATAAATTGTAATAGCATATACCTGTATTTGTAGTCAGATTTAAAAGTGAAACTTGGGGTGTTTTGCACATGGACTATATACAGCGGTGGTCCTATAAATAAAAGCAAGTTTCTTCTGTAGATTTCAAGCCTTGTTGGAACACAGTATGGCTGTGTTTAACTCAGATTACTAGATATGACTATAAAAAAGAACACATCCATTGTATATAATGTATTCAGATATCATGAGTGCACACATACACTGACTCACAACAGTAATTAAAAAAGGATTATAAGTAGCACATTCAAAGTGATGCTACTGCAATCCAACTGTGAATATCTGGTTGGTCTATATACTACGTAGCAGATGTGGAGCCCGAAAGAAAAATATGAAAAGATGTGTCTCGTTTATAGTCATGTAATGTCTTTTTCCAGATCGTCAAGAAGGGAATTTAAAATAAAAGAACATTTTAAAACTATTTTATTTTAATCCTTTCTCTCTAATCACTTTGAAGTGTGCTTCAGCTGGCCTTGAAATAAAGTTGGTCCATGATAACTTTTGAGTGTAATTTGTTTCATTCAGGCAAATCTATATATCTATACTATTGTTTATTTCAAATTTAACATCAATTTTCTGGAATATTGCACAATTGCTTACATTCGTGAGATTTTTTTTATTATTTACCAAAAACTGTAATCAAGTTTAACCTAGAATTAGCCCAGTGAATGTTGTTTTGATTGCATTTTGGTAAAAGACAGGCACAATGGCGGAGCCTCGTAAAAAATCAACAACAAACTCAAAACAAATCACAAACTTGAATAAAGTTGCATTGGAAAGATATCATCACAAAATGGTTGTTGCTAAAGGGAAGCTTACGGATCCATACAGTATCACTGATAAAAACAAGGAAAGTTAGTAGACTAAGTAACTGAATGTGAAGTTTCTGGATATTTACAGCTAGCCTATCTGATACACTACCCTAGACTTTACTCACACAGATCACTGAAAGCCTACAAATCTTTGAACAAATATAATTATTATCACCCCGGCCATGTTCATGAGGCTTTATATCGTGGAATTTCACAAGAATCATCAGACTGCTTGATGAACGCCAGACAAGCCTCACAAGACAAAAAGCTAGGATATGTACTAGCACTCACTGCACATGTGAGGCAAGGCTAGCTGTACTGAGTTTAATGATTAAATATGGTAATGGTGCTTGCAGACTCCTGTTAACGGTTCTCTATCACTTAAGTAATCAAACATACAAATATAAAGAACGCACTCACTTATTGGGATGTATGAATCACTATTGAGATTTAAACTCTGGGAAAACAACCACTGGCAAAGTTATCCAAGTTTTGTTATGTCATGTAGCTGTTTTAAAAAAGGTTTTGTATGTGCATGTATCTCTCATTACCACGCACAAGCCACAGCCATTCATGTCACTCACTGTCAGACATCCAGGGATAATTTGACAGAAATCCAATAAAATCATCCACGCAACCAATAGTTAACAAAGTTAAATATGTGAGATGAAAAGAATACTGACAATCCTTGTTAATGCTTCTGCCTTACAGCTGAAAGGACAGGTCATTAATATTATGCACATACTTTTACCATAGAGCTTATTCACCTATCAGCCGATCAGTAAATAAACGTAATTGTCAAACATTCACTCTTTTTTGTGCTTTTCAAGCAGGTGTTAACAATCTTACAGTCTAATTAAGAAGAATATGACAGCAAGTCAGCATAGAACTTGGATGTAACATTTATTTTACAGTGCATATTTACAACAATTATTTGCCAAAGACGAGGTATACATTGCTGAACAGGACTGATCAGTAATATTTACCAAGCCTGAGGAAAATAAATGTTAACTACATACTTCATGCGAACAAAACAAAAGGAATTAAATTCTTTTTTGAAAAAAAGATTTATTTTTACATTTTTAATTGATTCAAACATTTTCTCATGTTTGTAGGGTCGATAATAAGCAATTATTGAATGAGGATATGGATAATTATTCAATTGAGTAGATCTGAAATAATTCTCCATATCATACAAAAGCTGAATTCAAGAATTGTTTTGTTATTCATTCAAAATATTTTCAAAGTAGACAGTTCTCTTACTCTGACCGTATCCAGAGGAAAGTGCATCCTAGCCAATTTGAGTCAGTTGGAAGTTCCACTAGCTAGTTAGCATTCTATTTTGATAACACAGCTTCCGATGAATTCTAGCCAAATTTGAGCAAAAAAAAGCTTTTATTTTTTTAATGGAATTGAACCATAGTATGGACATATTGTTAATATTCAAGTTAATATTTAAGAATTATACTTTTTTCCCACAAAATGGGACATCTTGCGAGGAACAGGTCTCAGGTCATTTTCTTGCATACGTTCTCTGGGAGGAGGGGGAGAGTGATGGATATTACCACAGGACCATTAATTGTGCAACTTTTCCAAACATGATGAGGGAATAAGTCTTTTTGTAGAAAAGTACCAAAAATTTGTTGATGTCTTTCCACCGATCAGAAAGGAGAAAATATTTTAAATAAATCATAATGTCTATTTAGATAGAAAACAAATCAGATCATGCCATTCCTGTGTAATAACTAAATGTAATTAGTCTACAAAGAAGAGGTGGGCTAACACAGCCATCCATCAATGGATTAGTCCACATAGAATTAGGAACAGAAACAAATAAGGAGAGTCGAAACCTTAACCTCCTGCGACCCAAACCATGATGTTGAGTGTCTTGTTATTGCTCCTCACTGCTTCTGATCCATACCACCTCATAAGTATTGAACTTGATCAATGTTTTCTAACAGGAACAAGTTTGGCAAAAGAGTAATACCCAGTAGCTCTCATATACACAATGTAGTTGGAAGAAAATACACCCTCATACAGGGCAGTGGGGACCCAAGAGGTTATACATCGTTGAAACCTTAATCATAGTCACAACAAGACAACAGAAAGTGTCAAAAACCAACCGTAAACATTATTAATGTATATGAGGTCTGTATGAGTGAGAAAGAAAACAGGCATATTCATTGCAAACCTACCTTCGAAGACTGCTTTGAAGCCCTGGCCACTCACAGCATAGTCCGATAGTAGCCACAGTGTGAGCCTTGCTCCAGAGCTGACTATTGGAGAAGGAAGCCGGAAGCCTGTTAACCTGTTCAGAAGAAAGAAAATGATTAATAAATGAGTAGAAATACTTTTGAAAACATCACCACATTCACAAATGTGGCTCCAAAAAATTAATGCATAATTAAAGAGAAACCATAAAAGAAAGGGGGAAAAAAGAGGCTGGCATTCTGCATTAAATGGAACTAAAAACAGATACAAAAGCATTAATTCATAATTTTTTAATTATTCCTGTTGGAAAATAACTGTGGAATATGACAAATTGTGATCTGCTGCTTTGAGTAGTAAAACTTTAGAGTAGTAAAAGTAACAGTAGCTGATGTGTCAGCGGACTTGAGCCAGTCCTTACACTCCACTACCCAGCACACACCGCCGAGTTCAGTCTTCGAACTTCTGTGTCACATGACCTCAGCACACCTGTCAGCATTCACGCTGGTGAGAACGTCAGTCTATATAAGGTCTCTCAAGTTCATTGTTAAGTGTAAAGTATTGTATCTGTGTTTCTTGCCAGTGTGTACCAAGCCTTTGAGTTTCAGTGTTTACTTTTTAAGTGTATGACGTTTGCTATTCCTAACATTTATGATTCTGTGCCTTGTGAGTGAAATAGAGCACCTGTGCCTGAACTTTGCTTGTCCCACTAGTTAGTCATGTTTATGCTGAATTGTAAAGCTGATCACCTGACCACCTTATATTTCCTTGGTGGTTATATGATAAGTGCAGCTCTTAAGTGGTATAATTTCAAAGGTCGGAGGTTACACATGCCTAGAGGTGTCTGGGCTTTGTTGTTTTCACAGATCTGTAATCACACAGTTACCCAATGACTCTAGGCATATAAATGACATTGTAGAATGGACATTACAAAATATGTTACCTGTCATAAAATAAATAAATAAATAAATAAATAAATAAATAAATCATTAAATAAATAAATAAATAAAATAATAATAATAATATAACAGTAGGAGCAACAGAGTCCTCATTAAAGTTTTGCTAATGAGCATCTACATTGCATCAATGTAGAAACATTCACTTGCTCCATATTAACCTCTATAGTATTGAAATAATGATGATGCACAATGTAGTAAGAATATTCGAAACAGATCTGACTGTAGTCACTGCTTTCTACAAAACTACAACATAACCATAACATATTTTAAAATAGTCACATAAATGATTTATGTTTGAGTTTGTTGTTGTTGATGATGATGATGATGATGATGATGATGATGATGATTATTATTATTAATATTATTATTATTTGATTGACTAATTGTTTTTAGTTATATATATATATATATGCTTTAATTATGTTCGCTTCTCTGATTACTTATGTAAAAGAAAAGGATAGCCTTGAATCACACTCTTCTTTTGGAGACTGAGGTAAATTACACAATAAACTCTGCAGCTTAATTACCACAACGGGACTCTACCAAATATGTCAGAGGAAAGATTTTCTAAAAAGGAAGCCACTGAGTTCAATTATTCATAATAAGCAAAATGATTTATTGGCAGTAAACTCATTCTATGTAGTGTCAAAAATATCGAAACCATCAGCGGTACACCTAAAGCTAAGTCAACAAGAGTCATCAGGACATGACTTATACCCCAGCATCCCTAGGCCACTACATTGCCTAGTTAAAGTAACTGCCAAGTTTGATGAAGACTTTTCAAACGTTTTTGGAGTTCTGGCCTGGAATTCAAATGATTACAGATGGACGGACATACTGATGACAAAACCCCCAGATTATATGCCAGGGGGATAAAAAGTGACAGATTTTTTGAAGCAGTGTAAATAATAGGGATGGGAATCACCATGGATTACCCAATACCATATTGTCTTCCTGAGACCCAGCCATTCATTTTTTGTCCACTGTAGTAATCAAGTTTCTGCTCACTTCTGAAATGATATCACATGTGAATCATGTGAAAAAAAAACTCAATGTTGCAAAAATCATTGCCGATTCAGAACTTTGAAGTCCATAAATATTCTGATTCAATACTACAATTTTTTTCAGAATTTTTGTTCCAAATTTTTAAAATCTTTTACCATGAAAAAGAAATATTTTTACTTGTATTTCTACACAAAGCTACCAAATAATACACTTCTCTCACACTGGATACTGTTCTGCCTGTATTCAGTGAACCAACTGTAAGACTATAGAGCAATGACAATGTTTCACCACCCCGAATTCGAACAAAGAATTAAAAAAAAAAATTATTCTGGAGCTAGATTTAAAATACAGGTCACTGGCTAGTATTTTCTCATATTACCTACAACATTATACACTCAATGAAAAAGTAATCTGTACTGTACTGATATTTGCCAGCTCTTGGTATTAGTAACAACTGTAATGAGTAACTTTGTTTAGAAGCTGAAACATTATGAAACACAATATACCATTACAGTTTGTCTCTCTCTTGTATTAGACAATATTCTCAGCCCATGCTGCTGCTATATCCATAAAAACAGCTTAAGATTTTCTTGTGCTCATCTCAGGTTTATCATTCACAGTGTGCTGATACTGAATATTCTTCCCAACACAATTAGTGCTCTTTGAGTATTTATTATACTTTTATAGAGGAGTAATGCTTTACAATCCCACTGCCTGGTGTCATCCAGAAGGGTTGTATTTTGTTTTTCCTTCAATTGTAACCTCCAGCTTGTGCATTACGAATCTAATTCTACATACAGAGTGGAAAGCATCTTTGTGACAATATCTTCTGCTAAAAGTGCTATACAAATAAAATGGAATTTAATTGATTACCATGTTGAATAAATGAATATTAGGATGAATTTAGATATCTAGCTGTTTAGGTCAGAAGATTATCGCTTAAGTTACAGATTTTAATCAATATCTCAATAAACAAGAACAATTTCCAATTTATTTTGTGGAACATTTGTTTGACTCATAACATAAAATTAAAGTTAATAATATAACTTATATTACAAAATCTTCAGTTTTACTCAAATTAGTTGATGAAAAATGAATACACAACAGAAACTACTAAATCTAGTATTTTGTATGACCTCCATGACTTTTAAGGACAGCACCAAGTCTTCTAGGCATGGAATGAACAAGTTGGCGACAAACTGGAGCATCTATCTTTTTCCATTCTTCAAGAACGACCTCTTTTAGAATCTGGATGCTGGATGGAGAATGATGCTCAACTTCAGCATTCCTCACAGGTGCTCGATTGGGTTCAGATCAGGAGACATACTTGGCCACTGAATCACTTTCACCCTGTTCTTCTTCAGAAATGCAACAGTGTCCTTAGAGTTGTGCTTTGGATCATTGTCATGTTGGAAAAGTGCATGACAACCAAGGGCACTGATACCATCAATGAAATGTAGCTGCCCAACACCAGCAGCGCTCATGCTGCCCCACATAAGAACACTGCCACCACCAGGTTTCACTGTAGGCACCATACATTGTTCTTTGTACTCAGTTGGGAAGCCATCAGTTCCAAAAACATTTATCTTGGTCTCATCACTCCAGAGTATTGAGTCCCAGTAGTCTTTATCTTTTTTAGCATGGGCCCTGGCAAATCCCAGGTGGGCTTTATTGTGCATGGGCTTTAAGAGAGGCTTGCTTCGTGGATGACACCCATGCATGCCATTAATCTGCAGTGTAAGCCGTATTGTGTCACGGGAAACAGTCACCCCAGTTTGGCTTTCTATTTCTTTAGCTAACTGCAGTGAACTTGCATGGCAATTTCCTTCAGCCCTTCTCATCAGAATACGCTCCAGTCGAGGTGATAACTGTCGTGGACGTCCTGGACGTCTCTGTGAGATGGTTGCAGTTCCATCTTTTTGAAATTTTTGGATCATTTTTGCCACAGTATTCTGACTGATCAGTAATGCTTTGCTGATCTCCTTATAGCCTTCACCTTTCATATGTAAAGAAATTATTTTCGTTCTCAGGTCTTCTTTCACATTTCTCTTCCATGTGGTGCCATTGCTGACAGCATGAAATGCAAAGGGGTTTTCTTTGTTAAGTTACGCCCTTTTATGGTCAACTGTCTGCAGCACACCTGTTTAATAGACAATAGACCTTGACCCCTGTGATGTCATATTTGTGAACAAACAAAGCGCATATTGCATTGTGGGATCGACTGGGGGAAAGATACGCCATTGTTGTTGATTATCAAAGCGTGATTGAACAACAATGAGATAAAAATCATTGATAAAAAGATGCCTAGGGTAAATTGTTGTATCCCTTTGTGTTCATCAGAGTCACATAGCAATCCGGACCTAAAATTTTATCGCCTGCCGAGTGAGAAAAATTCAAAAGAAAGACAGTTGTGGGTAAAGTTGATTAGAAATGAAAATCTGAAAACGGACTCAAAGTGGACGAGTGTTTGTAGTTTACACTTTCAAGGCAGGATGAAAACGTACAATTAGAGAACTCCGACTATTTTTCCGTGGTCAGAGGAGTGGCCCAAAATGTTGGCCGAGTATAATAATAAAGAGGATCCTGGAAAATCATTCAGAAAGCTCAAAGTCACCGCTCCACCCACATATCGGAAGAAACGGCATCGGGATGAGCAAGATGGCACTACCCCAAGAGAGACGTATGAAAATTAGAAAACTTTTTCATGCAGAGGTATGTATCAATTTAATATAGATAAAGATACAGATAAAGCTTCGTTCAAAACAGAAATCAATATATCTTTTTTTAAACATGTCGGCTGGTGCAAAGAACACAGAGCCCTTATGGTTAAATCTTTCCTATTACTGGTATCCCAATATGACCAACATAGTGTTGTAAATAGACATAAAACCCTATACACCACACATCCATTTGCAAACCAATGCAGCTTCTTATTCTAAATCCAGTGATCAAGCAAAGCAAAAACTTGCCATAGGCAAACACCCACAGAATTTAAATATATGTATCCAGCATGAAATCAACAAAAAGTGATCATTCATTTCATATGCACTCATGTACATGTACGACAACAGGTTCATCCGGAAACTGGTGCATATACCCACACATTTTCGCTACACTAATTTCTTGGCTAGAAACTATGGAAATGAATAGTCAATATTGTCGGATAAGCATATGCTCTTACATTTTAAAAAGAATACGTACTATACTCCTAATTTAAAACTAATAATTGGTCACTGTAATTTGCAATGTAAAAGATCCTTGTCTGGAGTCATTCGGTCATATTAAAGAGAAATACCTGTCTACAAGTGACTTTTTTGAAGCTCTTGTACAAGCAATAAAGCATCAAAATTTCAGCCACCTCGCAAGATCCCTCGGTTCATTGTCTTTGACCACACATAGAGGCAAAACAGCTCCTTTCACGTCAGTTTCACACAGTTGCACAAATACTTCCGCCATGTTTTTTCCCCCAAATGATCTCAGAGAGCAACGCGGTAAACAAGACGTGACGTCATAAAGCTTGAGGCTTTTTAGACTCATCTGTGCTTGAATTCTTGTTAATTAGAATTTTGTACCCAAAAATTTAGCTTTGCTCCTAAGACTTTCATTGGGGTGTACTCATTTTTGCAACATGGTCTTAAATGATTTTGTTAGGAAAATTATGTTTTTGTGTGTGCAAATGAACAAATCTTGTTTGCAATCAATGGCTACAACATTTTTGGGAGTGTTTTGTAGTATAGTATACCATAGAAAATGTGATTCTGAAAGGAAACTAAAGGTTTCTGACAAATCTACTACAGACCTACACTGTGATTACATTTGGAATGATTAGCACATAAATGATTTTTGGCCCTTCATTAGAAATGGATTAGAAATGGATCTGTTATGCCTCCAAGGTGCCCCTCCCAGGTGCCCCCGGGGAAAGGGCATTTGGACAATGGAGAATAGAGACTAGATAGTGGTTAGCACATCCACCTCACAGCAACAAGGTGCTGGGTTTGAGTTCGAGGTTTGGGGGTTTCTGTGTGGAGTTTGCATGTTCTTGCTGTGCTTGGTTTCCTCCAGGTACTCTGGTTTCCTCCCACAGTCAAAACACATGCACATTAAGTCAACTGTCTGTTTCAAATTACCCCTAGGTGAGAGTGAGAGTGTGAATGGCTGTGTGTTGCTCTGCAATGGTCCGGAGAGCTGTTCAGGGTGTACCCCACCTATGCCCAGTGTTGGCTGATATAGGTCTCAGCCTCCCTGCAAATAAGTGAGTATA
>JBCNYH010000001.1:48724228-48736823 GCA_039654325.1 Tandanus tandanus | reverse complement strand
TATATATATATATTAATAATAATTTAAATATAGCTATGCCTCAAGTGAACTCCAGTGCAGTTTAATGACAGGGAGAAACTGATTGAGCCCTGAATTTTGTGTTGGATGTAAGCTAGGAAACTCAGTTGTGAAGTGCAAGTGAAGCTGTAGTGCTGCAGCAATGTGATGTGTTCTAGATAACAAATTAAAAGATAATGAATTCTGGGAACGATTCACAAAATGTTTCAGACTAGTAATTTACATAATTATATAATAAGCTCTGCGCTCTATGCTTATGTAATTTGTATGATTTCTACATGCACTTGACATCAGTGAATTTACTTTTTTCCCTTTCACCATATTTCTGACCAATGAATCAGGAAGTTTTCCTCTGCACACAATGCTCATCCAATATTTGTTAGGTTCATTTAATTATATACAACATGAAAACAAAGCAAATAGCAAATCAGCCAAGAGTATCAATTTAGCCTTGATTCAGACTCAAAGAACAGATTAAAAGGTTTGAAACCTCCCTTAGGAAGACAAAAATATTTAAGTATTAAAAAATCAACCCAACAACAACCTTGAAAACCCTTGTTTTCTAAAACAATACACAGATAAGTCACTTCTTCTGAACTAGTGTCCATGACAGCTTGTGCAGCTTTATCACTATCCACCTTACAAATCATTATCAACCTTGTGACTAATGTATACATATGTCTATTTGCATGCAGTAAAACGAATATGGTTTTGTTTCAAAAACTGATTAAAGAGATGTGTAAATGTCACTTCTTCCCTTTGCTCACTGCGCAGTGAGCTTTCAGTACATCCACACAGGCATTGATTTAGTGGGGGCCAGTGCAGCTCCATAATAAAATGTGATTAAATGGAGTGTCAGCAAGTGAAGAATGAGTCACACAGTCCATGCACCAGGTTATGTTGTCACCACACACTAGAGGTCGTGACTGCCATTGCTCACATCAGTCCATCACGGGTTAAATCAATGTCCTCAATTAGCATGGCTAGCTGTGTTTGGGTCTCAGACGTGGCCTTGTGCCAGCAGACATGCACACAGTGTCATGAATCTGCACAGGGTATTTTATAGTGGTAAATTCTACACTCGGAAAAAAGCAACATAAATACTCACATACAGACATCCTTACTGAAAGCCTTTAAGCGACTATTTGCCACCTATGGTGCTTCTATAAATTGTGCCAGTTCTGTCGAGTATTGCAAACACGCTTCATTTCTCTCTATCTCTCTCTCTCTTCCTCTTAAAGGCCCATGCAGAGTCAAGATTAATTGTTTTAAATGAATAAAAGCCTCCTCCGCACTTGGGCTACTCTTTCATGTGTAGATGCCATGAAAGTAAATCAGGCTGTCCTCCCTCTAATCTCATTCCATAAATGAGTGGCAGTGTTGCTGAAGCAGCTGATTTTTAGTTCAAGGAGGGTGGGAGGAAAAAAAAAGCACAGCAGCTTGTTTCTGACATTCAAGCAGAGAGACAACACTGAGGAATACATGTGTGTGTGTGTGTGTGTGTGTGTGTGTGTGTGTGTGTGTGTGTGTGTGTGTGCACGCATGTGTGCATGCGATTCGGTTCTGCTGTGCGCACACTTTGTCCTTCTGACTCGTAAAGTTTGTGCTTTGTTTATACACTGCCTGGCCCAAATAATAAAAAAAGTTCCCCACTCTAATATTTTGTTTAACCACCTTTAGCCTTGATTACAGCACGTAAACGAGGCTCAGCAACATTACATGGCAATAAAATGAAGTCAGCTGACGACCTGAATGTACTGAATGACCAGGTTACGCCATCAATAGACCTTTTTGTTCCCTGATGGCACAGACATGAAATTGTGGCTCAAATAATGAAAGAGTGATTCAGAGAGCATTAGGAATCATTTTCACACATGAACTGGCACCACAGAGTCCTAAACCTTTGGGATCTTTGGAATGTGCTGAAGAAGACTTTATGGACTGGTTTGATTTTCTTGCCATTAATTCAAGATGCCAGTTAAAAATGAACCCAACACTGGATGGAAATAGATATTGTGATGTTGCTAAAGGTTGCTGAAATGATGCCATGGCGAGTACACGCCGCAATCAAGGCTAAAGGCAGTCCAATAAAATGTTGGACTTTTTTTTGGCCAGGCAGTGTTTAGGCAACTTGATTAAATGAATGAAAGAATAAACAAACAAACAAACACATAAAAAATAAAAGCTCAAAATGACAATGTATGGGGTAAAATCCACCCACCTATCGATAAGGAAACAGGAGCACCCAGAGTAAATACAAGCAGGCATGGGTAGAACTTTTAACAGAAAGGCCCCAGTGGGCAGCAAGATTTGAACCTTGGACCTTCTTCTTGTGAAGTAACAGTGTTAAGCTCTTGTGCCACCAGGAGGACAATGTTACCTAGAAAACTGTGACAGAGACAATACTAAGGGAGTAAATGTTCTCATCAAACTTGTCCTGGTTAGTCAACGATTAGTCTATGATGTATTAAATGTGTTTTGTTGTTATTCTTGTTGTTGCTGCTGTTGCTGGTGGTTGTTATTGTTGTATATGTATATGAATCTAATTTTGTGTCCCCTTTTGACATTTTATTTCCTGGGGGTCGGTCCAAGAAGCTGTATTCACCTGCCTGTTTTGTGTCCTTTCACGATGAACCCCACACATGTTCAACATGGCTGGGTTCTGACCAGCGTGGTGCTCGCGATGTTGTTTTTTGCTCTTGTGTGATCAACCATGCATGCTTTGAAGATGAATTTGTTGATTACAGGCTTTTTTTGGAGTGTTCTTCTTTTATCTGCTATTTGGAGTTCTTACAAGGCCTTGATTTACTCCATAATGGCTTAAGTGTCATCCTCAACTGAACTCATGGTCTGTATGGTTGCTATAGGGCACTGAAGTGCTGTTTGATGCCTTCAATACATTTGGCCACCACCTCAGTGACACAAACACTGATGTGTTTTATGTATAACTTGAAGCTATATCTACTTTCTTTCTTTTTCTTTTAGTTGTTATTCATTAATTCCACCAGAAGACATTTACCATCATAGTCCTCCCCAGCTGTTGGTTCATCCATGGTTTAATTGATGGTGCTGTCAGTGCAGGCTGCTGCATTTGACACAAGCATGGTTATAACTCTCGGCTCTTCAAGGCCTCGGTGTGGGCTGGGGCAACCTCAAAGCTGCTAAAGCCCTGGGTGAGTGCTACCCAATTATGCTATCCTACCCCATATATCCTGCCTTCAGCCAGTCTCTATAAATACACACTTGCACATCTCCACTTCCCACACGGACTTGTTCATTCAGGTTATGCATCAGGTTATTTTTGCCACTGCAGTTATGATGGACTTTCCAGAGAATCATGGTCTGTAATAGGCACGATAAGTGATTTTGTGCTAGAGATTGAATTACGGCACATATTGAGTAAATAATTAATACACACAACCACCAAATGCCCAATCAGAAGCCCAAACCATCTGCCTTCAGCAGCTGGATGAAGCAGTAAACTCCAGGCGTAGATGCAGGAAGTGCAGAACTTACTTCTTAAAACTATGCTAAAATATAAAATATCTTAAATAATATTTTTCTGTGGCATCTTTATATAGGTTAAAATGGTTAGCAATTATGTATCTAAATGAAAATGGTGTAAAATGGAAGGCATTACACGATTTTAATTTATTTATTTTTTTTAATTAATAAATTATTATTTTTTTTCAATAAACCATGTGAAGCCCCTGGCTCAGAGTTTAGCACTGATAGAACATCATTAGCTTGTTTAGATCCTGGACAGTGCCAGAACAAATTGAGCCAGCAACTGCAGCTATCCAAAAACAGCCAGAGCATGGGATTCAAAATGCTCTTCCCTTTCACCTCCATTTCCCTTCACAGTGCTGGATGTCAGCGATCCAGAGCACCATCTTCAGACTTAATGAGGTAATTGGCTCTCAGTGCAATTCCAGACAGCACAGCAAAAAATGCCCTATTAGTAGATGCTACTATAATTTCAGTCCAGATCAATTCAGTGAGTTTGAAAAAAATAAACAAAAAATTCATGCTCTACAAGAGCTTCTGGTTTTTGGTAAATGTATGTACTAGAGAACCGGTCTTGTCTCTGTCTTAGCCTAAGAAAACTTGGTATATTTTATGAAAACAATGTGAGACCATAACATCTTTTCATTAAAAAGTACTTGTTCCTGTCATGTTTCTGTTAGAGAAAAAAATTGGAAGACTACTGAAAATGATTAGTTTCTCTGGTATTACTATTTACATGTAAGTGTTTGAGGAGCAAGCATAAATTTTTATTTCATTCCATAAATTACTGACAACATTTTCTCCAAATTCCACATAGAAATAGTGTCACCTGGAGCATTTCATAAAATTAATGCACGCATGCAAAATTTCAGCCCTGTATGTTAAATAGATTTGAGCCTAACAATTGCTCTTTTATATAAGTAAATTGTCTTGTTTTTAATTTTTCCTGCAGAAAAGTTTCCATTGAGCTGAGAAAAGCAAGTTGAATAATTATACTTCATATTATTATAGAAATATTGTACAATGAAAATAGACATTTTTTCATTTTTATGCATTCAAAATTTTTTTCATTATTTTCAGATGAGGATATCTCAACACCTAATGCAGCCAGATGCATAAAATGTGTACAAGTTATTCTCTGGGGGCCATAAATAAGTGATATGCATTGAGAAAATATATTTTTTGAAGAACCTTCTTTTTATTAGCTCACAAAAATTGAAAATTTCAGTCAGGAACAGTCACTGGACAGATTTGTAATTTTGTAATATTTTCTGATTTTATACCACCCAGGCTATAGACAAAGACATCTGTAGGATTCTGGGTGCCTTAGAATAATTTTTATCAGGGTTAAAAAATTGACTAAGACAAAATGTTTGAAATTTGGGCAATTTTGAGCTGAAAAAATTTCAATGAGTCTGAAAAAATCAGAACTTTTTTTTTCCAGGTGAAGATGCATGTCTTAGGTACTCAAAGCAATATTTTTAATCTTCTTTATGAAAACTTAGTGTAAATACAGGTACCGTCATCAATGTAACATGACAATAATAGCAGCATTTTATTATGCTGAATATATAGTTTTTTCAAATGGCTATAACTTTGGAAATAATTAAGATACAAAGCTGATATTGTGCATGCTTGCATTAATTTTATGGTACTATAGTCAGGAGAAAAATCATAAAAATCCAATGGATGAGTGCAACCAACTTTTTAAAAATTGGTCCATTTGACACGGAATGACCCTGTTTTCTGACCTTTAATAATGCATTGATATCAAGATCATTTTCAATTTTAAACAACACAATTGTTTAAACTTCAGATGAGTTCAGAAATCAGTACTTGGTACATTAATCCTGACATTTAATCACAGCTTTCATGCATCTTCTCACCCTCATCTTGAGTGAGTTATGCCATTCCTAGCACAAAAATTTACCTCCGATATTTGATCACATTCCAGAGGTTTTCAATGGGGCTCAGGTTCAGGGTTCAAATTGGGCTGGCTATGCTAAACCTTGCTGAAGCAGTACTAAATCATCACCAATTCTACAAATTCAACAACTTTCAAAATAGGAGTAAGACACTGTGTCTTATAGGCATCTCCATGTCCCTGCCTAACCATTAGATGACCAGGTGATTGGAGGAACTAGAAATTTAAATAATCAAAGAATAAGACCCTACGTCAGTCCTCTACAGCCCAATCTCTGCCTGATTCTTCTTTTCCTCACAGTGATGAAGGGCATTTTTCTAGCTTTGCATGATTTCACCCCACTTGGAGGAATATGTGTCCACCATACTTGCCTTGTATACTTTACCCTAGCTGCCATTTGCCAATCTTTTTGTAGGTAACATCTCATCCTACACTTAATGAGTGATATTCAAAGGTGCTGATAATCATCCTGACCAGTGGAGAGTCGTTTTTGCCCTCTGCCAGTCTGTAACTTTGTTGCCCCCAGTGTCTGCTGCTTGGACTTGCTCTTATGAACATGGAAATTTAGACATTTTGACCATGAAAACAACCTGTCATACATTGTACCTCTTTCCAAAAAAAGCCAAAATTGAACCTTTTTTCAGTAAAATGTTTCTTTTGAACTCTTGATATAATATATAGATATTTTTGTATTTAAATTGCATTTATGGTTCTAGAACTGTTTTTGCCATCCAAATTTACTACAAAAGGATAATCATGACCACAGCAGAGTTTTTTTTTTATGCATTTCATTCTGAACATTCATTGAATTTGACAAAAAAAATTGGATTAGAATTGATGACTTTCATCTTTAAGGACACTTTAAAGACATTTGCCATGCATACAGGGGCAAATATCATCAAATAACTTCTAATTAAAATTCATTTAGATGGAGCTTCATGGAGAATGCTAGAGAAAGAGAGAAAAGGGAAAGGAGGTGATATAATGAGTTGAAGAATAGATGCACTGATGTGAATTATTGAACGCAGGGAAGCAGTGATATAATACAGTGCTCATCATGCAGAGGAATTTTGGGATGGAAAACGTACTGAAGAAGCAGGAATGATGAATCGTCACACAGGAAATTCAGTGGTAAAACCCATCACAAGGTCAATAAATTGTTCAATAAATGGCAATAAATGGTTTCACGTTGCTTCTAATGATCCTCAGCTTTTACTCAGTCAGAGCTTAACAAATCAGTCCTCCTCTCACAACATACATAAGCACTGAGGAGATACACATTGGCTAGCCAAAAAAAAGTCATGCACTCTAATATTTGTGCTCTTGATACGGCTAAAATTTGTCAAAACAATGCCATGGCAATTATACACTGTACTCAAGGCTAAAGGTAGTACAACAAAGTCTGGGTGACCCAAAAAACCTCCTACATTTACAGCATTTGGCAGACAGTCTTATCCAGAGCGACTTACAATTATCATTTTTATACAACTGAGCAATTGAGGGTTAAGGGCCTTGCTCAACAGTGTTGATAGCGGGGATTGAACTGCTGACCTTTGGATCAGTAACCCATCGCTTTAACCACTAAGCCACCACTGCCCATTCCAAAGGTAGATGGAAAAAAAAAAGTGTGGTCAAAACAATTAATATGTATAAGCGTTGTAAAGGTTGTAGGATAAAAAAATGGAAGTATGTCTGAAATTAATGCTATAGAAGAAATGTATAAAATCTTGTGATTTTCTTTGAGTCAGTAACCATATCAGTGGCAGTACAAATCAACAGATGAATCTATTCATTGTTAAGTCACATAATGGCTATGAGTTTTATAGTGGCGTGGTCTCTGCCTTTGTTTTACAGATAATGCTTTACTGAAGCTAGATGCTTGTGAAAATGTGAAACCTGACTAAACACTGACTAAAGACAAACATTCTGCATAAGAGCATCTGCCTTAATTAGTAAGAGTAAAACTTACAGCGGAGCTGTATTGTTCTTTAATCACAGAGACAACCAGAGAAACAGAATTTTAAGTAACTGTTGCTTTTGAGTAAAAACAGTAAATAGGGATACCACATGGACTGATTTGTGAAGGCAAGTTGACACGAGGAGTGGCATTCTACATAGCACACATAAATCATGAATAGAAATTTTAAATAAAATTTTTATTAAGATTAAAATTTTTATTGATAGTATATTCTATCTATTTGCAAAACCTTATACCTACATGAGGAGTCTATCTCAGCTGACTCTGAGCAAAGGTGGGGTACACCCGAATCAGCCTGCCAGTTTTATTACGCGGTGTTTGGGTCAATTATTATTTTGTTATTTGTTATTTTTAAAAATGATCATGCCAAACATTATTAGTTTTTAAATTTCATTTTTGTTTGCCTATAACAAATACTAGTTAAACAGCTATAAGATAATATAAAAAAACGGCAACATTTGACTGGTTTAGCTATAAATAGGCGGTGAAAATAAAGCACAGCAAAATTCACAATTATTAAAGGGAAGATATTATGCTATGTTTTAACCCCTAAATGTTGTTATAGCCTTACCACAATGCTAGAGTATCAAATGATGAGATTAGGGCATGTTTAGAGTTTTTGCTCTAGCTTTAGGCGCTGGCTGTAAACACAAGGTTTTCACTAACTTTTTTTTTTCTGGAACATTATTGTGTCATGGCGTTCTGGGCTTATTGATTATCTGGCTGTCCCTCACCCCCCATGGACAGCAGTATCTCTTGCCATCCCAGTCTACTTTCCAGCTAAATGGAGCTTTCTATTTTTGAAAGGTGACCAATCAAATCAGAGTAAGCACGGAGAGCATAAAGACCATAAATAGGAGGAGGAAGCCTAATAAACCATCAAGACAAACTCAAAATCAGAATTTCAGAGGGAGGTGGAAAAGCAGCTTCCTAAAGAACTGTGGAGATTTTTTTATATTAGGAATCGTGCTTTGGTTCTCCACTGGTTTCCAAAATGAAAACTAAAGGTCTGAAAATGGGGATAATACCTGACCTGAAGACAAGATATCCACTATTAGTGAATTTAGAGTTTGCAGGTGAACACGGGCATTTCCTCCTGCATTGGAATTGGGAGGAACATCCATTTACACGAAGGGGCAATTTAGAGTAGCTAGTTCAGAGAATATGCATGTCTGATTGTCGGAAGAAACTGGAGCACCCAGATGAAACCCCTCGCATGCACAGGAAGAACATGCAAACTCCACACATATACACCTTGCCAACCTCGGGGCTTGAATCGAAGACTTTCTTTTAGTGAGGTGAAAGTCTTAACTACTACAAACCATGCCCCATCATACACTTTTATTCCATTATTATTGGAGAAAGAGGATGAGTCGGCAATGACTGGAGAAATCTATTGGAGTGCACTTATGAACTGAACAATAAACATTGACTAAACATTTTTCGACTGTTTCTGACCATCAATGCACCAGCAAAATAAACAATGAACTTAAAAATTAAACACCTATAAAAAGGTGTCAGTGATGTAGCATTATTGTTGCTGGTGAAAGTAATTAGGCTGAGCACAATCCATAGTAAAAGGTGTTTGTGCCACTATAATGAAGAATAGAGATTAAAAAATATTTTCCTGTAGTGTTTGGGATTTTGGGAGTGGCGTTGCAATTACAGCTTAAAGCAAAGCAAGGATTTAAAATTGTGTAAAATAAGTATAAATTAGACTAAGCCCAAAATGATCTACTACAATTACAAAATAGTATCTTGATTAAAGAAAAAAAACATCACCCAAAATTGTGCACTTCTTTCATCAGTATAATTCCACTCACAATTCCCATGCTAGCTTTTATCCTTGCTTTGCTTTGTCTTTGCCGTCAATCTACCTTTCTTTTAGATTTCTTCTTTGTTCTTTTATCTCTCGCTCACTTTTCTCACCTCTTCATTTCCATCCTCTCTGTGTCTGCTTTAGCTTTAGGCCCTGCAGAAGCACAGATTAATTATTCAAATGTTGATGTCCTTGCCAGAGTGTGGATCTGGGAGGAGACTGCGGGCCTTCTCCTCCTCTGCTCACTCTCTCCAAACTCATCCACTCTGTGAGGCAATGCTGCACTTTTATTACTTGTATATCAGTGTATTTATTTTTATTTTCTCTCCTTTTTATCCCCTGGCACTTTCCTAGATTTATAATAAATTTCAACATGTGGTCTAACTGCACAATTGACTTAATGCAAAAGGCAGCAGGGACTGATTGTGAAACCTCCATGCTGTTCTTTATTCCTTTTCTATCACATGTGCACAGATATACCATGTTTAGTTGATCTTTGAGGCACAGAGGAAGTAATTCTGAACATTCAATGAGCATAGAGGGATACCCAGCACAGCTTCACAATAGTGACATAGGGACTCCAGTAACACAAGGTGGGTAGTGCCAATGAAGACAAAAAACGAAAGCGCTAATTTAATGATGTGCTTTGTAAAAAGCATCGGGCCTCTAGCTTACATCTTCATTGAAGTGTAAAACCAATTGGGCAGAGCTAATGAAAATGCTAATATGTTGTGCAATGGTGACTCATCATTAAAGGCAGCAACAACATATATTAGGGCGGCATGGTGGAGTAGTGGTTAGCATGTTCACCTCACAACAAGGTCCTGGGTCTGAGTCTGGCTCGTTTCTCTGTAGAGTTTGCATGTTCTCCCCATAATTGCCCCTAGGTGAGGATGTGAGTGTGAATGATGGCCCTGCAATGGTCTGGCGAACTGTTCCAGGTGTACCCCACCTTCGGCCAGGGTCGGCTGAGATAGGTGCCAGCCTCCCCTTGAATGTAGTAGGAGTAAGAAGTTCAGCAAATGAGTGTAAAGTGACTGAACAACATATATCAACAAATTTTATTATTTATAAATTCCTCATGCACAACCCCATATATTAGTTCTGCTGGCATAGTATGAATATTTTGTTTATAAGTGTAGAAAAGGGTAGTAGACAGGTCAGAACAGGATATTACCTCTTCTGTGTTAGTCTCGTAGTTGTACACTGTGTTGCTCTGTGATGCATTTTTTGAAGGAACTGCGATGATTGATTTTTGTTAGGCTAGTTTATATCTGTGCAAAAATTCTGACCCTGGACGCCTCATTATTTAACCCCTTATGTCTGAATGCCAGGTTCCATTTGGGACTTGTGGTTGTTAAAGTACATCCCCTTAACCCTTCATTTCACTTCAGTGAAGTTCTGATGAACTGTCAAAATGTATATGCCAGTTTTAAGCTAAATAAAAAAGGCTGTACAGTTGCCACACTGAGAAAACCTTAATGACCAGGACACATCATCATTCTGCAAGTTGAAAATGAAAATTTATTAATGTCAGGGTTATTCAAGACCTTGAGCCAACAACAATACATTAATATGAAAATACAACTGTATGTATTTTTAATTGTAGCTCACAAAAAGCAACAAAGGAAAAACCAGCATGCCTGCATCTGATAAGAATTATCTGGACATGACCCCACTGAACTTTAAATTACAGCATGCTATTTATAAATATTTACCTGATATCGATGGGAATATTCAGTGACATTGCCAGTCATTCTTCTCACTAGAAATCTCTACAGTTAACAAGGCAGACCGCCAAAAAAGGCCCGGTTTGATCAATAAACTGTGTGATCTGTGAGCAAATATTAAGTAAATGTGAACCAGTAACTGCTGAAGCAGAGCTCGGTTTGCACACACTAAAAATATTTATGGCCTTGCAGTGAAGTTGCCAGATACTGCTCATAGTTTCACAAGAAATATACAATAAGGTTACTTAGGCAACAATAGCTTCTAATGTTCAGTAGAAGAGCGAATCACTTCCTTTGTGCATGCCCCTTAATACCAAAGACTGAATCACATGATGTGGTCGTGAGCGTAGTGAAGGATTCCAGTAACAGAATCCGTAGTTGTTTCTGTTCAAATTTGGTGCCAAAAATCCTTCCCTTTCATAAATTCCACAAAAAAATAAATAAATAAAATAAAAATCCCTGACTCCACAGGCACCTTTCTATTCTGTATTTGCACATGCCTGTATCTGTCTGTGTTACTGAAACTTCTCACTAATTACCACCACACCATCATTAAAACCATCGCTAAAACAACACTCCAAACTACCGCAAGGAACCAGTGTAAAAATTCACCAAACTATCTATAGCCTAAGTCAGGTGAGATAGCATCTTGAGTTATTTCGTTTGCAGCTATATTGTTATTAATATTGTCCTATTCCACAAAAACCTACGATCACAAGCCACTCCTCAGACTGCGAGCTTAATAAAAAGGCCCCATGGCTCTTGCTTACATCTTTATTAAAGAGTGCTGAACTCATGGGCACCGCCAAGCAGGTTTTCTTGGTGCCACTGCGCCACTCTTCAAGTTATAGTTTGTATGGCAACTCTTAAGCTGGGTAGTGCTAATATGTTGTGTGGTTTAAAGATGCATTAGGGCTCTCACTTCAATCTTCATTAACAAGCGGATGACCTCATGAGCAACACCCCAACTCACCACCGCAATATGACAAGTGCTTTAATTAAAGGAGGTAATTGAAGTCACTTCCTCCCGGCTTTTAACGAGCTTGCTACACAAGCCTGCATTAGCTTTCCATCCGTACTCATCTCTCTCTTTTTACCTTTTCCGCATTGGCTTATCGACATGGCACAACTGCTTTGTGCTACATAAACAAAACAATACACAACATTAAGTAGGATAAATGGACACTTAAGGTAAATGAGGGTATGAAAAGTTTTACTGGTAGTCAATATCCGACTATAGCATTTTAGTTTTTTCCTCAGATGCAGCAGATTTAACGTGTTTGCAGCTCCATTTATTCAATACCACTTTGGTACCTTCAGAAAACTTTTATTTTAACTGCTAGGGCTCACAATCTCAACTATACAATTAGTGGTGGTGGGGACCGGATTTGGGGCTCGCTGTCCTCTGGTCCCCCGCAGGGCATAGTGGGAGGGTTGTGTGTGGTGTGGATGTGTGAGAGTGGGAGTTCGTGGCGAGGAGGGTGGGGGTGGGGGAGGAGGATCGGAGGTGCCCTGGTTTCCGGGCTGTGCGGCTGGAGCATCGGGTGGGTGCTGGCCCGCGCCGGGTGGTTGTCTGGGGGGCCTGGTTCTCCTGGGCGTGGTGCGGGCCCTCTGCCTTG
>JBCNYH010000001.1:48689874-48700289 GCA_039654325.1 Tandanus tandanus | reverse complement strand
ATATATAAAGAAATAATAACATACACAAATTATAGTTAAATAACCCTTAGCTTTATGACCATATAACAAAATTCCCAGTCTCCAAATGATGTCTTCCTCCGCACACACCCAATTTCTGCCACACACAGACACATTCACCTCCGCCTTCTGTCAAAAATATCAGTTCCCCCCACTAAAAGCATTCATGAAAATATGTTAGCTCAATGAGTATCGAGCAAGACAATCCATTTACAATACGTCTGTGCAAAGTAAAATGTCTGAAATTTGCACCATGATTTTCAGAGATAGTACGGAGAAGATCAGATTGCGTTTCAGTAATCCAATCAAACTCTTAAAGCTCTACAGGGTGTAGGAGGGAGGATTTCCCAAAAGAGCAGACAGCTGACAAGAAGCTTTATAAATAAATCTAATGCTTCTCCTGCCACTCAACAGATGAATAAATGTCAACTAGCAAATACGGCTCAGCCTTACAGTCAAAGCACTTCATGTCAAACCCTGTGCAGCTCTTTCTGCCTTATGAACAAATCTTTGAATTCCAACAAACAAGCAACTATATAAAATAAACAACATTTTAAATCACTGGGGATTTAATAATGAGCAGCAAATATTTAATATCTTGCAAGGAATGTATTCACAGTACAAAAATAAGATAATGGTTCACCATGTTTCAAAATATGCAACATTTTACAAAATTACTGACATACACTGCAAAAATATTATAATATCTTGAGTATAGCGCTGGGCAGAGTGACTTTCTTCTTCTTTTTTTTAAGTGGGCAGTAGTGGCTCGGTGGTTAAGGGTCTTGGGTACTGATAAGAAGGTTGGAGGTTGAAGCCCCACTACCACGAAGTTGCCACTTTTGGTCCCTTGAGCAAGGGCCCCTAACGCTCAACTGCTCAGATGTATAAATGTGATAAAACATGTCAACTGTTCTGGATAAGGGCGGCTACTAAATGCCAGGGACGGCACAGTGGCATAGTGGTTAGCACATCTGACTCACAGCAAAAGGTTCTGGGTTCGAGTCTCAGGCTTGGTATGGATGGATTTTCATTTTCTCTTTGTGGGTTTCCTCCGGGTACTCCAGTTTCCTCCCGCAGGCCAAAGACATGCACATGAGGATAACTGGCTCTTCCAAATTGTCCCTAGGTGTGAGTGTGAGTGTGAATGATTGTGTATGTTGGCCCTGTGATGGACTGCTAAGCTGTTCATGGTGTGCCATGCCTTCGGCCAGAGTCAGCTGAGATAGGCTCCAGTCTCCCTGTTACTCTAGTATGATTAAGTAAGTCAGCAAATGAACAGATGGTGTCTCTTTTTGTTGTTGTTACTGTTGTTTTTGTTTTCATTTTCCTTGACCTGGGACTGGACCTTTTTTGTTTTGGCTTTTGTTCTCTTAGGAATTCATTAAATTTTAAAACCATTTCAATTTCAACAGTTCACCTTGTATAGTAAATGTTTTGCTTGGCCCCACAAAATGGCACAATATTAAATAATCTGTATGCATGGTTCAGCTGAAAAAAAAAATGTAGAGAAAGTAAGAAAGTAGAATCAAGATCATTCTTTAAACACTAAAAGTGACCTAAAATACTCTGTTTAAGTATTCTAAGAATGTTCTATTGCATATTGCACTCTTCCCTCGCTCCAAGCACCGCAGGTGCCTTTTGGACTATTGTGCTGTTTTGTAGACTACTCTGTTGTTATCATATTCACCTGTTTCTGTTCTTCAGTATGTCTGTGAAACATACAAGCTGTCTGAGTGGTTACGAAGAGTATTGTTGAATTTCTGATTCCAGTTTTGGACCTTCTTCTCATCCTAGTTTTCCTCCTTAATTTAGTCTCAGCCTGAATTTTGAATGTCTGACCATAGCTTTACTTCGAACATTGCATTTTGTTTGTTTGTTTGTTTTTTTAATGAAATTGAATACTTTTTCAAATGCATGTTTACATGAAAGCAAAGAGCTAACTGGAATTGTAAGCTGAATCACACTCAGAGCAAGGGGAAATACATGACAAGCCTTGGTTTTGGGGAATTCTGTGGCCCCATGCATTAACCTGATAACCTGCATCTTCCAAAAATTTAAATTTGACATGTCTGACAAAGATCTTGAAAATTGCTTCATTGTAATTATCTGAATAAGAGACATACGCATGAAGCCATTATAATCCTAAAATCCATGCCTGGCTGGCTGATAAGAAATTTACAAATTATTGTATTCAAATTCAATTTCCTAATTTTTATGAATCTGTGGCTTATCAAGTTCATGCATGGGGCCACTGAATTATTTGTTGTACTATAAGGTTATAAACATTAGTAAGAAGAGAATGCACAGGTAACAGGGATCTCCTCAGTGCACAGTGCTCCATAGCACTTAGTGGTGAAAAATATTGCCTAATTTGCTGCATATTGAAAGGTTACAGCTGTTGTTTCAGTTCAGTCCTATGATATAGCAAAAGTTAAATAATTCATAAATAAAAAGACAATATGGCAAATTAAAACTTAAACTTAAAACTGAATGCAAGCAAAACGAGCTTGAAGCAGTTTCCTTCCTCCATAACAAGAAAGTAAATATATAATTATACCAATTTGTTCTCATTACTAATGTCTATAGGTTCAAATAGAGTTAGAAGATTTTTCTCTAATTTTAAATAAATTTCTTATTTATTTCTGAAAAGAAGTGCAGATCCTTTACATATATTCAAATGGTTTTCATTTGCAAACTTCCTGCACATTATAGCAAGTCAATATAAACATGCACAAGTAGGTATAAATGTTAACAATGAAGTTCAATGCTGTAGTAAAAATCTGCAACTATTGTCATGAATACTGAACATAAACTCATTGCCTCTGCCAGGAGGTCATGATTTGATCAAAGATATGTCAGTACTCTGTAGCAGGATAAACCTAAAACAAGGACCAGGAATACTGCATATGTATACAAGATGTATTAAAGAGTTTGAGAGTTTCAGACAGTGGGGATATTTGGGCTATCTTCCCCGGACCCATTGTGAGAAACTGAGCTCATAGTCAGAACCCATTTATGCATGTTAATGAATGCATTGGCTGTATCCTTTTTGCTAAGCATGAATGACCTGTATCTGATTATAAGCTAACTGTGTAACTTATTGCATACTGGGGTATCAGAATGAACTTTACTGGATGAGTACCACTTGAATTATCATATATATTAACCATATTTAGCACATATTATGAACCATGAGCATTCTACAAAAAGACTGGTTGTCACATGCATGAATGACACATATGACCATACACTGTTCCTAAAAATTAAACCCAAAAAATAAAAATAAAAAATAAAATTAAAAAATTTCAAAAATTGGAAATCAGTGTTTAGTCATTTGACACTAATATAGACATTTAAACATTTTTGTTATCTAAACATTTTCTTGCCACATTTCCACATTCATATGAATTTCAAAATGCATTCAGTCGACACTTAACTGCAGTGAGGACAGGAAGCTGCTTATATGGTGTCTGAAACTTTGTGTCTTGCTCATCAAATCATTTGATCTCACCAGCAAAGGTGGTTACATGAGCATTTTCTAGGAATATGGATGTGAAAATATTTAGCTCTACACCGTTATACTGTATGACATCAACTAAACTATTAGTAATAAATTGTGTTACTCACCGTGTTCGCAGGTTTCCAGGACTTGGCTGTCCATCGTAGACAGACAGTATGTCAAAATCCTCTTCCAATGCAAACCCTTGGAAAACTAGCTGTATCCGGTTGTGTTCTTGTGCCACAATCACCCATGTGCAATTCGCATAGTTTGGATATCCGTAGGGGTATCCAGGGCTTTCTATCGTCCCATTTGGACTATATAGTGTGTAACTGCAATTTTGAGCTGAAAAAGAAAGACAAAAAAGACAAAAAGACATATAATCAAAGAGAGGCTTCCTAATATTGAAACTGCCTTATGGCAACCAAAAAAGACATTTCTCAAAACTACCTCTAGATATTACATACAGGGACATAGCGTGTAATAGATGGCTGCTATTTAGACCACCAACAGGCACTCAGCTGCATGCCTAATGGCATTATCTTCACTGCGTTCTTAAAAAGTAATTACTGAGAACTAATTTTTGTGTGAAGTCATTAGACAGGATGAGCCCTCCACAATTAAGCGAGCCTGTGTTTGAAATGCCCATATTGTTGGCTGCCTGTGCTTCGCTGGTCAATAAGCTGTTTCCACAGTAACACATGGAGAAGAGGGGGGGTGATGGTTATTAATGCCAGTAATTTTAATAACTTCCCTTGCCCACAGCTCTTACTTCCTTCCATGTTGTTAATTGCACTTCTCCTTTATGTACTTGTCAATGGCCACTCATAAGTTATCGTACTCCATGTGATAGTTTAATAAGTGTGTGTGCCTCTATTCATCAGAGAAAGAGCTTTCCTTAAATTATTTGCTCTGGTCAGATCTACACCCACACATCCAGCTAATTGGTATTTAATTCAGTGATATGTTAGTTTTATATTTCTTATTCAGAGGAAGTCTCATTGTACTAATTTCTTTAGTACTGAACAGTGAAATCAACACCTGAAGAAAAATACCTGTCAGTAGTTCAATTTGAGCTTCTAATCTACATTGAGAATATATATTATTTTATACAGAAATCATTTAGTGCAAAAATGCCAAAAAATATTTCAATGCAAAGTTTCTGCATTAAAAAAAGTGAAATGAAGTGGAATGAATGAAGCATAGTCAATATTTGGTGTGACCTCACTTTGCTTTATAAACAATTTAGTTTCACATTTTTTTTCACAATTATTTCACAATTTGCTTCATTTTATAGTTTTTACCAACCTGAGTTCTTCTGGAGACTTTGACTGTTGCACTCACATCTTATTTTTTAATACAAAACCCAGCAGCCTTTATTATACTTTCTGTCAGAAGAATTTTATCCTATATAATAAAAGCTACTTATTAACCAAGCTCGAGGTCTGTACAGAGAAATCTCAGCCTGAGCTCGTTAGTACAAAACGAGCTCTGTACCTTTTTTCTTTAAGAAAATGCTGAATGCTTCTCTAGCAGCTGTTAAAGATTAGCTAGCTAATCAGATAATATATATTTTTTTTATATTATTATTAATTTTGTTTGTTTTTTTTCCACTCGCATACGAATATGTTTCTGCAACATTTAATTTTGTGCTGGAAAAATATGTTTAAATACTATATATACAGCATAGGAGGGCACAGTTATGTAGTGGTTAGCTTTCTTGCCAAGACCGTCCTGGGTTTCGGTCCCATGGTAAGAAAGTGTTTTTATATGTGGAGTTTTGCATGTTTTCCCCATATTATGGAAAAACGGCTATTCTGGATAGCCTTTAGGTAAGAATGGTTATTTTTCTGGATTGACCCTGCAATGGACTGGGTATACCTCACCTTTTACACAAAGTCAGCTGGAATTGGCTCCAGTTTTCCTGGGAGCCTAAGCAGGATGAGCAGTACAGATAATAAATAAATTCATAAATTAATAAAAATACAGCATAATGTTTTTTGTAATTACTTCCATAATATAGAATAAGATAATAGAATAAGATAATAAATAAAAATATAAATAAAAATAGGGTGCCTAAGACCCTTAGACAGTACTACTTCTCATCTTGCTGTCTAAATAATCATGTTTTTAAATAATAAACATTTTATTTAATTAGTGTGATAAACTCACAAGAGAGAAAGTGTTATTAATAAGGATTGCCAAACAACATGGTCATTTATCCAATGCGTACCCTGAATACATGAATAACTTGGGCAATGGAACCATGAAGAAGCCCTTCAAATCTGTGATTAATGATAATACTTCAGTCCTTAATGCTGCCAAATTTAAAATAGCTTTTTTATTGAAATGAGATTTAAAATCCATGATACAATGTGAAGTGAAGAATAAGATAATGGCTCCAGAATGCTAAGCCCCTTTTATAATATAATGAAACCTTTTGTTTAACCCTAAAGTGTATTGGATCTGAATCTCAATAGGGGTTGATTAGTAAGAATTAGAAATATATAATTTTAGTACAAACCAGGGAAAAAATGTAGAAGAATGTCTAGACATTTTAAAACTGTCTCCCTAGGGTGAGATAATAGAACAGTTTAAAGGACAACTGCTGTTAGAGAAAAAGGAGTCTCTGTGTGAATAGAATGCTTTCACAAATATTGCATTATTATTTAGTAGGTCCAAAAACAAAATAATAACTAGAAAATCACTCGGAGAGCGCAGACCTCCACCAAGGCCATTCAGTACCCCTATATGGTATTGTAAGAAATGCAGCATTTTTATAAATGCAACATTTGTTTATTATTTCAGCCCTACAATGCAAACACGCTGCAATTTATATGATTGCATTGTGTATAGGGCCTGCCTTGAATACAAGGCCTTGCACTCGGATGAGGAAGTATTAATAATTGGATTATTTTTGTGATAATTGGCCTAAAAGTTGTACAGAAAAGTAAAGGAATGAGATTACACCATTGAACGCAAGCCTGGAAGTTACGCTTCAGTATGGTCCGGACACAGTAATTCGGATGACTACATCCACGCTAAAAACTCTTTAAAAATTCCCTGCATCCAGACAATATTCTGGATCACTGCCAAAATGTAATCAATTGTATCATTTCTGACTCATGCTGAAAATTTCATCAAAATCCGTTCATAACTTTTTGAGTAATGTCGCTAACAGACAAACAAACAAACAAACCAACGCCGGGGAAAACATAACCTCCTTGGTGAAGATAATAACAAGTTTTAAAGACAATGACAGTATGAGAGAAACAGGCAGATCTGTGTCCTGCCATGGATGCATTTATATTGTGTAGGTGACACAATTCACATCCTAGCAGAAGTGGGATTCAGATATCCAATCATTTCAACTTTATAATTCTCAACAATCTGCTAATTAAGTTAAAAATGTGACTAAGCAGAAAGCCTGGAGCAGTTTTCAATATGAGAAAAGTCTCACAAAATCTCTAGCGAAAAGAAAGGCCCGGCCAATAAATGTTTTTAGTTACTTATATATTCATCTTTAGCTGGAATTATAAGCAGTTTTTGTAACGATAAAAGAACATTAAAAATTACAAAATCACATTTAATTTTTTTATATTTTAAACACAAATCAATTTTGTTGTCCTCAAACAAGCTAACAAAGTGTAATATGTTATTCAGCAGAAAGGACTGGCATTTATTACAAAGCAAATGGGACGTAAGCAGAATTTACTAAAGCTGTTTCTGAGTCAGTTCCTCTCATCCTCCACCTACAGGAACATGATGCAGCTGATCTCTGACCAGTGCAAGAAGGGGGAATATTTTCCATGGGCAGAAAATGTGTGCTGGCTCCAAACAATCCATCATGTCTTCACCTGATCCTGGGGGACAACCTATCTGGAGTAAAGTGAGCACAGACCAGCACCAAAAGAGCATTTGACCTTTGCACACAGACTTCTTTATGAGTGTATGGAGTTTTGTCATGGCTATTTTCTCCCTACACCAACAGAGATTTCAGCTTAGCTGAATAGCAGAAAAATAAGGTCACCTCAGAAAACTGAGTTAGGGGCTCGTTTACACTGATGAGTTTGCATTAAGTGTCCTGAGAAAGGACACATATACCAACTTACTTTTTTTTATGTTGGAATTCATATTATTTTCTCCGCCAAGGATGCAGGGAATTTTTAAAGATTTTTTAGTGTGGATGTATTCATCTGAGTTACTGTGTCTGGACCATACTGAAGCGTAAGTTCCAGGCTTGCCTTCGATGGTGTAATCTCATTCCTTTACCTTTCTGTACAACTTTTAGGCCAATCATCACAAAAATAATCCAATTATTAATACTTCCTCATCCGAGTGCAAGGCCTCTTATTTAAGACAGGCCCTATACACAATAATAATCAAATGTTGAATTTATAAAAATGCTGCATTTCTTACAATACCATATGGGGGTACTGAAAGGCCTTGGTGGAGGTCTGCGCTCTCTGAGTGCTTTTCTAGTTTGATATATAATTACCTTCGCCAAGGAGGTTATGTTTTCACATGCGTTGGTTTGTTTGTTTGTTTGTTTGTCTGTCTGTTAGCGACATTACTTAAAATGTTATGAACGGGTTTTGATAAAATTTTCAGGATGATTCAGAAATGATACAAGGAACAATTGCTTAAATTGTGGCAGTGAGCCAGATAATTGTCTGGATGCAGGGAATTTGTAAAGATCTTTTGCGGCCTTGGCAGAGGTCTGCGCTCTCTGTGTGCTTTTCTAGTTAAATATATTTTGGAATTTATTAACAATTTAAATTTTTTAATCCAAGAGTTTATATTTGAAAATGTGTTATTCAAAGGAACTAGAAAATGTAAACAATATATACAGTTACTGACAAAAGTCTTGTCACTTGTACATATTGTAGGAACAACAAATAATAACTTGACTTGTAGTTGGAATCAGAAATTGCTTATATGAAAGGCAAAACCCTCTAAATTATGTTTATTATACCACAACAAAGTTTGTCAGATTTTGCTAGGACAAAAGTCTTGTCGCATATAAAAATAATGTAGAAATTATACATATACTTTATTTTGAATACACAAACATGCTACAATAACATCAGAACATTAAGTCATGGTGCATTGTTAAACCAAAATTAATATTGTGTATGATTCCGACTTATGTTGTGTATGACTCTAAGCTTAGAGGACTGCATCCATACGGTTTGGTAATGACTCAAATAACTTGTTGATAAAGTTATTTGAAATGGCAAAGAAAGCAGTCTTGCAGGACTCCCAGAGTTCATTAAGATTCTTCGGTGTCATATTCCAAACTTCCTCCTTCATCTTACCCCAGACATGCTGAATATTTTTTGTGACTGTTGACTGGACTGGCCAATCCTCGAGCACCTTGACCTTCTTCACCTTCAGAAATTTTGATGAGAAGTATGAGAAGGAGCTGGAGAATTTGACTTCTCTTGTGGTTTGGAATGTAATGGGCAGCAAGAATTTCTGGTGATGTTGCCATCCACTCTGCAGATCCCTCGCACAATCCCCATACTGGATGTAACCACAAACCATGTTTTTTCCTCCACCAAACTTGACTGTTTTCTGGGTGAACCTTGGGTCATGTGGATTCCAACAGGTCTTCTGCAATATTCGTGGCCACTGAGATCCAGTTCAATTGGTAATTCACCAGAAAAATCAACCTTCTGCCACTTTTCCACTGTCCATCCTTTCTGCAAGCTGTAGGCCTTGGCAAATGCAACACGATTATTTAGTTGTCTTCTGTTTAATTTTGGTTTCTGAGCACTAACTCGCCCATGGAGGCCACTGCGTAACAGAATTCAAGAAACTGTTCTTGAAGATACAGGGGTTTCTGGTCACCAGTTCTCATGTAGCGCCATGCAGTTGAAAAAAGGATTGGCCTTGGACCGTCGAACCAACAAACGGTCCTCCCGAACAGACGTCTTATGGGGTCTGCCTGACCTGGGCTTGTCATAAATGTCACCAGTTTCTTTAAAAAAAATTGTATCCTCTCCACTTGACGTTTAGACGCATTAAAGATGTCTGCCACCTCAGCAGCAAATGTGGCCTACTGGCACTTGATGATCAGTACTTTGGCCTGTGGTTGAATCTTTGGCATGTTGTCAGTGATCAGGCTGCATTTCACATAAAGGTCTAGTGTGCTGAGGTTTTTTTTTTATACACACTTGAGCATGTGATAATTACAGTATTTGTCACAGGTGAAGCTCTAATCTGTGATTGGTTGAATCATACATAAACACGACAAGACTTTTTCCCTTGCAAAAACAGATTTTATGGGGTTTACAGTGCTGTGAACATCAGGACACTTTTTGACAGTTTAATTTTGCACCCAGTCATTAATGTGGAAGCCCCTGGCATTAAAATGAACCATTTATTGTAAAAATTGATTGATTAGAAATAAAGTTATATTCCATTTTAATTTACTATGTGCTTATGCTACAAGACTTATGTCAGTGACTGTAAAGGTATTACAAGATCTTTCATATTTAGTAAAATCAAAGGTTTGGAGGTGTTGTTTTCTAGCTAATTTATATATAATTTGATATGTATTATGAGACAGTTGCTTTAGACACATTAAAAAAAATTAAAATTAATAATTTTATGCCCTTTTTAATAAATATGGAATAAAGCACCATATGACCTGCTGTAATCTTTAAACAATCAAGGACACAATACAGAGTTACTGCTACCATTCCTAAGGTAATTATTCCCCAACTGTACTTTTCCCACTGATGCCACAGCAATTTGCCAGCATTTTAGAATGTTTAAATTATTAATTAATGAAAATTATTAATGATTATAGTAAAAGATGCATTTGGAATTATATATATATCAGTGTATATGTATATACTGTGTGTACTATGTATGTACTATATATATA
>JBCNYH010000001.1:48636789-48652195 GCA_039654325.1 Tandanus tandanus | reverse complement strand
CCCCCCCCCCCCCCCCCCCCCCCCCCCCCCCCCCCCCCCCCCCCCCCCACACCTACCCCTAAACAACTGCCTGGTGACCCTGCTTTGTTCTTGTGTAAAAAGTGCATGATATGGATATGTATTTAAGCAGGGGGAAACCATTTATCCCTAATATACTGTGTATGTGAAACACTTGGCCACATTTCTGTTGTATGATATTGACTTGCTTTATATATGTAGACATTTTGATGTTCTCTATGTGCATAGTGGTTAGCACATCCACCCCACAGCAATAAGGTCTTGGGTTCGAGTCCTGGGCTCAGCAAGGGAGTTTCCCTGTAGAGCTTCCAAATTGCAATTAGGTATGAGTGTGAATAGTTGTGTGTGTGTTGGCCCTGGGATGGACTGGTGGGCTGTTCACATCTGAGATAGGCACCAGCCTCTCTGGGACCCTAAGAGAATTAAGCAGTTTGGCAAATGAATGAACGAATGAATGAATATTGGATTGATTTGCAAATTAACAATACATCATTTGAAAGAGATGAGTTTTGTAAGGCATAAAAATAGGCCATGCTTTTAAAGAAAACGAATGAATGTTGTGATGTTTTCTCCAAATGTGCAGTTTTCAAATTCCTCTCATGATACAGCAATTTGCAACTGCAAACATTTTCTCTATAAAACATGTCTGTTTTCCAAAAATGGGAAGATTCACCGATCTGCATCAGTGTACAGCATAAAAGTTCACAATCCAACTGACCCAAATAAGAATCTTTGCATAATTTCTAATATCTTTGCATCAGTAAAATTCAATTTATAAACAATATAATAGTATTATACCTTCATTATTTAGAATTGAACATTGATTTTATATTTAGATTGATTTCCCCTTTCTAAACTGCTTCTCAAGCACGCTCTCTTATCTCTACTGCTGTCACTGGCTAATTCTCTGCTGATATGTCAGCCAAGTCTCATGCAAATTGGAGTCATTTCTGGCCAATAGGACTTGAAGAAAAATGCATAGAGAGAGAGAGAGAGAGAGAGAGAAAGACTGTCTTAAAGCAAAACAATGTCAAGTCATGCTTCATCACAATAAGGGTGAATTATATTGTATTGCATCAGTGATTGCTTCGTATGTATCTTCAGTATATCAGATCATTGGCACTACCTTGAGATGTGCATTGCAACGGTTTCTAAGATAGAAGTTATGGATCACCTAATAAAAAGATAGTTTGTGTTATCACTTAATGTTTAAATAACTATAAACTCTTGATCCCTCACAAGCTTGTGTCCCAGAACCAGTGTCCTCCTGTGTTGGGGAAAGTTAGAGCTGAAGTTACAGCTTTACCTTCACCTTCCAAAAGTTCTAACAGAACCTCTCCATGCAAGAAACTACATAATTTTTATTTCATTCCATTTTCTGAGCTGCTTTATTCTCATGACTGGAGCCTGTCCCAGCTGATTCCAGGCAAAGGTGGGATAAACCCTGAACAGCTCGCAAAGCCATCACACACCAACACACACACACACACACACACACACACACACACACACAACTATTCACACTCACACTGACACCTAGGGGCAATTGAGAATAAAAAATAATAAAATTAAATCACATGCCACCATTATTAGCATTCTATTCATTATTGGGTTCCTATAGTCATATATGAGTACATATTCTATCTGACTGATCACATAATAATATGGGCTTAATATGAACTTTTTTTTAGTTAAAACAAACAAAAAACAAGCAAAACAAAACAACAAACAAGTCTATAAATAATAGATGTTTGAGTGACAACTGTAATGGGTCCTCAAGGGGCAATGAATTATGTATAACCTCTCAATGCATTTGTAACTGAGCATGTGGGTAGAGTAGACCACCCATTTACAGAGACATGCCTTAATGAGTCAATGTAGGAGGACAATTGGAAATTTTTGGTCAAGTGTTCTTGAAAATATGGCTTATAACAGCTTTAAGTCCAGCAGAGTGGCTCATTCATATCCAGCTAGAGGTTTGCACCGGGCTTATGTTCCTAGCTTACTGTAGGAAATGCAGTCTTCCTTTTTATTATTATTATATTCCACATCTCATATTACGATCAAAGTGGGTTTCAGGTAAATATGACTTTTACCCCACTGTGTCATCTCTTTCCATGCCATTGACATGCAATATCAAATTTATTTGGACAAAACACTGTATCATTTATATAATGCATAATGATATACAGTACATAATATATGTATTAATGCATGTAATCCATACACATTAGAAAGCAAAAGATTACGTACACTGTATACACGTATGTGCCTCTATTTTACAATCTAGCTAAAGAAAATCAAAAAGTTAACAAATAAACTTGACTGTGTCTCGCATGGCTGTTATGAGACAATTTAAACCATTAAGCAAATTTTAAAGAAAACAGTGTTTTGAATACCCTGGAGGAAACCCATGCAGACCCAGGGAGAACACGCACATCCAAACCCAGAACCATCTAGCTGTGAGGCGACAGTGCTAACTACTGTGCCAATGTGCCACCTCGTGTACAGTATGTGTCAAATCTTATGCTGTGCATTGCTGCAAAATTTTTATTATTATTATTATTATCATTGTTATTATAATTATTATTGTTTATTGGTTCATTCATTTTCTAAGCCGCTTAATCCTAATTAGGGCCGCGGGGAGGCTGGCACCAATCTTAGCCAACTCTGGGCGAGGGCGGGGTACACCCTGGACAGCTCACCAGGCCATCACACAGCCTATTATTATTATTATTATTATTATACATTGAGTCAATTGCCAAACAACTTAATCATACTAGGTTCCCAGGGAAGCTGGAGCCTATCCCAGCCACCTCTGGGTAAAAGCAGGGTGCACTCTGAATAGCTCTCCAGTCCATCGCAGAGTCAACACATTCAACCATTCACACTCACACCTAGGGAAAATTTGTATAACCAATTAGCACAATGTGCAAGTCTTTAGACTGTGGGAGGAAACCCATGCAAGTGTGGAAATAACATGCAAATTCCACAGAGAAACACCCTTGTTGAGCCCGGGACTCAAACCCCGGACCTTCTTAATGTGAGGAGGATGTACTAACCACTACACCACCATGCTGCCCTTGATATTATAATTATTATTATTATTATTATTATTATTATTATTATTATTGCAAGGGTAATGTGGAAACTTTTCCACCTGACTGTAATAATGATGCATGACCAGAACTTTGCAAATGTGTAGAAAGTTATTCATATGGCTGAATTTTACTTTAGTAGATGTTACTGTTTGCAAGCCATGGCTCATTGACCAGAGTGTTTCTATTAGCTTGTGATGCATTTGAATGAAATAAATCCAGTGTGGACTCTATTTTCAGGTGAATGGAGTAGTAGGAAGTGGAGGAGTGTACTTATTTGATCAAGAGAGAAAAGGGCCTGATTCCTCAGCATCAGAATAACACCATAACTTCTTACATTGATATTCTAGATGAGACCTTAAGTCTTACATATCCTAACCAAAGGAAACTGAAAAGTTTCTGAAGGATGTCCTCATCCATGATAATGACATGAAGAAGGAGGTTAGATTTGATTATCTGTCAATGGAGGATTTCCCCCCACTGCCTAGCACTGCTGCACCATGGAAGAGAGACCATGCCAAAAAAGACAAGATGAAGGAGGCTCACTTTGATGGTCTGCCAGTGGAGGATTTTCCCCCCACTGGCCAACACTGCTGCAGAATGGAATCGTGCTCAGAAAGATCATGCCAAAAAAGACTGGAAAGAGAAGACTAACTTTGATGATATCTTAATGGAAGGTCCCCCGCCCTCAGCTTAGAATAGTCACTCAGAGTGCTCATACTAAAAAAGGTTCCCTGTATCCAAGCATCATCTTCCAAAAGCCAGACATTTAATCTATTAAAGAATTTCATCTTCCAAAAGACAGGCACTGGAGAGATCCAAAGCCAAGAAGGAACAAAAGGACATTTAAAAAAAACCAGAAGCTGAAGCCTTTGATACCCACCAAATCAGCAATAATGTAGGAGATTCAAGACCCCCAGCCTCAAGGAACCTTAAGGAGCTTTCAGAATCCAAGCCAAAGAGGAGATTTCAGAGCCAACAAGGGTGCAAGTTTTGTCTGATGGGGAGCAAAGCATATGTTTATATAAACTTTTTCTTCCAAGCTTGTGCTGATTATTATTATTATTATTATTATTAATAATAATAATAATAATAATACATAATAATAATAATACATAATTATAATAACTCCATTACTGCTATCACTGAATCAAATTTATTGAAAGGTTTGTATGTTCTCACTTAGTCTGTGTGGATCTCCACACCGTTGGAGACCAACTCTGCTAATCAACTCTGACAATTATACAACACTGTTTTAATTCAATATTTTAAATGAATAAATATGATATAATTTAAGTTAATAAAAATAAAACATAGAATAAGGAAAATCAGACCAAATCAATAATGCTCTCTTCCTGAAATGGCACATTTTAATACAGATTGGGACATAAGTGTACTATTACTAGTACATAAGTATTCTATTACTATGTATTTCTACTTCTTTAACCCCGAGAGCTGCATAGTTGAAGTATAAATCTAAAGTAATGACTACCTAAGCTGCTCAGGCTCACGAGGAACACCATATTTTATATTTATATTAATAATTACTGTGTATCCTGGGGTAAACAGTGTCACATAAAGAATGAGCACAGGAAAAGGACATAGTCCTTGGAAGTGGAGCTTTCTGAACTTAGTGTCGTTGTAAACTGGCCCATTCAAACAGTCACAGACCCTGTAAAATATAACAGTCTGTGTAATGGTGCATTATTCACGTTCTTCTGCTGTTCAACCTTTCCGCTATATCTTCCTCAGTGTAGAGGTGGGCTGCAGAGCGTGAGTGCAGATGGTGCCCATGCACCACACAACCCAGCTGGTGCTGACACTGAGAGCATGAGGAAGGCAGCTGGCACTGCTAAAAATGCCAGGAAACACTTCTAGCAGCAGGATACCTCAGTGCCATGGTGGAAGACCCCTGGTTCAACCAGTCATAAAGGTGAAATGTCACTTTCTGCCCTCCTGTTATCTCTCCCTCTCTCTTTTTTCCACTGTGAAAGAACCTTTGTGACCTTTGAATGAGTTTCTTCTTCTTTCTTTGTGTTACTATGTTTATTAGGTGCATCAGAAGGACATATGGTTTGGGCCAAGGAAAATGACTTGGGGAACGACAGATCCATCCCAGAGAATGTGATATTTCCACTGCCACATGCTTATGGTCCTGCCAATGGCATGCCTTACTCAGGTTATCCTGATCCCCAGCTGCCAGTGCATTACCCACCTGGCATCATTCAGCCTCGGGGAGATGGAAAACCCAAAGCATTCATATATTCATTCATTTTCTGAACCGCTTAATCTTAATTAGGGTCGCGGTGAGGCTGGCGCCCATCTCAGATGACTAGGGGAGAGTACACCCTGGACAGCTTGCCAGGCCATCGCAGGGCTACCCAAAACATTCTAAAGTTTACTTTGAACCATATTCAGAGTTGAGTTACATAGCCAAGGATTTTGATGGTAGGACAGGAGATTCATGTGTTGGGAAGGGTTAGCTAAAAACTGACTCTAAGTCTGGTGCAATCCTGACCTTAAGTTGATTTGCTTACTCAACATTGGCCTGAGTGAGAAGACTTTGTTATAACTACCGTATAGCCATAAATATATGTTTTTCCCTACATAAAGGACACTAGAGGAGACAGCATCTTAATCAGAAACATTGCTTATTTGAAGGACTGACCTTTAATAGATAAAAATATGAACCCCACAGGCAGCATGGTGGCATAGTAATTAGCATGTCCACCCCACAGCAAACAGATCCTGGGTTCGAGTCCCAGGCTCGGCAAGGGCATTTCTGTATTGAGTTTGCATGTTCTCCCTTGTTCTGCTTTTCTCTTAGCATTTCTACCCACAGTCTAAAGACTGTTTCAAATTACCCCTAGGTGTGAGTGTGAATGGTGGTGGGTTGGCCCTGTGATGGATTGGGAAGCTGTTCAGGTTGCACCCTCCCATTGCCCAGAGTTGGCTGAGATAGGCTGCAGCCTCTCCGCGAACCTAGTACGATTAAGCTGTTCAGCAAATTAATAAAATAACACATACTGAATGTGATCTGTACCCATAGAAGTTGAGTGTTTTGTGATTGCTTTCAGATGTGTAATTTTAAGCGGATTTTAAAATTATAGGCACTTTATAGTAGAGTACACTGATTTAACATTTGGCATTGGAATTATGTTTGCTTAATTCAACAGCTGATAATGTTGAAATTAAAGCATTACTCATGTGCACATATTACCAGTTTGTGAATTTTATTTGTAATACTGTCTTATATACTATACATATACACACTGTATATAAGTGACTGTGAAATGGCTTGAATCATACTGAGGACTTTTTATTTTGCATTAATAACACATTTGCTGTACATTTTCCAGCTTATTACACAGCTACTTATTAAAGAAATGAATAATCTGACACAAAATGTTGATTTACAAAATGTATTTACTTTTTATTTCAGTGCCAGATGAAGCTACGATACTAAATGGTGTTTTTTTATGCTTTTTACTAATCTTTACAAGGAATGACAATAATCATACAGGGAATTGTGTGTACCAAGAATGCCGTAATTAACCAATCAAAATCCAGTACTCAACAATGCTGAAATATTTTTCATGACATATCCTGAAACTTGATGCAACTTTAAACACAAAATACATATTTTTAAGGCTTACCTCCATTTTTTTTTTTTACCAATGCCCTTCAAGTTACATAGATGTATATTTTACTGCTTTTCTCATTCATAACATTAGATATAGTGATGTATTATTTAACTAACCCATTCATTTATCCATTTGTTTGCATGTTTTAATTTAATCTCTTGTAAGTGATATTGAATACTGCAGACTCCTTCAGACCAGATTTTCCTAAATGGACTTAAATACATGTTTGTGGCCGTATATATTTTACACAGTGTCTCTTCCCCTTGAGCAATTTTTGAATGGGTCACATGAGGATTGTTATTTATTTATTTTGCAAAAGTGAGAGACAAAGTAAGTAACAAATGACAAGTCACAGAGCCAAGGCCAAGGAGACCTTATAAAAGATTTATTTCTGGCAAGAAACAGCTGATGTAGGAGCTTTAAATAAAAGTTAATCATCTGTTCCTCAGAGTGAGCTGTTCTTCCTCTTTTTCTGCATCTCTTATTTATGTTATTTACACCTTCACTCCATGACCGCCTTAGCTTGCACCTTTATGTAAAGTTTGACCGGCTTATAAAATATTAACAACCAGGCATCAGCAAGAATAAGTGGCAGGATGTTTTGAGAGCAATGCTATTTAGTTTTTAACTTACTTTTTCTTACATAGGTTTGCTGTAAAATAGTGGTTATGCATCAGCAAATGTCCATTTAGCATCATCTGAATCACTTCTCTTCACATACTTTATAAAGTTGTATATAGTATATTGTATAGGAAATGCTGTATATCGTCTTCACTCTGGCCTTGAAGTCATAATCTGGAAATTAATAAGTAAAACTATGCAAAAGTATGCACATGGGAATAAATGGGGTCAAAAACTACAAGAGATTTAATCCGAATCTTTGGTTGCAACGGCATGGCTAATTTGGGAAAGAAATGGGTGGCATAGAGGGAGATATTAGAGTTTCCATGCAACAGTTAAATCGAACCCTTCAGCACATTTTTAAGGCTGGCTGCTAATGCTAGGCTACACACGTCTCTTATTCTGCAACAATTAACATTTTCATTTGCAGCCATTATGTGAGCATAATCTTGGACTGGACAATCAGTGTAGAAATTACTGTATCATGAATTATTTATTCAGGGTTAAGATTCTGTTACTGGAAAAAAATATATGAATTAAATCCTACATATCCTACATTTTTGCGATGCCTTGGTAATATTTCACACATTAAAAAAAAAGTGCAAAAAGTCTTGCAGTCTTTGCACTAAAATTACTAACCTTTCCAATATTTATTCAAAGGTGGATGGCGCCAAGGGTTCAATCATTCAGTTGTGAAAGGTGCTGAGTAAGACTTTAGTGGACTGTGTGTTTTTGTAAAGCATTTCCTGCAAGGGACACATTAAATTTCCATTAAGTGAATTCTTTAGGCCAGTGTGTATTTGCACTATTCCTTTATGTAAACAGACAGAATTTTGTGTAGACTGAATACATTAATTCATTTTAGCTATTAAATTTTGTCACATTTTCCATTTCTGAGAGTACAGGGCAATTTTAGATATCAAGTCTTGAGTGCCACGCACAAAAGGAAAAGCCACCTCTCAAAAGCTTTATTAACCATTCATTATACCAAGTGCATAACAACACACACACACGCACGCACGCATGCACACACACACACACACACACACACACACACACACACACACACACACACAGACACAAAGAAAAAACAAAACGAAAAAAAACCAAACAAACAAAAAAAAAATGGCAAAAGATGATTGCATAATGATCAAAATCATTAGTATGATTCATGTGATTCATTTGTGATTAATTTACTTCCTTTCATAAGTCACATTTTGCCTTCTTCTTTCAACTCCTAATGTCTAGGTCAGCCAGTTAACTTTGCTTTAATTCCAATTAACTCTATTTTCTGATATCTTCATGAAGAAGAAGCTTTTATTTGTCACATATGCATTACAGCATTAATTATTTTCCCTCATGTCCATGTCCAAGTTTGTGTCAGAGTGCCCGCTTCCAGCAGGGATATTGAACCTGTAGTTGTAAATTTTGAGCCATCATTGTCATAATGTGATTGACAGTAATGATTTTTCTCAACCTTTTCCAATCGTTAAGAAAAAAAACACATCCCTATTGCACATTTTTTTGGTGAGCCGGTGATCGTGAACATGTAGAAGTAGACATTCATGACTATAATAGAGAACCATGTTTGTGTATCAGTATACATTAGCGAGTCTTAGCTGCTTCACTGAGTCTGTCTGCTATGTGCATTTATTACTTAGTTACATGTTTAAAGTTGTAGGATGTAAGATTTTCTAAATTCTATCCTCCCTGGTAAAAGCCTACTATTGGGAGCTGCTTGTGAAAAAAACATTTTGTTAAATTTTGTTGTGCTACACTGTTCTCCATCTCATAGCCCTGGGTACCAACCAGAAATAATTCAGGGCTGTGTTCTATATCACATAACGTGCACTAGTTTAGACACTCATTCTTTTTCCCTCACCCACTTGCCCTTCCTTTTTGATTAACTGCACCTCATGGCAATGATCATCTAAAAGGTAAAGTCTGTTGGGCTACACCTGAGCCCAGTGGCTCATCACAGTTCAACTCCTCCTGGATGGGACGCTAGTTACATGTTACCTTCCCAGTATTTTTACTGGTACAAATTTTTACTGCTGGGTGAACAGAGGCCAATTTGTGGTTGAAACCTTGCCCAAGGGTCTTAGCAAAATGGCCGTCTAACCAGGATTTGGACTCACAACCTCTCAATCATGAGCCCAGCACCCTAACCACTACACCACTGGGCCCACAAATTATCATGTAGTTAACAATTATTCACTGAAGGCCAGGTGGATATAAATGAATGAACCCCAAGACAGAAACAATGTCCACCCCAACTGAGGCAAATAATTGTTTTAGTATATACAACACACGACATAAGCAAAAAGAGCACTAAAATGAGATTTTCATAGCTTAATTTTACATTTCTTTAATCATGACTGTGGCAGGTGAGTTACACATGCACACACACACATCAGAGGTGCAAGTACAGCCACAGAGCTGCACAGTACTGCCTTGCACCTGCTTTTCACATCTTGGCAGGTCAGGAGATTGTTATGGACTGTTGACTGATTTTCTCCAGAATTGCCTAACACTTAAAAAAAAGAGCTTATTGCTTTATTGTCTTTAGTGAATTCTGGACTTTTTATTTTCTCTGAAGAAAGGAAAAATTGTGGTGCTCATGTTACGAGACATTCTTTGCTGTAGTAAACACCACTCTGGCTTCTCACACAATGGTAATATTTCTAAAAACACTTATTCAACTCTTTTTATTTCTCATGTCTTATATTTCTGTTCAAAACTTATTTTGCTGTGCAAACCATTCTAAAGAAACCAGCAAATTGAAACATTTTAGTTGGGATAAAAATGTAATTAGTTCAGAACTTGAAAAAGTTTGTTGACATTGACATTGTTCACTCATCCACTTATAATGTTATATACATTATAATGCTATATACATATTATTCTCTTTGGCATGAGGCTACATTATGTTGTAGCTAAATACTCTAAAAACAACATGTACTATAATTTAGCCAAATGCCACCAACAATGTTTATTCCCATTATAGTAAGTGACTATAATATAAGTACTATATAATATAAGTACTTTTTCATTTATTAATTTCTCACTTTTTTCACTGAAAAAATCTGTAGCATAACTTATCCATCCTACAATCCCTCGTAACCCATAAATATTTTAATCAAAGCACCTATCATGACACCAAGAACAAATTTTTTGATCCAATGTTATGCCTGTCACAGTAATGTAGACACCTTAATTGAATGTGGTACATGTACTGTAGTTGCATTATTGAGTCACTTTCTCTCACTGGTAGCTCATGACTTCTAAAAAAAGCACTAAAAAATAACTTCAGGAAAACCTACACCTGTATTTTGCCTGTATACATTCACATAGAGGGGTGGTATGGTAGTGTGGTGGTCAGCACAACCGACCTTCACAGCAAGAAGGTCTTGTGTTTGAGTACTGGGCTCGGCGAAGGCATTTCTGTGTGAAGTTTGCACATACTTACCGTGCTTGCATTGGTTTCCTCTGGGTACTCCTCCCACAGTCCAAAGACATGCACATTACACTAACTCGCCGTTCCAAATTAACCCTAGGAGTGAGAGTGGGAATGGTTTTGTGTGTGTGAGTGTGTGTATGTGTGTGTGTGTGTGTGTGAGTGTGTGTGTATGTGTGTGTGTGTGTGTGTGCATGTTGCCCTGCTATTGTCAGCTGAAATAGGCCCCAGAATCCCTGCGAACCTAGTAGGATTAAGTGGTTCTGCAAATGAATGAGACAGAGAATGATGAGATTCACATAGTCTCTAACTGGCAAAAGGGTGCTTATACACTTCTCCATCATATTGGTTTTATTTTTATTTTTTGTTGTTTTTTTGTTTTTTGCATTTACATTTGTCCCCTAAATACACTGTTGTCATAAAGAATGTTAATTCAACTGTTTTGTTGGTCATGTGATTGAATAATGTGGAGATGGAAAAAAAGAAGGCCAAATTTGTGTGTGTGTGTGTGTGTGTGTGTGTGTGTGTGTGTGTGTGCCCACACAGAAATACACAGGTTGACGAGCATGTACATACCCTGCAGGGAGAACTAATTGAATATTGGGGATGCTATTTGTTTGACTGTCTCTTGTGATGGATGCCCCTCATAAGCGCATGAAAATTCTGGATCATTCTTTAGTCCTCCGTTATCTGTTTTCACTGTCTGCTTCATTCCCTCCATTCAGCGTCATTTGTTTTTCACTCTATATTCAGCATGCTTTTACTGTTATCTCCTGATCATAGATCAACCAGGCAGTGTCATGGCAAGTGAGCAGATGCATGTGTCTCTGCCTGGCTGTGATGCATGGTTGAAATGGGAGTAAAGTAGAAAATTCCGGGAGACATGCCCTTGAGACGACCAAATCTATGTTCTTGAGATGAATGAAATGACACGGAATACCGTGAACCTAAGCAGGTAAGTAGGTGTGTGTTTTAACATGACCTCAGAATCTTGTGGCTGTTGGGATGAATCAGCACTTCACTATAGACTGGTTGTGTTATTTAGTGAGGTGCTTAGTCTCGGTGTGTAGGTGTTTGAGTCATGCTGGTTATTGTGAATTATGAGTCCTCTTCCTTTACTCGCACATGGTCATTTGTATTCATAATTTGCATCCATTTATCATACTGAACACTTAGTGGATTGTGTGTGTGCTGTGTATTTTTTTAATAAATATTGTGTGTGTGTGTGTGTATGTGTGTGTGTGTGTGTGTGTGTGTGTGTGTGAGAGATTCTGTCCAATAAATTAGGAAAGTAACTGAGCTTAAGAGAAATGGGCAAGACAGCTATAAGAAATCAATTTAGACGCAGTCAAGCTAAGATATTTTACTTGACAAACTATTTTTTTAGTATGATTGTATTATCATTTTGTTTATAAAAGTCTTATTATGGTAAAATGTAGGAAAAAAAACAAATCTTTGATTTTTTTCAGTTTATGTGACCCTTAATTTAACTGTTAAAAGTTCAAACAGAGAAGATTTTTAATGTATTAACTGACCAACTTTTTTGTATTAGATGGACCAAAAGACATTGGAACCATGTGCTGTGGCCAAATAATTCCATATTTCAGCTCCATTAAAACAACAATAACATCAACAGCAACAAAAACAATATGGATTGTTATTGGGGAAAGGTGCAAAAACCAGCATCTGCAATGGTATTGGGAGGCATCAGTACCCACAGCATGGTTGAGTTGTATGTGTGTGAATTTACATGCCATGGCCATGAATTCTTATATTGGAATTTTAGAGAAAGCTATGTTTCCATCAACACAACATGTATTCCTGGGATACCCATGCTAATTTCTTACAGGACTGTGCCAGACCCTATTCTGCTTGTGCTACAACAGCGTGGAATCATAGACTCAGATTGCATGTGCTTGACTTGCCTGCTGATCTGTCTTCCATTGAAAATGTATGGAAGTGGAGAAGAGGCTGTGGACTGTTAAGAGGCTCAAACCTTGTACCAAGCAAGAATGGACAAAAATAAAATAAATATGTTATTTAAAATCAATTCATTCATTTTCTGAAGCGCTTAATCATAATTAGGGTCGCGGGGATGCTGGCGCCCATGTAAGTCGACTCTGGGCGAGGGCAGAGTACACCCTGGACAGCTCGCCAGGCCATCGCAGGGCAATTATTTATAAAAATTATAATAAATAATTAATAAAAAAATTTTGAAAATCTATTCTTTGTACTTTTGTCAGTTAAATAAATGTCCACATAAATAAACATCAAGGTAATGATTGTTTTTATTACCATTTGAAAAATATCCCAATGTTACTGGGCATGGAGTTGGTAAATTTGCTAGTTGCATACATTCTTATTCTTTCACTGAACTCTAGTGAACTTCAGCTTGTTTTGCTAGCAGGATAAGGTAAGACAGTGATCATGCTAGTTCATAAGTAAAATGACATAAGTCGGTTTACCCTGGGTTTACACTGGGGCACGATGTCCGCAATCTCCACAATTAAAAAAAGCACAGAGCTCCATAATTTATGAGCACATTTGGAGCACGATTGTGGTATTAAAAGGAGCCGCTTGCATCCAGAGATGTAACTTTAAGGAATCGTGTTGCCAAGTACTTCAAGATCCCCTTCGATGGCACATCAAGGTCTGTTACGCTCCGTTAAGGTCTGTTAAGGTCTGTTAATCTTTACTGTGCTCTTCTATGTGTCCCGCATTCTATCATGATTGGTGTCAAATCATAATACATTGAATCAATCGCGGCAAAATTTTTACAGTCAAAAATTTTGCCATGATTAGCGCGATCATCACGAATCCACCAAGTTCCCTCAAGATCATCACAATTTGATCCCACGATCCCCCATACTCCTCACGATTCTCTCAAATCGTGGAGATCTTGGACATCTTGCCCCAGTGTAAACCCAGCGTAATTAACCTGGATTGTAATCCACATTAAACAAATACCTACTTTTTAAATTCATAAACTGAATTAATCACCTAGTCTTTGTTAACCGATTCAACTAAGAAACACCTAGTTGCTAGCTCAAAATCTAGAACCACAATAGCTGGCATATATCTACTAACATTATCTACTTTGTGCTAGCTTGCTTGATTGCACTAGTTTATTGCAAGTAGTTTAGCGATGAACATGAGTCCATCTTTGCTGCTATCTTTGTAGACCTTAATCTCGTGCTTTGTAAACTTAGGTTCACATTTTTACATTGCTATACATTTTTATGGCATTTGGTAGATGCTCTTATCCAGAGCGACTTTCAAATAACATTTTGTACAACTGAGCAATTGAGAGTAAAGGGCCTTGCTCAAGGACCCAACAGTGGTGGAACTGGCTATTGAACCCCTGATCAAAGTGAGGTGACAGCTGTGCCAACACATCATACATCCATATATTCACAATGCTCATTTACATTTACAGCATTTGGCAGATGCCCTTATCCAGAGTGACTTACATTTATCATTTTTATTTATCAGTGCTTTATTTTTCTTTCTTTTTTCTGAGGCAAGAGGCAACTGCTTCATCCTCTTGAGTTCTGTTGGCTTTTATACTTTCGAGGTTTAAGAATTCACAGGTCAGATTATAACGAGATAAATTGCATGATATGTAATTAATTGCTGTTTTGTGTTGATCTTCCCCACTGAAACTAACCAGCTTTTTTATTCACACCATGCCTGATTGCTGTTAATACCTTCTGTCTCTCACTAGGTACCCACATCTAAACGTATTTAAACAAATAATAAAAATAAAAAACAAATGGCATATTCCATCTTTCTTTTTGACTAAATTATATATAATTTTGCTTATAAATTGTGTGTGCTTTATTAAATAAGGGCAAGTTTCATGCCCCCTATGAATTAGTATATAAAGAATAAAATATTAAATCAAGGACATTAATATAAGCTCATGTTTTTATTCATTTATTTATTTTTTTAAAGATTCCACTATTGTTAGAGCTGCAGTTGAAATATAGACCGGAGAATTCAAGTGATAGAATGACAATAAAGAAACGTTTTTGAAACATCAGTCATATAAGCATGTCTACCATGTGGTAAAATACAGTGAGTATAGGAAAGAATCAACCCTTCAAAGTATTCACATTTTTTTGCTTTGCAATCTGAAATGAACACACACACACACACACACACACACACACACACACACACACACACCAAAAAAAAAAACAAAACAAAACAAAACAAAATCTCACTGGTCACCTCTATTTGTCAATATTTTGTGGAACTACCTTTTACATATTACAGCCATAAGTCTGTTAGGAAACATTCCTCAAAACTTTGAACATATTGACTGCAATATTTTCCCACACTTCCTGAGAAAACTGTTCAGGTTCGATCAAATAGGATGGTGACTTTTGGTGGACAGCAATGTTCAAGTCATTCCACAGATTTTCAGTAGGGTTTAATTCTGAACTCTGGCATTCACCATTTTTCTCCTTCAGCCACCATGTGGTAAACATACACTGCTCAAAAAAATAAAGGGAACACTAAAATAACACATCCTAGATCTGAATGAATGAAATATTCTTATTAAA
>JBCNYH010000001.1:48523663-48546650 GCA_039654325.1 Tandanus tandanus | reverse complement strand
ACCCGCTGATAGTGGGGCTTGAACCCCCAACCTTGGGATCAGTAATCCAGCACCCTACCACCAGGCCACCACTGCCCGCTGTTTGATTCATTTTTATTTATTTTTCTTTTCTTTTCTTTTTCATTTTCACCTCTTTGCCTTATATTAGAGTTGCAGGGAGACTGGAGTCTGTCCCACCCAACTCTGGGTGAAGGCTGGGTACACCCTGAACAGCTTGCCAGACCATCACAGGGTTAACATACACACAACAATTTATGCTCACTTTCACACCTATAGGCAATCAAAAATATCCACTTAGCATGTCTTTGGACTGTGGGCGGAAACTGGATAACCTCGCAAGACCATCGCATGGCAACACATACACAACCATTCACACTCATACCCAGGGGCAATTTTGAATAGCCAGTTGTGCTAATCTTTGGACTGTGGGAGGAAACTGGAGCACCTGGAGAAAACCCATGCCAGCACAGGGAGAATATGCAAACTCCACACAGAAATTCAAACTTAGGGACTTGAACCCAGGACCTTCTAGCTTTGAGGCGAATGTGCTAACCACTATGCCACCATGGCATCCAACTTTTACCTACTTTTTGAAATGTACCTTGTGCATTATGTTGTACAGTTTTAAAAATATTTTTCCTAGTTCTGTTTTTGTAAAGACTGACTGAATAATCCACACAAGAATTCATATACAGATGTATATCTCTGCATATACATAGGGCAAACAAAGTTTTAAAATTTTGCCGTGACTGACTAACACTCACACATATTAGCTGTAATACAGCATTGACATCTTTGGCTAGTATTATTTGGCTAGTATGATTAAAGTTCCTAAGAAATTAAAATATGACAAATATTCTTTTCTTACTTTTTAACATTTCCTTAACAGTTTCAGAATTTACCGTCCTGAAAATTCCACGTATACAGTAAAACCCTTAGCAAAATAATTCTTCCATTCAAGTTCTTTCAAGCAGATTCTGCAAAGAAAGTGTTGTGCAGATTTCATTACCACATTGAAAAGTAATGCTGAAATACAGTTACCCTGACCAGTGTTTGCACTGCTGGATATAATCCAGAATGAAGCAAGTACATGACCACTGTAGCCCTTCAGTGTTAACCTGTAAGGGCAAAACAGGTGGATGTAAAAGGCTGTAACTTAACCAAGGCATTCATCCATTCATTCATTCATCTTCTTCCGCTCGTTCCGGGGTCGGGTCGCGGGGGCAGCAGCCTAAGCAGTGAGGTCCAGACATCCCTCTCCCCAGCCACTTCCTCTAGCTCTTCCGGAGCAGTCAAGCAAAAAAACAGATTCAGTCACCTTTGAGTTATGAATCTCCCTCTCTGTTATTCCTAAAAATTTTGGCTTTGCCATGTAAAAGTGTTTCAAACTGGATCTTTGAATCCTAAAACCAAAACAGTTTTATACACACAAGGAGATGATCTCAGTCTAGAAATCGTACTCAAAAATAGTACAGAACAAGATTGAACAAATGAAGACGACTTCATTGGCTGCCTGAAGCAACAAGATCTGATAGACCATTAAAACAATTACAATAAAGACTTATTTCACTGATTAACTCCACCCTTCACCTTATCTAATATTTTCATTGTGGTTAGTGAAAAGTCTAGTCCAAATCTGCAATGATAAAAAGTGTGTAAAATGTTTACACCATTTAACTCTATATGTCAATAAAGCTTAGGGGTCATGTTGGCATATTGGTTAGCACTGCTGCCTCACAGGTTATAGGTTCAAGCCCCATGGCCAGAGAGGGCGTTTCTTCATGGTGTTTCCATGTTCTCTCCGTGCTTGTGTGGTTTCATGGTTTCCTTCCACAATCCACACACATGCATATTGAGCTAATTAATTATTTCAGATCGCTCCAAGGTGTTAATGGATATTTGTCCTAGAGAACAGGTTCGGCATGGAGCTACAAAGTTACTGGAATGGCAAGGCCAAAATTTTGCTATTCATGAAAGAATAGAATAGAATAGAATAGAATAGAATAGATGTTTGTAAATGTCCAAAAGAGCACATATACATTGGAATTCTTGGTGCGCGTTCAGAGTTTTGTTAACAACTATGTTAAGAATTAACATGGAAAATATAAATATTAAAAAAAATTTAAATGTAAGGACAAGAAAAAAATATATACATATGTAAGATACAGAGCTAAGACCCTGTCAGCAAGTTTCACACTCTAAATTCTAAATTGCACATTGTGTTTTACACATGTATTGCACAGTTATTGCACATTTATTATGTTATTGCACATACAACAGTTATTGCACATGTATTAGGTTATTGCACATACAGCATTTATTGTGTTGCAGTTGTTATTATGCAGTGGTTCTGGGGGTGTAGTGTGTCCTACCCTCCTCAATGTCCCTAGACACCAGTCTGACAGCAGCAGGAAAGAAGCTGTTATGGAACCGGGCCCTGTGAGTGGGGATTCTTTCTGGCCTGTGCTGTCTGAGATTGTACCCTGAGTCTCTCCACCTGAACAGAGCATTTCCTTGGATGGTGTTTATCCTTGAGGATGCTCTGTGCTCTTCTTCTCCAGCGATGTGTGAATATAGTGTCCATAGAAGGAAGGCTGGCGCCGATGATCCTTTCTGCTGTCTTGATGACCCGCTGAAGCGACTTCCTCTCCGCTGTGGTGATGTTTCCGTACCACACAGTGATTCCACGGTAAGAATGCTTTCCACGAGTCCTCTGTAGGCTAGCATTAGAGGGTTACGACCAAGCCCAGCCTCAAACAAATATCCCATCTTCAGCAGCCTGATGAAGTACGTGCGCTTGTGGGCCTTTTTTTTTTTACAGTTTCCAGAGTCTTCTTGGCCGAGATCAGGTTCCGAGGAACTTGACACTATCAGTACGCTCTACTACTGCCCCTTTGTTGGTAAGAGGCTGCAGAGGGGGCCCTCCTCCTGAAGAGCTCTTTAGTTTTTTTCCAGGTTGAGGAGCAGGTTATTGTCTTCTCCATAGAGAATGATTCTGTGGAAATAAATCATCATTATTCTCCCATTCCACACACATGATGCATTGTGTTTCCTTTGCAATGTATGTTTTTACCTGAGAGGGTTGCAAGCCCCATGCAGGGCCTGTTCTCAAGGACAAACATGTTTCTCACATTCAAAATTTAGAATTGCCAATCATTGTAATGTCCATGTCTTTGGATTGTGGGAGAAAACAGGAGGACTCAAAGGAAATCTACACAAGCATAGGGAGAACATGCAAACTCTACACAGAAACGACCTTACTAACAATAGGGCTTAAAACCAGGACCTTCTTGCTCTGAGGCAACAGTGCAAACCAGTACTTTACCAAGCTCCCAGAGTAAATAAATATAGATATGAGTACTTTGAGCATTTGAGCATATTCACTGAAGTGTCAAATGCATATCCAAAACTTCAGTAAGTCTCAGCAGTATCCATTAACATGAGGAGGAGATCTTTTTTTTTTCCCTGAGAGCTTTTTTTATCATAATCCTGCATGTAATCTTCAGTATCTGGCTAATTTTAAAATACTGCAATTGCCGAAGGACCATTTCAACAACAAGAAGAAGATATAAAATTCCTCTGATATTTTTGTACCCCTACATCTTGTACGACATATACTTTTTCCATAACTCTAGCCAAAGTGGTAGGTTCTCCACTGCTTCTCAGGTTTTAAATTTACTTTTGAAGCAATTGATTGGTTGGAGACATGGTGTGAACTTTGAAAATTAAATTTAACTGTATCAATATCAACAATGTGGGGTTTTTTTTTTTTTTTTTTTTTTTTTCTAAATTTCTTCTTCTGCAAATATAGAGCCCTTAAAATGCACACAGTGGAGATCAGAAATCTCACTGCTAATATGCTGCATATTCCTCAATAGTCTTTTGAAACAACATTAAGCAGTGTTCGATGCTGGTGTGTCATAACACATGAAAGTTAATCCTTCTCTTCAGGAATGTGCAGCCATCACTTTGTTAAAATGTTGACAGTAAAGAGTCAGCATACACAATAAATCATAATGATGTTTACCTCATCTGTGCAGAGTAGCAAGCAAAGTCATTGGCAGTGTGCTATTTATCTGTGATCCCCAATGCCATTAGAAAAATCTTTCCTCGGTGATTTGCATTTCAAATATGAGTAAGTGGTTTAGGAGGAATCCTATGCAGAGAATACCAAACCTAAAACAGCCCCCACCTGGCTTCCAGTGCAGGCAGGTTTAGTCGCACATCAGCACACTGTTCAGAATACCAATGCACAAACTCATTCTGTTTTAGCTGTCAAAGGTCATAGAAGATGAATGCAATGTGAGTGTGTATGCGACTATGAAGGAGAGATTTTATAACTTTTTATAGTCTGATGGACAGCAACTTGGTGTGATATGGAAGTCGCAAATGTCACTGACTAATGATTAAATGAAGGGATTGATGACAGAGAAGCCATGATGTGATCAGTACACTCATTTGTCTTTAAGTGTGAGTTATATACTTCTATCTGTTTGTCTTTGGAGAATATATTGTAATATACTAAACATTGCAGTTCGGTGGCATAGCGGTTAGCATGTCTGCCTCACAGCAAAAAAGTCCTGGGTTTGATTCCCGGGCTTGGGCATTTCTGTGTAGTTTGCATGTTCTCCTGCATGCAAGGGTTTTCTCCGGCTACACAGGTTTCCTCCCACAGTCCAAAGACGTGCAGATTAGGCTAATTAGGTGTTCCAAGCTTCCCCTAGGCGTGAGTGTGAGTGTAAATGCTTGTGTGTGTTGGCCCTGCAGTGGTCTGGTGAGCTGTTCAGGGTGTACCCTGCCTTCGCCCAGTGTCGGCTGAGATCTAATAAGATTAATTGGCTCAGCAAATCAGTGAGTAAACATCAAAGCTAGCGAGGTCATCACACCACATTAATACAGTGCTGATAGAAAGTAATTTTCCAAAATTTGTAGAAAGCAGAAAATTTTACACTTGAATGTTAGATACAAAAGTAGGGCCTCATATTTTATTATTTATTATTTATTTAATTTTTTTTTTTTTTGAGAATGTTGGCATTGTCCTCTCTTGCAATGATGGTGGTGTGTCACCTTCCTGAAACTGCAGATTGTCACAATCTGCTCCTGCCACCTCAAGGGTGCATCTCTATAAATCAGCCCCAAGGCACAACATGCACAAAACTGTACCTTCCCAAAATGTTACATGATGAACAAGGCCGTTTAGGGCCTATAAGACCTGGTCTGACCTGCTGCTGAAAAATATATGGTGTTCTGTAGATTCCTTTACATAGTCTTTACTGTTCAATTACACTTAAATTATCATTATTACACTTGATTTGTTCTGAGCGGTTTGAGAGTTGTCTCTTGATTATTATATGAATTGTACTTGATGCTGGTACACTGGATCCTACTATACAGTACAGCCATGGGCAGTGGATGTGCCTCTTACATCTTTTACACTAATTATATATTTATTTGCTATCCCACCAGGCAAGTGAAAAGTTCAGTTTGCTGCATGGTCACATGCTTTGGTTGCCTGGAAACTTGACTAAATTGGGTGGAAAGACAATGAATTAATAATAAATGATGAGCAAGTTAGCTCGTTTCATTCTTACAGGCTAAAGGAAACCGTATCTATCATGTATGTCTACCAAAGTTTCAACTGTAGGTTCTAATTTAAAACACTTATTTCTGAGTCAATGAGCTGTAGGGGTTTTTTTGCACCAGGGTTAATGATGTGTCCACTGCTGTACATCAATAAGGTCAAGCTAAATGTCCTGCTAAATGTCCGGAGTTAAGGGCAAATCTTTAAATGTTTCCGATAACATTTTTTTTGGTCTGCACTGTATTTTATAGGAGGTTTTCAGTTGTTTCTCCCATATGCATCTCTCTCTCTCTCTCTCTCTCTCTTTGTTTATATCTATTTATTTTTTTACTAAAGCATCTAATGTGCACTAGTGGCAATAAAGCTTGATTTTGGTGTTTAAACATAGTTCCAAGCATGCTCCAAGAAGTTCAGATGTTGCACTTTAAAGGGTTGCTTTCAGGAAGGGATTATTTTCTGAGACCCTTTCACACAGATTGCATTTATGAAAGAGGGGAAAAAAAGCAATTTTGTCAACTGCTCTTTATAAAACTTTGAAACTCTGTGACATCTCATCTCATCTCATCTTCTGGGTCATGCCAAGTCTGGATACCATACCGAGCAAAGGCAGGTTGCAACCTTTGCAGCTCACCAGATCAGCGCAGGGCCAACATAGACATACAATCATTCACACTCACAGTCACACTTAGGGGCAATCGAGAATATTCAATTAGCCTAATGAGCACTCAGAGAAAACTCAGACAAGCACAAAGAGAACATGCAAACGCCACACAGAAGTGCACCTCGCCCCGTGCTCACAACCAGGACCTTTTTGTTGTAAGGCAGATGTGCTAACAACTACACACTGTGCATTCCTTAATCTCTGTGTAACACTTATTTTACACAGTATTTTTTTTTCCATTTTCTCAAGGGATGACTAATTTATTCAAAACTCATTTTTTTAATTATCACTAAGCAATCAAAATGAATAAAATATTTAAAGTAGGTACCACAATGTTTTCATTCATTCATTCATCTTCTTCCGCTTGTTCCTGGGTCGGGTCGCGGGGGCAGCAGCCTAAGCAGTGAGGTCCAGACTTCCCTCTCCCCAGCCACTTCCTCCAGCTCTTCCGGGGGGACAACAAGGTGTTCCCAGACCAGCTGAGAGATATAGTCCCTCCAGCCACCTTAACTGGCTCCTCTCAACACGGAGGAGCAGCGGTTCTACTCCGAGCTCCTCCCGGATGACAGGATATCCCACCCTATCTCTAAGGGAGAGCCCTGCACCCTGCGAAGGAAGCTCATTTTAGCCGCTTGTATTCGTGATCTTGTTCTTTCAGTCACTACCCAAAGCTCGTGACCATAGGTGAGGGTAGGAACGTAAATCGACTGGTAAATTGAGAGCTTTGCCTTCCGGCTCAGCTCCCTCTTCACCACGGTGGACCGGTACAAGCTCCACTCTACAGAAGAGGCTGCACTGATCCACCTGTGAACAGAACCGGTGAAAAAGGGCAGAATTGGTGGAGTCAAACCAACTCTGGAAATGATTTCGACATGTTGTTACCAATGCGGACCAAGCTCTGGCTCCGGCAATACAGAGGCCGAACGGCCCGTAGCAATGGATCCGGTATACCATATTCCGGGAGGACACCCCACAAGATAACCCGAGGGACATGGTAAAAAACCTTCTCCAAGTCTATAAAGCACACGTGGACAGGTTGGGCAAAATCCCATACCCCCTCCAGGATCCTGTAGAGTGTGTAGAGCTGGTCAAGAGTTCTGCGGCCAGGACGAAAACCACATTGTTCCTCCTGAATCCGAGGTTCAACCATCGGCCGGATCCTCCTCTACAGTACTCCTGAATAAACTTTCTCAGGTTGGCTGAGGAGTGTGACTGCATGATAGTTGGAACACACCCTCCGGTCCTCTTTTTTACAAAGGAGAACTACCACCCCAGTTTGCTAATCCAGAGGTACAGCCCCTGATGACCACACGATGTTGCAGAGATGTGTCAACCAAGACAGTCCTACAACATCCAGAGCCTTGAGGTATTCACAGCGGATCTCATCCACCCCCGGAGCCCGGCCACCAAGCCACAACTTTTTAACTACCTCGGCGACCTCTGCCACAGTGATGGGCAGACCCCCCTCTGAACCCCCAGGCTCCGTGTTGGTGGGATTGAGGAGGTCCTGGAAGTATTCCTTCCACCAGTCGAGGTGAGCAGCTCCCCACTTCCACTGTAAACAGTGTTTGTTGAGTACTGCTTCCCCCTCCTGAGGCACCACAATGTTTTCATTTCTTTCTTTTAATGACTAAATCATTTACTATGCTTATCAGAGTAGTTACACCTTCCATTTTTTGAGTATATAGTGTATGACTTGGTTTCATTATTGATTACTTAGTTTCACATTTAATTCTATTTAGTATAAAATTAACAGACACATTATGAAACCACAGTAAGACCTCAGAAACTTTAAATTATACCATCCATCTATCACTCAGAGTTAAGAAATGCCCTCTGTTGGCAGCTAAAGCTACTGCAATGCTAACATTGCGTGACTGCAAAGAAAGTAAAGAAGGAAAGAAGTATCAGTGGAGCAGAATAAATCTTTGGTTTTGTGTGATTCTGACTTCATTTTCTGAATCATGCATGATCTATAACCTTGGTTCCCAAAGTGGAGTCTGGGAATGATCACAATCTTATTATAATCATAGCAGAGCTTCTGTGGAGTCCTATACCTAAAAAAAAATCCCTTTCTATATTATAAAATGCATGCATTTATCATGTTTTTTTTTTTTCTGCCACAAGCTGGGTTGTCTCTAATTAGTGGACATGATGGCAAGTGTCCTACAGTAATGTACCAAAAAAATTTTTTAATGATTCACTAGATTTTTTTATGTACGAGACTCCACAGGAGCTCTGTTATGATTGCATATGTTCCATTAGTAATAATAATGCTAAGACTTCAAGATTTTGCAAGACTTTCAAGATTGTATTTTCTGTCATTGGGCCACAACAGAGATAGGAAGTAACTGGACAATGTAATTTTGGACTTTATATAATAGTAATAATAAAAGTAATAATAATAATAATAATAATATAATTTATTATATACTGTATACGTTTAACAAGATCAGCTACCTATCAGTAGAGACATCTATTGAGAGCTCCACTTTTAGGCGGTGCCTAAATCTATATAATATTTATTATTAATATAGAAACCGCTACCCTCTATTGCCAACCTTGGTGCAACTTGTTCACACTATTGTTGGCTTGAACCCTGAAGATGCCTAAGCCTTCTGTGTCTGGAAGTCCAAATAAGCAAAAATGTCCATGCCCTCTTCACCGTCAATCACAGTGGCAGTACCCCTTTATGTGCATCTATAAGCCCCTGCATGCAGAAGAGGGCATATATCTCTTTCCTCTGATTATACTATGTCCCTGTATTGATAGCATGAGCAGCCGTTTGAAAAGATGCATTTGGCTGATTTCACATGTCTTAGAGGGGCATGTTATCCTTCACCCTGCTGGGTTGGTAGCTGTTGTCGGAGTAGGGAAAGCTGTATGAGAACTGGGCAATTGGGAATGAGAACAGAACAATTTAGGGAGAAAAAAGTGAGAAATGTGCTTTTTTTGCTTGCAATATGAATGTGTAATGTCAACGTCACGTACACGTAGTAATCGTATATCTGGGTACTCCGGTTTCCTCCCACGGTCCAAAGACATACACATGAAGCTGATTGGCTTTAACCAAATTGCCCCTAGGTGTGAGTGTAAATGGTTGTATGAGTGTTGGCAACGCGATGGTCTGGCAAGCTGTGCAGGGTGTACCCTGCCTTTGCCCCGTGTTGGCTGAGATAGGCTCCAGAATCCCCGTCACTCTAATAGAATTAAACAGTCCAGATATTATGAGAGTGACAAGGTGAATGGCATGAGGGGTTATCTATTTATTTATTTATTTATTTATGTATTTATTATGTTTGGAGGAAGAAAGAGGCAGCTTACACAAAGTGTAGCTCTGAAACTTAGGTTTTTCAGTTTTCACTCATATAATCAATATGCAGTAGATATGCTCAAATTGTATCTCAGTTGTAGCCCAATGACAGAAAATACAATCTTGAAAGTCTTAACATTATTATCACTAATGGAACGTATGTACAAATGTTCTAATGCTTAACATTTTGAGTTAAATTAGGAGTAAAAATTACTTTCACACCATGTTCTTATTGCCTTTTTCTTAGACAGGCCATTAGATAGCCATCATGGGAGATATTTATTACTTCTAGCTGCTGATGATACTGCATGTGCTGATGAATGCTCTTGTTTTACTGCTAAGAGGATTTAAAAACCAGATATTACAATAATACATTTTAAAAAGTACACTAAGTGTTATAAACCCAACTGAAAATGGTTATATTACATCTAATAGCTTTAATTCATTCCACAAGCAGCTGAGTAATTCTAATCTGTTAGTACAGAGGCAGCAAGGTGTCTCAACTGAAGGGGATGATATTGGGAAGGCCTAATGCCCAGTACATTTGTTCTACAATGATACACATTGTCACTCGCTGGAATATTGGGCTTTCTTGGCTGATGGTGCAGTAGAGGACCCGACTGTCCTCCAGTCATACCTGACTCAGAATGGGGACTGGTGAACAAGTGTAGCAGGGTTTAGGTGCTGCAGTGGATTCGTGAGCTGTTAGCTTTAATTAGGCCTCCAGCAACAGAGCACAGAGCAACAGCATCAAAGGTCAGATATACATCAGTAGTGCTATAGGAAATGTCGGCTTTCAGTAGCGGGTTTAGCCTGCGGGCCTGAGATTCAGGAGAGGAGGCAGAGAGAATGAACTTTCAACTAGGAAATGCTTAATAAGGATGAGCTTAGGCTTCCTTGTTTATCATTCTAATGACCAACATACTGACATGTTATGCAAATGCATGACACAAAGGGAATGATGAGGGTAAAAAAAGCAGAAGGAGGATTTTATTAAGGTTTTACGAGGTTAGGAATGCATGATACCACCATTGCAATGTCAGGGGTGGACAAGTCACTGGACAAAACCTTTGCTGTGATGGTGTGTTAAAAAAACACAGCAAATACAGGTTACCATAACTTTATGTGGTGTAAATGCAATTGTTTAGTGTCACTGGGAGTTAAAAGGGGTCAGCCTAAATTTCATGCTTGGGAAGAGGATAAATAATAGTAAGTAGTTGAGACAAGTGCACAATTTAAGGCATTCTATTAAGTGAGATAATAACAATTGATTTTTTGGGACTATTGAGACTATACGCATGTGGAAACATACAATACCAAGGTCACATTGTTAAGTTTACAATAAATAACAATGAGTTAGAATTAATTCAAATGTATAACATGTACTGTGTAATATCGTTAGTGCTGGATATTTTAATATGATTAAATTCCAAGGGCTCTGCTGACTGCTACAATTAATTGGTAAATCAAGAAATTGGCCAGAAAAAGAAAGGGTTTTTTTATTTATATTATTAATTTAAATGTCATTATTTATTTATAGTTATGTCAACAATTTCCACCAAACTGAGTTGTCAGATATAACTTAATTATCTTATTAAAACTACTTGAACTATCTTATGTGCAACCAAAATGCCTGTATTGAGCAATTCCAACACTATCTGGTCAATTTGGAATTAATGTACCGGTCAGTGTCCAGCTAACTCAGCTCATTTACATCAACAAAATGCTATTTCTTATACTTTACTTAACTGCAAAGATTAATGCAGACATAAAGATAGTTCCTTATACCGACTCAGCCCACTTATGTAAATGTAACTGAACTTGGACGTCTGTTATTCAACTGTATTTTGTAACACCAACGAAACCATCCTAAGTTTCTACTTAAATAAGTGACAACCAGTTGATTTGTTTTACTTACTTGGTTTTTACTGTTGTAATTGTACTAATTTTAAGTCGGCTAATCAATTCAGATTATGTCAACAATTTTCGCACAGTATCCTAAACATAAATTCAAATCTTTGACTTTGAGGTTGATTCTGTGAAATCAGAACTAGAACTTATTACCAATGAAACACAACACAGTGCCATAGGGTATTTATTGATTAAGTAAAAGCAGTGTGGTATTAGTTTTCTAACATTTACCAAAAAGGGTTTTATATAGAGGCTGGTGCTAGATGTGTAATGGGTTTGGAGAGAGAAGTTAAAATCTGCAGTGGATTTGCTGTGTATTTTTGTTTCTCTCCCTCTCCAATCCTCTTTGCCTTTGCATAATTCTCCATGTCAACACAGAATCTATTGCAGTCTCAACTGGGTCCATGCACATATATGCTATATATCCATATGCTATATATCCATATATTTTGTCAAATCACAATAAATCCATTAACAACTAAGAATACAAACAGCATGAAAAACACTTTTAACACATAGAAAAACTTCTCTAAGACTAGCACACTAAAAAAGAATAAAAAGGATGAAAAATCCACCAACAGTCAATTTCATAAAGTTATTTAGGCAGAGATGTACAGTGTACCAAGGTACCTCACTCCTCATCACTATCTGCAATGCCTGCATCATTTACAACTTCCAAAGAATTAATTTAAGCTCTCCATAAAATGATTACTATTAGCAAATAAATGATCGAAATGAACTACTCCCCAAACTTCCACAAACAAATGTGACCCGCTTCAGCATAATACAAATTAATTAGATAATTTGACATACTGAGATATTGATATGTTTGGAAAGAGAATGTAAGGGTAAATGCTTTAAAATGCTAATCAGCAAATGCTATGTTTGAGAAAATTACAGTTACAGAACCAGTTTCTGAATGTCTGCATTCAGCATCCATACACTAAATGAATTCGGCTCTCAACCAATCAGTGTGAACTTCCTAGCATCATCCTAGCAACAGATGAGTTCTATAACACCGAGTTATGTCTTTAAAGGAGACATGAGAAGAAGTTTTGAGGCTTCTCAATAGTTTACCATATATATGATTTGGGGATCCTTCTGGGATTCTGTAAGTAGGAAGAGTTTTCTGGTACCAAATATAAATAATTAGGAAATCCCCTGAGAAATCAGGAAAGCAGATTGAAAATCGGCAACATAAGTGGATATTTCCATTGTTTTACAACAATGTGAACATGGAACCCTGTCTAAAACAAGTATTTTAGAATGGATAGATTGTGTTTATAGATATTTGAACTTGGTCATGTTGAAGATTGTGCTTTGAAAGATGTATTTTGGCGATATCGCATTTTCATCCGGGTAAGCCATTTTCAACTTAATTACTTACTGACTGGCTGAGAGGAGATATCACGGTTTGCTTATAAACTGCAATGGCGTTTATCGCGAGATGGAAAGAAAGGTCCAATAGGCATGCTTGGTAATAGGGGATAATCGCATTTTGATGACAACTGAATGCAGCAGTTAGATTCAGCCTTTGAAATGTTCTGATATTTATATATACAGACATATCGTGTTGGCTCATATGCTCATATGCTTCATTCTACAATCAACTTTTATGATCATTTACTCAATTTCCTTCTGTATTGATCAATACATGAAATTGTGCTAATTTATTTGTGGCTATCTTGGTTAAAATGTGCTTTTGCTGCACAAATTAAATTTAAATGTGGCTCTTATCCAGGCAAATAAAATGAACAAAGTCTTTCAGAAAAAAGACATGTTAATCCCAAGACGAGACTGCTGTCTTTTTGACTGTGTATGTGAGTTTATGAAGTGGAGAGACAATCTTTCCCATGGCTCTTATATTTATATTATGTTTGCAACAAGATGAGCCTTACATGGTTACATAAGGGAATAAATCTCAAGCCTTACCCAACAAGACAATGTCTTTCCTATTTTTCAGATTTTTATATACATTCTTCCATGGCTTCCAGGAGGACCCTACAAAAACAATATTTTGTAACAGTCGGTATGTTTTCCATCATGGGCAAACCTTCAGAACTGATTTGGTTCTAATTTATTAATTTATTTTTAATTAGCTGTTATTGTTGTATTAGTTTCAAAAAAGAATAAAAAAAGTGGTGAGTTTGGTGAGTCTGGTGATAGAATAAGTGTTTATAGCTTCAATAACATAATAGTTGATAAAAGACCTGCTTTAATGTAAAAGGTAAAGATTATTAATGTTTTAATAGGGATAAAAAAAAGTTTAGTTATTATTGGAAACTCATCCGCTGTGCTGATAATTGACTGACCTGATGCATCACATGACTCTCTTGTCAATTTTCCTATAACAGATGCTCCACTGTGTTTTATTCCTTAATTAAAACATTAAAAAAAAATTTAAAAAATACAAAAAAAAAACCTTCTAACACAAAGGCTGGAAGGCCAATTTAATTTGTTTGTGCTATTGGAAAGAAAATCTTACTTATTTGTTTATTTCGTTCTTTCTTTTTTTATTTGTCCTGGAGATTGCAATTCAAAATCTCTACTCTGCAAAAAGTCCTTTCTTTATCACTTTATCTCAACTATTGAGTCCTGGATGAGATACTGGTGTTCAAACTGTGATCTGTGTAGTTGACAGTGTGTGTGTGCGTGTGTGTGTGTGTGTGTGTGTGTGTGTGTGTGTGAGAAAGAGAGACTGAGAGAGAGAGAGAGATAGAGAGCTCTGGACATACATGGGAGAAGGCAGAGATTGTGGTTTGAGCTTCATTGTTTGTAAACATCATCTCAGCTTTCTCACCTCATTTTAAATATGGATTTGGCAGGCTTTTCAGGGAAAACAGACTGAGTAGGCTACCGGCAGCAATAATGCAGGTATACAGTCTCACACCTATCCTCTTTCTCCCTATCCTCCTGCAGCATGAGAGGCCAATTGATTTATGATGTTCCTTATGCTCAGTTTTCTGTGTGTAATGCCCTTACAGATTAGGGTTTGTGTGTGTGTGTGTGTGGGGTGTGTGTGTGGGAGAGAGAGAGAGAGAGAGAGAGAGAGAGAGAGAGAGAGAGAGAGAGAGAGAGAGAGAATGCCATCGACCTTCGGGTCTCCATGACCGCAAGATAAACTACCTCTGATAAGGAAATAGACAAATAAATAGCTTTGGCTCTTTAATGAGTGAGACTTCCTCAATCTCCTAATGGACTTCTTGTAAGAGTTGGTCAATTTATTTCACTTAGCTTGGACTGTGTTTAAAGGTTAACACAGGTAGAGATGTGTTAATAGTGTGTAAATCTAATTCCAGGTCAGGCCCCCTCATAAATGATAATCCATTATATTAAACTATGCACTAATGAAATCATTTAAATGCTTTTTGTGAATAAAAACTGCTGAGACCAATTTTAAAAACATAATGCATGCAGTGAAAACAAAATGTGCATCATAGTACCCTAGAGGTTTTTCTCAAACTGAATAATAAGCTAGGCTACAAAGCTGGACCTTATGTGTATACCCATGTTTCTGGTCAAATAAAATTTAGCACTAAGGGGAAGGAAAGAAAAGCAAAGAGAGAGAGGGGAAAAGAGAGAGAGAGAGTGGGAGAGAGGTGAGAGTGAACAAGATTAGGCACTCTGAAGGTGACCTGTGGGTGGTTTGCCATAGACAGATTATATCAAAGGTGTCTGTGGTAATCAGAAGCCTGAGGCCCCTGAGGCTCCAGCACATGTCAGTCTTCATCAACACTGAGGCCTTGTTCAGGCCTACACCTTGCAATTCTTTGTTCTCCCAGTGATTTTCCGCCAGCCAGATTTCCAGTGATCTTCTCCCACCAGCACACATGGAACGCATCAGCTATTTCCAACAGAAGAGATGTGACAGTTGTGGCACAGAGAAGGAGGCATGGGGACATCCCAACACTCCATGAAACATCTTACAGCTATACCTTACTGTTTATTCACAAAACGTTATCATAAACATCATGATAATTTTACATTATTATTATTATTATTATTATTATTATTATTATTATTATTATTATTATTATTATACATTTCTGTAACTCAACAAAAAGGTTCTGGGTTGCAGTGTTCCTTCTGTTTGCATGGGTTTCCTTTGGGTGCTCCAGTTTCCTCCCAAAGTCTGAAGACATGTTGATTAGGTCAGCTGGCTACTCTAAACTGCCCATTGTTGGGAATCTGAGTGTGAACTATTGTTCATCGCTGTGTTAGCCATGAGAAAGGCAACTTAAATTTGGCTCTAGCTTCCCCTGTGACCCTGATGGATAAGCGGTATAGATAAAGGAAGGACAGTGCCTTACATATGCATTCGCCTTCTTGAACTTGAAGTAAGGGTTGGGACAAAATTATTTACATGCATACATACATACTTAAATTAAAAAAATTTTTTTTTTCAAACTATCAGTTAGTTATAACAAATAGATAGAATTCATCTATTCATCCATTATACAAAATTTTTGACAAGGTTGCGGGAGAAATTGTTTTGCAGGATTTTGAATAGATTTGTTTATTAAAAATTTTGCCCAATAATATTTTATTTGGAACTAATTTTGTCTTATCATTAATTTAAATTTAGATAGTTCCATTTATTTTTTTATTTTTTATTTTATTTTGTTTTGTAAAAAAGTTGTAGTTCCATGTTTTATGTTTAGTTTCCAATTTATCTTTTTTATTTCTCTTTTTCTCTTTTAAAGTTTTCAATGTCAATTTTTTGCTATCCCTGATTTTATACTTACGTAAAGCACTTGGAGCTGCATTCATATATGTGACCCATCAATCAACTCTGGTATTATCTATCACATTTTGGCCTCTATGAGTTATGCATATTTCCATATTCCTAATTCAGTAAGCTCCATTTGGTACCAAAATCAATCATTTAGCATGTCTGGTTGCTGGGATATGGCGAATTTAGGAGATTTCAAAATGGTTAAAAAGATGGAACTTAGGAACCAATGAACTTCAAACGTCCCTAGCAACCACCACTCTATATAAAAAATAACACCTTGAAGTTATTTAAGTACATTGAAAGATACTAACAGTTATTTTTTTATACTGTATTTATGCAGATTTCTAGTATCAAAAATGACGTGCAAAAAAAAAAAAAAAAAAACTCTTTTTACCAGACAAAAAATCTACACATTTTACAAACTAGTTAAATTAATCTAAAACTGACCAAGCACATTCGAATGACTCATGAATGGGTGTAATAATTACATTCCTATTCTTTTCTCTTGATAACATGCACTGATAAAAAAGAAGGCTTTGTCAGGATTTATAAAGGCGGTGACGCCCAACCGAACATGGCAAAATATATCTTCTTGCAAGCTAATTGAGTCTTTCTTTGTTTTCTTTGCAGGCTTATTTATAACACCTGTTTCTTTCTTTCTATTTTTTCTTTTTTTTTTCACCCATGCAACTTAGAAGTGATATATAAATAAATAAAATGAACTAATAAATAGTAGAATAATAATGCATAATAATAATACATTTTATTATTATTATTATTATTATTTATTTATTTATTTATTTATTTTTTATTGTTATTGTGGTTTCTATGGAAGCTGGAACCAAACCCAGCTGATGTCAGGCGAGAGGCAGGGTGCAACATGAATGGGTCTCCAAACTATTGCAGCCGTAACACAGAGATGAACGTTTCCGTTATATCTATATGCAATTTAGCTTAGGCTGTTGACCTAATACTCATGCCTTTGTATGGTAGGAAGAAACCAAAGCACCCACAATAAACCTATATAAGCACATGGAGAACATACCCTGCAGAAATACCCCACTTGGCTGTGTGGTTTGAACTCAGAACATTTCTGCTGTAATATGACAGTGTTAACCATGATACCACTATGCCACCCCCATTAAACTCTTTACTTTAAAAATGTAAAAAGAATATGAAAAATTCCACAGATCATTTGAAGAAACTGGACACAGGAAACCAGGCACTGTACAATAACTAGCTTTGAAAGAGAAGTGTTGTGGCACTGGCTAGATTTGGTGGAAACCGAACACTCTTTATCATGAAAAGACCATCACCATAGTGGTGGTAATGTCATGTTATGAGGGTGATTTTCATGAGCTGGATGAAGCTAAATGAAAGGGAATCCTAGAAGAAAAATCTAAATTTACTTAACACAAGATTCACCATCCAAAAGAACATTAATCCTTCCAAAGCTATTCTAAAGTGGTTCAAACTCATGAACATAAAAGTGTTAGAATTGGCCAAATAAATAAGTAAACAAACAAACAAACAAACCAATTAATAAATAAATTACTACTACTACTAATAATAATAATAATATGAAGAAGAAGAAGAAGAAGAAGAAGAAGAAGGAGAAGAATAAGAATAATAATGTATATTTTCAAATGTTGAATAACTTTGTTATTTGTACATATATTTAAAAAGTGCTGAAGGAATTCTTTGAAAGTATTAATCTATGGAAGGAATAAACATATTTAAAGTCTGTAAAGTTCATTAATCACTACAAAGAACATTATCCAAAAGAACATTAACCCTTCCAAAGCTAGAGTTGTTCAAAATCATGAACATGAAAGCGTTAGAATTGGCCAAACAAACAAACAAACAAACTAATCAATTAATTAATTAATAATAATGTATATTTTCAAATGTTGAAATGCTAACTTTGCTGTTTGTACATATATCTAAAAAGTGCTGCAGGAATTCTTTGAAAGTATTAAACTATGGAAGGAATAAACATATTTGAAGTCTGTAAAGTTCATTAATCACTACAAAGACAGTATGAAACTCCAAAAGCTTAAAGACTATAAATCACGTTGGTTAGATATTTAAGTATCTGTAACAGCAGATGAAGCAAACTAGTTTTATACATTGCACAGCCAAAAAAGCTGTGCACTGTAATATTTTGTTTGTCCACCTTTATCCTTGGGTACAGCATGCAATTGCCATGGCATTAATGCTTCAGTTGGTCAGGTCGAGGCTCAGCAACTTATGTGGCAATGAAATGAAGTCATATCAATCCATCAATGATATTTTTTTTTACCTGATGGCACAGATATAAAATTGAGGCTCAAATAGAGAAAGAGTGGTTCAGGGAGTATGACGAATAATTTTCATACATAAAACTGACACCACAGAGTCTTGACCTATCTTGGTCTATTGAAAGTCTTTGGGATATGCTGGAGAAGACTTCCATTTTCCCATCGTCAATTCAAGATGTCGGTGAAAAATAAACACAACTCTAACTGTACAGAAATAAAAGTTGCCATGTTGCCTAAACTTGTTGAAGCAATGCCATGGCGATTATGTGCTGTTATCAAGGCTAAATGCAGGGCAATATGATAGTAGCGTGAAGGACGTTTTGTTTTTTGGGCTGGGTAGTGTATGTCTTTGATATAAAAATTGTTGGAATGAGTCTAAAATGAACCAAAGCATTGCAGAATCAACCAATTAGACTAATTAAAGAAAGAGACTAGAATAATACATTAATTTGCCAAACTGCTTAATCCTACTTTGGTTGCAGGGAAGCTGGAGCCTATCTTAGCTGACTCTGGGTGAAGGAAGGGTACAGTCTGAGCAGCTCACTAGTTCATCGCAGGACCAAGATACACAAACCATTCACAGTTACACCGAGGGGAAATCTGGAATATAATGTGAATATAATAATGTGAACTGCACCACCCAAATATGAATATAGAATTCATCTTCTCTTCAGCTGCTTTCCGAGTCTGCTGTTGGTTATCTTATTTTGTAAATAATGGCATCCCATCCAGTGCCATTCATTTTCCATTAAAATCCCAGACATTTTCTCTGTTTTTCCTATTCGTTGAATATCGTCCCCGTTGCTGCTTCACAGAGCTTATGTTTTAAATTATTCGCATCAAAAGATTTCAGTGCTTTATAAGAGGAAATGTTACTAGTGTGGTCCTTTTTCATACTATTGCTTTCAGTTGCAGTCTATTCCAAGCTTTGGGGAGTTTTTATTTTATTTTTTATTTATTTATTTTGCTATGTGTATACTTAGGGGCACAGTGGCTTAGTGAATAGAACTGTAGCCTAACAGCGAGAAAGTTTGGGATTTGAATCATGGCCAAGGGCCAAGAGCTGTAGACTGTGACATATTTAGGGTGTGTAACACCTCCTGCAAAGTCAGTTGGAATGAATAAGTGGTACAGGTATGAATGGATGTTTATATTTAACCCCATTCTATAGAGAACCATTTTATATCACTCCATCCTGGTAGTCCTACTGCACTTAAAGAGAGTACTCAATTTATTAACAGCTATGAAAAATGTTAAGATTAACTTTAATCCAAATGTCTAAACTTAAAATAACAAATTTGGTTCACTTGAGAATCTGGAGTCAGAACAAATGTTCCTAATCATTAATCTTTAGTCAAATACATTTTAGCCCTTTTTGGATTGGCAAAGAGAAGACTGAAACATTGCGGTGCATGTCAGTTTTTTTGGGGTTTTTTTTTTGTATTAATTATTATTATTATTATTATTATTATTATTATTATTATTATTATTATTATTATTATTTAAGTTGATTAGAGTGTTTATAGAACATGATCATCCCTCTTTAAAATATCTACATTTGTTGCAGCCTAAAATGAAGACATCTGTATTTGTATTTGGCATCTGTATTTACTCAATGCAACTAATAACAGCCAAAGAAAAAATATATTAAAAAACAATCCGGAAAAGAAAGAAAATCACTGCAATAGTTAAAGGATCAACCAAAAAAATAAATAAATAAATAAAAAATAAATAAATAAATAAAAAAAAAAAAAATAATAATAATAAATTTAAAAAATTAAATAATAAAAAAAAAACCTTAAACTTAATTTGGTGTAACTAATCACCATCTTTATTGCATACCAAGTTATTTGGATATCACCTGTTGCCATGAAACTATCTATTCCTAAAACATTTTATTGCTTAGAAGTGCAGTTTAAAGGAAACAGCCAATTATGTGTGGCAAAGCACAGTCAAAAGATTTCAGAGTTAAAATTTTGGTCAGGTACAAAGCTTATTCAATCCTAGGAACACAGTAAAGATCATAATAAAGAAATGGAAACTGTTTAGTACTGCTAGAATCCCTTCAAACTTTATGAAAGAATGAGGAGAAAAACTGGTCAGAGAGGCTACCAAGGCCTGAAAGTTGTCATTGGTAAGAAGGTTTGCCTTCCAACATCACAATGAACAGAATGTGACCATACAGTGGCTGAAGGAGAAAAAGATGAGGTCCTTGCAAGGTCTAGTTACATCCCAGACTTAAACCCCATTAAAAATCAGTGGAATGACTTAAAAGTTGCAGTCCACCAATGATCAATTTCAATGAATTTGACAAGGGCCACAGCGGGATGGCTAAATAATGGGTTTATCTATCTCCAAAATGGCAGGTTTTGTAGGGTGTTCCTGATATTCACAATAAGTAGGGGAGAGTAGGGCACATTGAACACAGGGGCATCTTGAACCTTTGGCCATAACTTTTTTGTTTTCAAGGCTTTCAGACAGATGTCGCTAATGTATATGCCTTTAGAGACCAGCTAATGAGTCGCCATAATAGCTGTAAAGAATCTTTTTTTCAACAAATTTAGGCGATTTTGCCCATTTTCAACACCTCCAAGTAAATTTTTGATGGTAAATTGTGACTTTTCCTGTCAGCACTGTGTACTAGAAAATACCTGTCACTGTAGTAGCATTTGATAGTCTGTGGTAAAGGTTTATTAACATAAACTTAGAAGACTTCCATTGTTTCAGACATAGCATTAAGATCATGAAATTCACAATGGTGGCAAGTGGGGCACTTTGGATCATGTATCCTGGGGCAGGTTGAACCATGGTTCAAGGTGGCCCAACCATGGTTCAAACATGTCTCAAGATCAGTCACAAGTGAATTGTTGAATATAATTAATTATTCTTCACCATTGCAGACAATAATGGTACGGAAGTATACAGCAAAAACCAATCGCGGAAAGGCAGATGGAAGATAACGAAGAGAGCCTTTCCGGAGGTGATAAAAGGACCATCTGTTTGGCAAGTCAGTCGGGACTTGAAGACCAACAGGATCACTCTGACATGTATGTCAAAAAATACCAGTGACCAAGTAATGAGGACAATTTTGTAACTTTTCATTTGAAGTGCCACGTTTGTATAGGAGACTTACTGAAGAGCAGTCAAACTGTGTTCTCATTTTATGTAACATGCTTTATTGTTCATAAACTTTTCATTTTTGTATTAAACATTAAATATGTTTGCTCATTTATTCATTTTTGTGACTGGTTCAACATACCCCATACCAGAGTTCAAGGTACCCGGATTCAGGGGCACACTGAACCATGTTGATGTCTTGTCTTAAAGTTGAAACATTTCAGTGAATGGATAGGAGGTAACCATTGCTGGTGCTGTAGTTTATTTATGGGGCCCTAAGCTTTATTTTGACGAATTTAGAATATACATCCTGTTGTTTCCCTAGCTTGTAAACAAAGAAAACCAAAAAACCTGTTCAAGGTGTCCCACTCTCCCCTACCTACCAAAGGTAGTCCATGGAAGTACAACCAGTGAACTGGCAAGAATGTCATGGGTGCTCAATGCTTATTGACACATGTGGGAAGTTAAGGCTAATATGCCTGGCCTTATCCCACCAAAAAACTGCATTTGTATGTATGTATATATGTATGTATACACACACAACATCTATGATGTGAGTGACTAGCATGGCTGCCTCATGACTCCAAGGTGTAATGCTCAATCTTTTGGTCTGCATGGTGTTTTACCTGTTCTTTTTACATTCATATTCCCAAAACATGCTGGTAGGTTGATTGACTACACTAGGTGTGAATAAATGTTTCAACATGTGTCTACATGGATCGGCATCCCATCCAGCATAGATTCCCTGTGTTCTTGGAACAGACTCCAGAGCTGACATGACCCCATCCAGGGTAAAGATGTTTTGGTTTATTTTAGAGGTGGAGATTATGTCTGTACCCTTATTTGCATATTCAAGCATATAATGCATCAGTATTTGATGTAGCACAAATTTCTTATAAATCATGTTTATAAGACAGGCTGAAACCCACATCAAAATTAAATATACGTCAATATCATTGCAAAAATTTGCATCACCTTCAGCGAATTGGTGAAAAAAATGCACCTCTATAGAAAACTTCTTAGAGCATAAGATAAATATTAAAGCAATCAAGACTAAGCAGTTTTTATGAGCAAGCTCAAACATTTTTATTCCTCAGACACACCATATTTAGTTTCCTTGAATGTGCCTGATTAAGATGGCTAGAGAGCTGAAACATGTTTACTCTTTTAAGGCATGTTTGTGTCATAAAAAGCTATGAGCACTCAAAGGTCAAAAGCAAATGGCTTTTACATGGCTAGAGAAAGAGGGGTTAAAAAATGATTGAAACATTTTTTATCTATCTATCTATATTTCTATCTATCTATCTATCTGTCTGTCTGTCTGTCTGTCTGTCTGTCTGTCTGTCTATCTATCTATCTATCTATCTAT
>JBCNYH010000001.1:48468927-48491103 GCA_039654325.1 Tandanus tandanus | reverse complement strand
CTGAGATGGGTGCCAGCCTCCCCGCGACCCTAATTAGGAATAAGCGGTTCAGAAAATGAATGAATGAATGAATGAATAATAATAATAACAATAATAATAATTATAATAATTAATTAATTCATTCATTTTCTGAACTACTTAATCCTAATTAGGGTCGTGGGGAGGCTGGCGCGGGCAGAGTACACCTTGGACAGCTCGCCAGGCCATCACAGGGCATATTATTATTATTATTATTATTATTATTATTATTATTATTATACAACATTATAGTTATACTTTTTTCCCCTACAGCAAACTTGCATAATTAGACAGTGCTAAAAGCACAGGTAATTGTTGCTATCAGCAGTAAACACATTAAAGTCTATTAAAACGCAATTGCATGTTGCTTTCCTCACTTGCATTTGCAGAGTTATCAGTGATAACACTCAAAGTAGCAGAGCTGTGCATATTTTCTTCAGCATGTCTACAATATAACACAATTTGGTTGCATTGCAAGAATATTGTGAAGAATATGAACTATGAAAGAGGTTTATTGTACATTCTCACAATACAGCATCCTTCATATAAATGAAGAAAACATTGCACTGTTTCCACTATCTCAGTTCACAGGGCTCTCATAGTGATAGTAAAGCTATTATGTTTGTGTTTTATTCTTTGTGTAGAGTTTAGTAACCATCATGTAGATGTTTTTAGTCAGCCTGACAGTGAAATGCACAACTTTTGCATAAGGTCACTGTAGCATGGATTAGCAGCCACTCTAACCATGTAAGATGGCACTTAGAGATAATTAACTTCTATTAGAGCAGACTGACACCCAAGGAGACTCAGTGGGAGAGGAATAGCAGGGGAAAGGGCTGTTATGATAACCTTTTGCTCTGAAGGCAGTGAAGTGGAAGTGATATGTGTGATTCTTCCAAAATTGTAAACTGCATTTCTGACCTTGTACAAGAGCATATAAATGCTCTGCCAGCTGAGGATTAAATAAGTGCCGAAAAGTCAGTATTCGCTATGCATTATGGTCATGATTCTTCAATTTGTATGAAAGTCCTTTGCTCGCTTCTATTCTCCCCTGTGCCTGTTGATCCCATGTACAGCATTTAAGTAAAGAATGAATGTGACCTCATGAAAGAGCTCAAGACTGAGTCACAACCTCAAGTATTTTTGTTGTCAGGAAAACATGGAACATGAACAAATGGATTTACCATGTGAATATCACTGATATCAATTCACACCATAATCCAGACTCTGATTTTAAAAATAAATGCAAAGGGAGAACTTAACTATTACTGCAAACGTGCAAACTCCACACAGAAACACCCTTGGACAATATTTAAACCCTGAACCCTCTTTTTGTGAGCTGACAGTGCTAACCACTGAGCCACAGTTCCCCCCGCTTCAAGGGACTGATTTCATTTGTTATTCATATGTATATAATATGTTGATTTATGGGAGGCACGGTGGCGTAGAGGTTAGCATGTCCACCTCACAGCAAGAGGGTTCTGGGTTTGAGTCCCGGGCTTGGCATGGTTATAGCTGTGCAAGCATGTTCTCCCATGCTTGGGTGGGTTTCCTCTGGGTGCTCAGGCTATGAGAGAAAAATCTTGAAAATGCACACTGCGTGTATGTGTGTGTTTGTGTTGGGGGTGTGTGTGTAAGGTAGGTGTGGTTGGTGTGAATATGTGTTTGAGAACAGGAGTCTGCAGACAGAATTCAGCACCCTAGATTTAAACTCTTTTACCCTTTAAACAGTTTACCCTTAATCCAGGAAGGCATTTGAGGATACCTGATGGTATCAAATGTTACTTTGTAATTGCGCTTTCTACAAAGCACTGACTTATAGAAGTGAATGACTGACAGAAAGCAAGACTTTCTCACACCGTTATTCTCTCCTTTTCCTTCCTGTGACACAAAGCCAGGGGGCAGGATTAACTAAAAATCTAAAATTGATACAAAAGAAAAACAGGTAACTCTGCTTATGACACAGTAGCCTATTAACATAAAATTTGAATAATATAGAAGGGGCAGTGTTAAAATTAGTGCTGGGGACACCAAATAAATTTGCATTTGAAGCAGACACAACAGCCTCATCAGATCTCCATTTTGCAATGGTACCCTATTGATCTGGTCAATGAAAATTTTTCTCTGTATTGTGCAGAGAATCCGGAAAGTACTCAGCCAGCTGGACCCACTCAGTATGAGCATCAGGAGAGGAGAGCAAAAACAGGAAGTTTCAGTGTGGTTAAAAAGATGCCTTGACATTGAAAAGCATGTCAAATATTTGAAAATGATTGGGCAAATTACCTCATTAGAGATGAAGGACCTTTTTTCTAGCTATTGATTCTTAGTCATCTGTCAGAACAGGGTTGCTGGAGATGTAAGTTGGTGAAGGGTTTTATGACGATGATAAAGTATACATCATCACTTTGACCATGCACCCTGACAAAAAAAAAACAGTAAATAACTCTGCGTAGCCTGACATCACACTAGTAAAGCAGATGATTTAGTGCTATTTGTTTTCGCTTTCTATTTATTTTGCATGATGGTGATGTTTTATGAGGATCTGGGACACTGGGCTGAAAACACTCTCCAACATGACAGCAAGACGCACAACCCCGCTGAAAGCCAATTTCCAGGTAGACTACTCCAAGTTTTATGACCCCACATCACCAAACCTAATATAATTACCCAGCAAGGGCACTCCGTCATTCAGCCCTGGGGGCGGGAAGGAAGGAAGGAAGAGCTGGGGAATGAGCGGAGATGAGATACACATTATTGTATCTCAGTATTTTATGTTGTACCCTGCGTGTTAAATGACCATCCTGCGACAAGAGGTTATGACCTTATGAGTGTTGTTATTAATTATCTTATTACTGTAATTAAGAAATAACACCCTATGTGAAGTGGACTTGATCAAAATCACTAAGTAGGTGTGTCATTAATACATTGCAGGTCACATTGAAGGTCACTCGACAGCAGAGCTATAATAAATTTGGGAAATAGAGGGAGAAGAGAAAGGAGAGTGACTACAGTACACGTAGAATCTGGATGAACCTTATCACAAAGAAATTCAAATCAAATGAGGGTGAGGGGCTTACAGGGGGTATAGAAATAAAAAAAATAAAAAGCAAATTTTTCATGCTTTATAGAGGCACACACAAAATATATCCTTTTCAGCTTTATTTACATAATGCAACTTATAACAGCCAAGAGAAAGATATAATAACAACAGTTATAGAAAACTGGTTTAAAAAATGCAAAAGGATCATTACCCCCTAACAAATATTGCAAATGTAACTACAGGTGTAACTAATCTCCTTGTACAACAAGCTAGGTGGCCTCCACCTGTGATCAATTCTTGTCATTCTGATTAATTCACCATAAAAACAAGTATCACAAATATTTTCTCTTCTTTGTCACTGTGCTTTTTCAGTTTCACTTTTACGATGATAATTCATGGTATAGCAATTCACACCAGAAGAAAGGTGAGACATAAGAGATTTGATGAGATAATTAACCACATGTAAGCAAGTTTATTTAAATAAATAATCTTGATCTTGTCATATTGTGTCAGATTCACTAGCCAAGTTCTTAAGTCATGCTAAAAATAACAACATAGACTATGCTCAGAATACTTCAAGTGAAATATATTCATAAAACTTTGTGTAAATTAAAATTACAAAAGGTTATTTGTTTTAAATATTGGTAGCTTTTACAGAAATATGCTGCTAAGGAGTTTATTATAAAATCCATATTTCTTCATTTTATTTTGAATTGCCATAGCCTTTGTTACTCAAATTTAATTTGTACCGTATCTCAGCTGCATTTTGTCTTACCAAAAATGTTATGCATTATTAGAAACCTTTTTGCTCTTTTAGATAAGCACAAAAATTCATTTTTGAAAAATTGACCCATGTGACTGGTTTGGTGCTGGAGGGTCAGAAATGTGGCTTGTATGGAAGGGCTGCAAGAAAAAAGTCAAGTCTGAATTGAGTTATGACAAAACACACCTAAAAGATTTTGAGGCCAAATGCGGAAGGGTATTATGGTAAGATGAGACTAAAATCAAGCTATATGGCCTCAATGCCAAATGGTATACCAGGCAGGAAGCTAAAAAGATTACCATCTAAAGAACACCATACGTATAGTAAAGCATGCAGGTGGTAGCATCCCGTTGTGTGGGTGTTTCTCTGCATTATGGACTGGGGCACTTTTCAACAATGAAAAATAGATTGCGGAAAAGACTCACAGATTCTTGAGGAAAACCTGCTCCCCTCTTCTAAAACGTTGTCAGTGAGAACATGACAATGACTCAAAGTTGATCACACTGTGGCTGAAGGAGATAAAGGTGAATGTTATAGCATTTTATCTACAGTACAGTTAACAAAAATATATTTCTACATCTGTCATTTATATCAGGAAACTTCAGGCACCTGGTCTGTCCCTGCTCTAAGCCTTGAAATTGTTGTTAAAAAAAACTTAAACAAATCGAATGTTAATTTTGCATATGTGTATACATTACTACATCATGTTTGTGTGTGTGTGTGTGTGTGTGTGTGTGTGTGTGTGTGTGTGTGTGTGTGTGGCTTTTTGATATAAGATTGTTATTACAGACAAATCCCAATTGATGTTTTAATAAATGCCCTTGTTACATAAGTTCATTTTATTTAGAGTATGTACAATTTTGTGTATGCAGCCAAATTACAAATCCTCTACATGTTTTAACTGTAACCACAAATTGCCAGCCGTGTTTTTTCATAGCAGGTTATCTCTTCTATATGAACGGCTAAGCAGCTACCTAGCCACTTCATAGAGTAGCCAGCCAATTTTAATTGCAGCTGGCTGGCTCCCAGGTTTAGGTAGGCTGCCAAGCAGAAATACATTCTGCCAATGAAAATGGCAAAAAAATGGCGGATATTTTGATTGTGCACTTAGCAGGTGGCAAGAAACACCAATCGTGACACAACATTGCTGTGTTTACATCACGTTTGGGACGTTACTGATATTATTTAAATCTTTTATTTTATGTATACTTTCGTTTGTGTTTTTGTCCTGTTATTTACAGCCCAAAATCTGTCCTACTTATTTTTCTTTCTTTTCTTTTTTTTTTTGTTGTTATTTTGGGGGGTGAGATTGAGTCAGGAAGAAAATGCACATATTGTGCATCTGTTTCAGACTGTCCCTTTCCATTTTCCTTACGCTTTTTGGGTTCTATTTAGTTGGTCATGCAGCATATAACTCCTATCTTTCACAGAGCATTTCCATTATTATCCTTTCACTATATCACAGCTTCTCTGTCTACAACTGTAGCAGCTGTGAAAAGGTGAGAATGTAAGGCTGCTAGTCCATGAATGAAACATGATGACTCCTAGCCATACAGCCACGTACATGAGATGTGGCTACAGTCTCTGTATGAACTTACTAACGTATTAAGTTCCACAAGAAAAATGTGTGTGTGTGTGTGTGTGTGTGTGTGTGTGTGTGTGTGTGTGTGTGTGTGTGTGTGTGTGTGTGTATGACAGAGAGAGAGAGAGAGAGAGAGAGAGAGAGAGAGAGAGAGAGAGAGAAGCACTGCAAGATTGGCTCTGTTGTGGGTTGAACCACAGGGTTTAAAAGGTCTCAACAAGTTTTACATGCTGTAAATGTAATGCATGTGTCAACGTGTTGGGCTGTGATATATGTGAACATTATAAGTGTCATAAAATTGATAATGACATTCAGTAGAGCAGTACCTTGATTTGAAGGGCAAATAATCAGCACATCTATATTCTGGGGAGAGGGAATAATGAGCAACCACCATCTATATCTGAACTCTTTACAGGATTTGTTTAAGCAAAATATATGAATTTAAAAGTATTTATGTAGAAAATAAATAAATACATAAAAGATGATTTAGTAGATAAGTGGCAGGAACAATACCAACAATAACAACAACAACATTCATTCATTCATTTGACAAGCAGCTTAATCCAACTAGGGAGGCTGGAGCATATCTCAGCTGACTCTGGGTAAATTTAGGGTCCACCCTGGACAGTTGCTAGTCCAACGCAGGGCTAACACACACAACCATTTACACTCACACCTAGGGGCAGTTTGTAACAGCCAGATAGCTTACTGTGGATGTCTTTAAACTCTGGGAGCAAAGGCTAATTGCAAGGCTAATTCTCCTCCCCAGAGGAGACCCACACAAGCTCAGGGAGAACATGCCAACTCCACAGTGAAATGCCATCACTGAGTCCGGAGCTCGAACCCAGGACCTTCTTTCTGTGAAGAACTTTGATAATAATAATACTACTACTACTACTAATAATAATAATAATGATAATAATAATAATAATAATAATAATAATAATAATAATAATAATAATAATAATATTGGGCGGGATGGTGGCACAGTGGTTAGCATGTCCGCGTCATGGCTAGAAGGCCTGACTTCAATTTCCGGGCTCGGGTGTTTCTGTGTGGAGTTTGCATTTTCTCCCCGTGCTTGTGTGGGTTTCCTCCGGGTACTCCGGTTTGCTTTCACAGTCCAAAAGCATGCACAGTAGGCTAATTGGCTCTTCCAAATCGTTCCTAAGTGTGAATGTGAGTGTGAATGGTTGTATGTGTGTTGGACCTGCAATGGCCTGGTGAGCTGTCCAGAGTGTACCCTGCCCTCGCTGATAGTCGGCTGAGATCAGCGCCAGCCTCCCCGCGGTTTAGAAAATTAATTAATGAATTATAATTAATAACAACAACAACAACAATAATAATAATAGTAATAGTAATAGTAATAACAGTTCTGTAAAGAAGAGTGGGCACATATTTCAGTCTAGATGTGCAAAGCTGGTAGAGAATTATCCGAACAGACTTATGGCTGTAATCAAACCAAAAAGGGGTTTCACAAAGTGCTCATAAAGGGAATGAAATCTTTTATCCATGTGAATAATGTGAATATTTTAAAGCAGAGGTGCGACACTTTTCTATTACCTGTAGTAAGTATGGTGCAACTGCTTCATCGCCTGGTAAGTGAGGGTGACCCAAAAAATCTCCCATATTTCAAAGGTAAAACAGGTTAAAGATAATCATCATATCTGTAGAGATGAAACTTCATTCAATACAGTTTTTATTCATTATTATTTGCTCACATGAAACTTAGTGAGGCAGGTGAGGTGGTGCTAGGTTGTTGGTAGCCTAACCCCCACCATCCTCAGTCACAAACATGGCTTTTTTCGGAGCTGTACACTCACTGTTGAAGCATTCTTCGCAAACCACCACTTTGTGTCCTCGCCATACAGAGGGCCTTTCGAAAACGTTTTAGCATCCCACAGGGCCAAAAAATTCCAGATCAGAAAACCATCTTGCAATGGTTAATAATTTCTCAGCAACGACCTCAGTTATAAAAAGAGATCTGGTTTCAGCAAGACAGGGCTACGGCACACACAGCTCGTAAATCATTGCAAGTGCTGAGGTAAATGTTTCTGGATCGGGTGATATCGTTGTGTGGCGATGTTGTGTGGCCAGCTCATTCTGATGACCTTGCCCCTAGTAATTTTTTTTTTCCCCTGTAGGGTTACCTTAAATCACAAATGTATACTCATCAACGCCAAACTTTTAAAGCCCTGAAGGTTGCTATTTAGCAGGAGATAGCTGCTGTTCTACCCAACATCACCAAGTACTTACATCTATCTATTTTTTAACAGTTATCTGTTAAGGGTCATTCAGAAGCTGGAGCCCTCTGCCATTGGGCGAGAGGCAGGGTACACCCTGGACAGGTCACCACTATTGCAATGCACTGAATTATATATGTATTCTGTGGTTTATATAAAAGAGGGCAAAAGAGCAGTTATAAAGGAGAAGGCCAGTATTTCCTGCTGCGCAGTAAATAGTTAATGTCTGTCCAGCATCATTAAAGGTTAATTACCTTCTAATCTGTGTACATGGGCCACAGCAGAGTAGAGGATATTAATAAGACATGACACAGCAGGGCTCTGCTAGGCCAAATGTCTGGACAGTCAGAAAGACATTAACTTTGGATGTGTCTTTCACTTAAGATACATGATCAAATTGAGTTATCAGTCATCTGGAGAGAAAAGTCAGGAAATAAAGCTGAGACATGGGGGAGTAAGGACAATATAGTTATATTATAGTTGTTAGATATCTTGTCAGCTGTATGAATGTGTTACAAGACGATGACTGTCTGTATTATTGGTTAACCAAATGTTTATATAGGGCTCTATATTTCCAAGTAATATCCAATTAAAACATTAATAGCCAAAAATTACATAATTCATGAGGTATCCATGAGGTATCTACATTGGTGTTAGCAAATTAAATTCCAATTAAATACAAATGCTGAAAAAGCTGTAGGAGCACTACCTGTAATTTTATTCATAATACTACTAAGTGACTATTAGTATTAATTACACCTTGTGTGCATATGCAATATGTTAAAAAAAAATCAGTATTCCTGCAAATGTTCCAAGGTAAAGTGAATGCCTTTAAAGACTTCACCACTTACACATGCTTATCGTACATAATTTCCTTGATGACACTTTCACAGTAGTGTAGCCCAAAAACATTTTTTTGGATCTCACGGAAAAATGAGTGGGTACGACTTTCACTCACAGCCCATCACTAGGCTATACATACTTTTTACCCACTGCGGAACTGAATGACAGGTCAGAAGCACTATATTGCAACCAGTGAGCAATCATTAACCAAGCTCGTCCAATCTTTGTTTTTTTCCAGTCTTTGTTATTAAAACTGAATAAGTAGAAAACCACAAAATACTGCTGCCTTTATTTTCTTCAAGCATATTTTAAGCAGTTGTAGCATAAAATGCATGTCCTGTCACAGCAAACACACAGTATAATGGTGTCACACTCACAGTGTTACAAAAAACACAAAATAATTTCTGTCCACTGTGGGAGGAGGGAAAACGCATGTTCTTTTACCTGTAATCTTATTGGAAACACTGGCCAAATAATTCTGCTAAGTGGCTATTACAGTCAAACCCAGCAAGTATCATACACATAAGAATTTAACATATTTTCTTTACATTATTAGCATTTGTGATTAGTAGCATTTGTGTTAGTCATTTAATGTTTTATTTATTTTTTTAACCAGTTTAACAAACAATAGCATTATTCTTTGTAATAAATTGAAAAAAAAAAAATCCATCCCAACTCATGGCAGTCTATGAATCTTTTGGGCAGGCCTAGACCTGTCAGGCCCATCCATCAGCTATTCACCTGCACCACCATCATCAACTCAGTACAAAGTGTTTCTTGGCATGACAACTGTTTAGACGGAATAAGAAAACCATGTCTGTTTGTTTGTTTGTTTGTTTAGTTTATTTTTTGAGAATAGGTAATAAAATTGTGTGTAATAGGATGACTGTTGTATTCCTCACTTCACAAGGTCCAGGTGTGTTATTTTTTTTTTAATTAAATGTAAAGCAATTGTATTCTTATCAGACCCAAAGGGTCAGTTATTAAATTTAAATAGAATGAATTTAGGGTCTTAAAATTGTGTTCTTTGAGGGGAAACTGTAAGATTAAAAGTAGATGATATAAAATCCAGTGGGCCCTAAAAGCACTCTTTGAATATTTGCAGGCTGCATCATGTGAGACCCCCTTTTTTAAACCACACTGCAAATGGTTCTTCAACAACCTGCCTGAACAAATCTCCCAGCTGTGCCTGCATTTCGTGTCCATATATCAGCCCTTTCCCCTCTATCTACCTCTTTATATGGCATCTAAGGACTCTTGAGTGTTTCAAAAACACATATTTTTTTTAAACCAAGAAAACCCATACCTGGACACCACAAGCAGAGCAAAATCTTTCATCCACCTGTGGTGCAAGGTGTAAAGTGAATAGCTGCCTTGGGGATACTCGACACTTCTTTCTTAAAGTTGTTGATGGAGTAGAAAGCATGATATGTTTGGCGAAAGAGGATGCAACAACCCTCTCCACTCCTGCATGTCAAGTGGGCTCACAGCCTCTTCAGTCTTTGAGACTGCTGACATATTGAATTACTAACAGATTTTCCCAGGGCATTATAACAATAGTACACTGTGATACACTGCCAAGGTGGTTTATATTGTCTGTCTTTGCTGATTCTGAGCTGGAGCATCATCTGACAATACATTCAAATCAATGTCAAAGACAATGACAGACTTTTAGGAATTCATTAATTTGGGAGACTGGATGATTTTTAGGAAGGCATCAGTTCTCAACATGTGTTTGCTTCGAAGAATAATTTAGAAATCAAGCATTGTATTTTTTTTATGAGATTCTGGAGATTTTGAGTCCACTCTAATCACAGCTCATTAGTACATTGTGAGAAACAGGATTTCCTAACATCTGTAATGGAATTAATATGGTTTTATCCTAATATGCAAAATGAATGTAAATAACCATAATAATGAATTCACATATGGCAGGACAAGGACTCACTGAAATTCATTGAACTTGTCTTAAATAGAATTAATTAAATTGGACATGGCCAAAGTCATGCAATGGGTATTACATGCCATTGGAAAAGATAAGCAAATTAGAATGAGTTTTGTGTGCAATAAGACACAATCCTTATTTGGCAGATGCAAATGAGCTTGTAATCTATACTCTCAGAAGCAAAGCATTAAATTGTACCACTCATTCTTTCTGGGCAAAACCTGAAAATGTGGATATATTGTACCTTAAGCAATGATTTAAGGTGCATAATTTTGTCCCCCAGAAACTCAAGACTGAACTGTTGTATGTGCCTGCTGAGGCGTATCCATGTCAAGTTCTTGTGATCTCCCTGGGCTACTACTCTCAGATCACACTGCCTAACACTGCCCACAAGATTATTTATTTATTTATTATCCCTTTTTCTCACCTTCCAACTTTAAACTGACGCAATCATGAGGGGTTTTCCTTTACAACATCAGCCCAATGGATCCAGCCTTTTTAATCTACAAAGGTCACTCAGGTGCTTGTTCATTCCCTTATCATCTTGAGTCTGGACCACTACAGTTTGCTTCTGGCAGGCCTGCCTTTGTGTGTTATTCAACCCTTCACTTGTAGCTTCAAGTTTTGTTTTTAACCTCCCCAAGTTCTGCCAGCCCTGCTCATTGCTGCATTTCCTCCACTTGCTTTCTGTACTTGTCCACGTCAGGTTTAAAACATTTATACCTTTAGTACTAAAGGCTATTGCATATAAAGGCAAAAACAGGCCTACCATTCCTTAAGGTACAAGAGAAATATGCATCAAGACTCTTCTCTATCCTAGCACCTAGGTTTTGGGGTGAACCTGGCTGTCTGAACATCTTTTATTAACAAAGACTAAAAATGTACAGTGCCTTGCAAAAGTATTCACCCCCTTTGCTTTTTACCCATTTTGTTACATTACAACCAGTAATTGAATTTTTTTTTTTTTTTATCTGAATTTTATGTGATGAATCTGCACAAAATAGTCTGAGTTGGTGAAGTGAAATGAAAAAATATATAAAAAATTATTTTTAAAAATAAAAATCTAAAAATTGCCATGTGCATATGCATTCACCCCCTTTGCTATGAAGCCCCTCAAAAGTTCTGGTGCAACCAATTACCTTCAGAAGTCACATAATTAGTGAAATTAAGTCCACCTGTGTGCAATCTAAGTGTCACATGATTCGTCAGTATAAACACACCTTTTCTGAAAGGCCCCAGAGGCTGCAACACCACTAAGCAAGAGCCATCACACTATGAAGGCAAAGGAGCTCTTCAAACAAGTCAGGGACAAAGTTGTTGAGAAGTACAAGTCAGGGTTAGGTTATAAAAAAATATCCAAATCTTTGATAATCCTCCGGAGCACCATCAAATCCATCATCTTCAAATGGAAAGAACATGGTACCACAACAAACCTGACCTGACAAGAGAGGGCCGCCCACCAAAAGTCACAGACCTGGCAAGGAGGTCATTGAACAGAGAAGCAGCACCGAGACCAAAGGTAACCCTGAAGGAGCTGCAGAGTTCCACAGCAGAAACTGGTGTATCTGTGCATGGGACCACAATAAGCCGTATACTCTATAGAGCTTTGCTTCATGGAAGAGTGGCCAGAAAAAAGCCATTACTTAGTGTTAAAAATAAGAAGGCATGTTTTGAGTTTACCAAAAGGCATGTGGCGACTTCCCAAATGTATGGAGGAAGGTGCTCTGGTCAGATGAGAAAAAAATTAAACTTTTTGGCCACCAAGGAAAACGCTAAGTCTGGCGCAAACCCAACACATCCCATCACCGCAAGAACACCATCCCCACAGTGAAACATGATGGTGGCAGCATCATGCTGTGGTTGGGTTTCTGAAGCAGGGACTGTGAAACTGATCTGAGTCTAGGGAAAGATGGATGGTGCTAAATACAGGGATATTCTTGAGCAAAACCTATTTCAGTCTGCCTGTTATTTGAGACTGGGATGGAGGTTCACCTTTCAGCAGGACAATGACCCAAAGCATACTGCTAAAGCAACACTCGAGTGGTTTAAGGGGAAACGTTTAAATGTGTTGGAATGTCCTAGTCAAAGCCCAGACCTCAATCCAATTGAGAATCTGTGGTCAGACTTGAAGATTGCTGTTCACAAGCGGAAACCATTCAACATGGAGGAGCTGGAGCAGCTTTGCCTTGAGGAATGGGCAAAAATCCCAGTGGCAAGATGTGGCAAGCTCATGGAGATTTATCCAAAGCGACTTGTAGCTGTAATTGCCGCAAAAGGTGGCTCTACAAAGTACTGACTTTAGGGGGGTGAATAGTTATGAACGCTGAAGTTTTCTGATATTTTGTCCTATTTGTTGTTTGTTTCACAATAAAAAAATAAATCACATATTCAAAGTTGTTGGCATGTTCTGTAAATGAAATGATGCAATCCTTCAAACAACCCATTTTAATTCCAGGTTGTGAGGCAATAAAAAATGCCAAGGGGGGTGAATACTTTTGCAAGGCACTGTACCTCTTCATGAAGTACTTAAATTATATCACTTAGCTAATCTATCAAAAAACAACTTGCTTTGTCAGGGTTTTACCTAGAAAATATTCGTAGTCCACAACTTGCAACCAAGCTACAAGCTACTTCTTCTCAGATATCTTTGGGATAACTTTCATGATCTATACCAGAAACTTGAGTCCTCTTATCAAAGTAAGAGCAACACACTGAAAATTTAGATAAAGCGGGCCATCTGACTGAAGTCTAATGATTTCTTTTGCACATGACTAGTTTACATAATAGCATCTAATTAACCTAGCCTGCATGATGTATTGGCCGATTTGTTACGAGCGATTTTCCCCAGAATTCCATTACCGTGTGATGTTCACCAAGCAATTCTTAATCAAACTAATAATGTTATGACTGGAGTCACTTACCCAGCCAATGGAAGTCATTTCTCATAAAAAGCACTTAATTAGACTGAAATGGTCACACTAAGACATCCCTGTCGAGAGAGCTGAGGCCTGGACCCTGACAAATGTTAAATTAACTTTGTAGACATTTTCCATTTACTTTCATGCAAAGGCACCCTAACTTTCCTTTTTTTATTCAAGACATTATAGGCCAACCTTTTCACAGACTGGAATGGAAGCCAATCATGTACTAATGGTTTCATTATGATGTAACTTTTTTGTTAATAAAGGGCATTTTTGTACAATTAAACTATGGTTAACCATAACTATTTTCAGGAAAAATAAAACTGACCAGAAAAAAATTCTTCTCAATGTAATTTTTAAAAAAAACATCTTGGTTTAAGGGGACAGAGAAGTGACAGGAGCCAGAATCTTCAGTTATTCCCTTGAGTGCCTTGTCAACAGTCAAAAAGGCTTTAATGGACTGGGTGTTGGGGACTTCCACATCCTTAGATGTTTTTCAAGACAGTTTGAACACCGGGCATCAGTCTGTTGAAGAAAAGTGGGTACGATTCAGAGATGTGCAGTAGAGTTCCATGTGGTACTAATCCCGAAGCAGGAAAAAAAGAAAAAAAGTAATAAATGCACTTGATCACCAATCACTATTGGAGTCTCAGTCTACTATTATAATATGTCCTTGAGTAGAAGAAAATCTCAAGGGTTTTTTTCCCCTTTGTTGTTGTGTTTTGTTTTTTCTTTTCCTTGCTATTTCTTACAGCACTAAGTAGAGAATTCAATTCCATTATGTTCTATCCTATCTAGGACTCAAGGAATTGAAATAAGAAAATATTTGGTATTTCTTCATCTAGAAAACAATTCACTAATTCACTAACATAAGACAAGCAAAACAGTGATTAACAGTGACTGTTAAGCTGTTTAAATTATTTACAATTGGCAGTAATGGGAACTTTACTTTTTTAGGAAAGAAAATTTACTTTTGAAGGAAAATTTTGAAACTTTAACTCAAACTCAATAAACACACATGTCTTACTGCGTAAGAATTTTGTGATGTTAGTGAAGTATTTCAAAAAAGCAGCAGCAGAAAAAGACATTAATCAGGATGTCTGTGCAGCCTGTGCGTGATCAATCGATCCCCTATGCTATTTTTGGCTCCAGTACTCTGCAAAAGTCTTATGCACATGCAAAGAAATGCTAAAAAAGAGTGAAGCAAAAATGCTTCTACAATATGGAAATTAAACATTTCTACAGTAAATAGTAATAAGCTAAGCAAAGTCAATAATTGTTCTAATAACCCTATGCATTTTAATCATCTCGGGTACACATTATGCAGGTTTTTTTTTTTAAGAAATTAGATGTTAATTGCCTAAGACACTTCTATATGTTGCAACTCAGTTCTTTACAATGTGGGGATGTAAAGAATTATGGGTAACTACACCTTCTGATGAAATAATATTAGAGTTTCTGAAAAATTAGACTGGTCGCATTAGTGCATAGTAGTTATTCAGTAATTTTACACCATGAAAACATTAATGCCTTTAGATTGTGTATGGAAGGGATGATGACACACATATTAATCATGTACTCCCACATAAAGGACATATAGATGTGCGGAGATTCTTATAGTTAATTTTTTGGATAGTAAATCATGTAAATATATCCCCAGAATATTAATAAAACATAAAATGTTATGATTTAGCATAAATGAGCCTACTTATACTAATTCAGAAAAATATGAAACAAACAACTTTTTCAAGTGATGTTAATTTTTTTCCCAGTAAAATAAAATCGATTGTAGACACATTGAAAAAAAAAATCAAAAGTACTAATGAAGTTAGATTATTATTTAATTACTAAATAAATAACAAACAGTGTCGTTTAATTGGACTTTACATAATGCACATCTAGCTGTTTGCTGGTGCTTGAAACATGGAGGTGGCGGGTGGGGGGGGGGGGGGTGGAGTAGACATGCCTTTTTTGGTAACTATTGATTTTTATCTCTGTAAACATTCAAGTCTGATTACAAGGCTATTTACTCATGTGGTGAAGAAAATTAAGTATTATCTTCTAAAACATGAAAAATGTAATCATTACTTCATTCCACCCATCTCAAATTTCCTCCATATATTTTGGACCGAGGGCATGAGGCCAAGCGTTAGACCTATTTGCTTTCCATGCTGTGGTCTAAATATGGAGTCCTCAATAAGAATATTTCCAGAAAGGTGTTGAACCCATTCTCCTAAAACTGATATGTGTATATATTTATATAGAGTCACTGACTCACTCATTTGCCAAACCACTTAATTTTACTTGGGTCACGGGGTCTCAGCTGACACTGGGCGAAGGAGGTGTACACCCTGTGTACATATATTCTTTTTAACAGAGTATGTCTGTGCAAGGGGCAGTGTTGGCACGGTGGTAGGGTGCTGGATTACTGATCACAAGGTCGGGGGTTCGAGCCCCACTTTCACCAAGTTGTCACTGCTGTCCCCTCAGTGCAGCTAACTGGGATATCAAAGGACAGCCATGTCTCTCACTGTCTGTGGTGAGAGGCATGTAAAAGAACCATTGCTGACTTTCGTAAAGAGTAGTCTGCATTGCTGTTGGCGTGTTTCTGCCCTGCGATGGCCTGGCGAGCTGTCCAGAGTGTACCCCGCCCTCACCCAGAGTCGGCTGAGATAGGCGCCAGCCTCCCTGCGACCCTAATTAGGATTAAGCATACCATTAGTGTAGCTTTAAAGTGCAATTAATTTTTTATCGCTGTCAGCAGTGATTCACATGGGGTTTGATTTTGAAGCAATTTTTAAAAAAAAACATTTTTTAAGGTCTTCATAAACAACCAGAAACTTGTCCTCTAATAACTGTAACTCAAATAGTATCAAATACAGCCTGCTTCTTTGTTACCAGACTGCCCATGTCACACTAACAGAGCAATGAATTTGCAAATGCAGCCAAAGGACTAACATACAGGTTGAATAAGTAGGAAGCAAACAGTTTATTAATTAATTAATTTATTCATTCATTCATTCATTCATTCTCATTTTAATCTGTATTAATTCCACAAGGGAAATTTTGACATCTGCGCCACACATTGGGGCGCCCGGAGAGTGGTTGGGGGTTAGGTGCCCTGCTCAAGGGTACTTCAGCCATGAATGTGGAGGAAGAGAAGGTGCAGCTCGATCCCACTGCTGACACACATATTTCCTGCTGGTTCGGGAATCAAACCAGCGACCTTTCAGTCCCAAATCCGTTTCTCTAACCATTAAGCCACGGCTGACCCCACAATAATTCATTCATTTATTTATTTATTTATCAGAATGATTTATTTATCTTTTTTTTAATTTTCTTTTTTAATTTTTTTTGTTTTCATTACCATTTGAACATGCAAATCACTCCTGGACACTTTGTGTAAATCAAGTGGTTAAAAAAAATCTCAGTTAAGGCAATAACAACAAAAAAAGTTTGCGATCCTTTGGCAAGGCACTGTCTGAATTGTTCTTATGTTTATCATAAGTTAGATATTAGATTTAGATAAGGACTGTTGATGCCAAGGAATATTAGAGGACGATTTTTTAAAGAAGAGAAACTGTTGGATCTTTGTTCAAATGTTTTTCTAGGCAGAGGTGTTTGGTTTTTCTAAGGAATTAATTATATTTTCTGCAGTAATGTCAGATCAGACTGACTGCCCTTTTCTTTATCAGGAAAGTACACATGGCTGAGTGGCCTATTGATCCTTTCATTAATGAGTGAGAGATGGGACAGCTGAGATGCTTGATCGAATGGAAAAAGCTTTACTCAGGCTGTGGGGGTAATTGACACTGACAACATGGTTTCTATAAATCCAACAGACAGAGACAGAGTTTAAATAAATAACTGATTTAAAACTATATTAAGACTGTCATGTTTCTTTCCTGAGCTTTTTTTTTTATAATAAAATAATATTTGAGAGGGTATTCTGGGAATATTTGTTAAAGAAAGAAATAATAGTACTTGGCTGAACAATATTGTGATTATTCTAATAGTCAAGTTAAGTCATTCTTCACTGTTATCACACATCATATAGGGTGTACAGCTTTGAGTCAGATGAAATAATACTTCTCCTAGATCCAAGGTATGAGATTCTATGACATAGAAAACACACCATGCTGACAGGATATAAATGGTAATCAAGGTGTAATTAATTTAATTGTGTCACATTAAAACATGAATATATAAATTCACATTATCATATGCCTAGTGTAGAGAATAAAGTGACTATCTCTTCTGATACTGTTAGCTTTAGTTGTTAATTAGCAACTTCGTACAATTGTACATTCAGTTAGGTGTATTAATGGTCCTGTGCAGAGGTTTGATTTAGACCATGTAGAGAAAATTACACATAGACACTCAAAAAAGGTGAACTTACCTCCATGTGCATTTTAATTGTGGCCCAAAAATGCATTTCAGTATATTTGACTTTATTAATATATTTATTCAGGTGTTTATTTTGCATTTTGTACCCACACATTTTTCAGTACCAAGTCGATTTTTTCTTTGCTATTCAAGGAATGGCATTATGCTGTGCTCTTTTAGAGTTACAGCATTAATCATGTTGAAGGTAGGACAGCATACATGTAAAAAATACATTATCAGCTACATAGCTTTGTTATGTTCTATATCTAACTTTAATATTAATCTTTTGTCATCTGTGATAGTGGATCGGCTTAAAGCCTCAGGAATACGTAATGGGTTACAGGTAAAAAGAATGTTAAATGGACTCGTTTAACTTATCATTGTTAAAATGATTGTTCTGTTTAGTCTCTTGTCACATAATTAAGTCACTGCATCTATTCCTGAATATTTTTAATGCTCTAAAATATAAGCATGCAAGCCACACACAAAAGAGAACGTTAAAGACAAATAAGGTAAGAAGAGGTACTGTAGTGCTTCTGTGTCATTAGTCCACATAGTATATACTATTCAATTAGACTAATTTTTTTTTTTTCAAAATGTCTCTTTTGCATCCGGCAGCACGGTGGCACAGTGGTTAGCACGTCCACCTCATAGCAAGAAGGCCTGGGCTCGATTCTCATGATCAGGCATTTCCATGTGGAGTTTGCATATTTTCCCTTAGGGCGTGGGGGTTTCCTCTGGGCACTCCGGTTTCCTTCCACAGTCCAAAAACTTGCACAGTAGGCTGATTGGCAGTTCCAAATGGCCCCTAAGTGTGAGTGTGAATGGTTGTGTGTGTTACCCTTGCGATGGCCTGGCAAGCTGTCCAGGGTGTACACCGTCCTCACCCAAAGTTGGCTGAGATGGGTGCCAGCCTCCCCGGAACCCTAATTAGGATTAGTGGCTTAGAAAATAAATGAATGAAAGACTTTTGCATTCTTTGAAACTTCATCCATATATAGAGCCTGATTTCATTTTATTTCCCTCAAAGCATGCTGGGTGGTGTTTTCATATTGGGCACAATTGGGTTAAAAACATGAAATAAAAAAATAGAACACAGGGGTCCAGACGCTCCCACCAAAAGGACCATTTCATTATATGCCGATATAGAACAAGCATAGCAAGTTTAAAAGCCCCAGCTTCAGCGAGCGGCAAGTAAATGTCCAGAAACTTAATATACAGTTTTGCCTCTGTAACCTTGAAGAGTAGGTCAAGGTCACTCACACACAAACTCATCCTAGCACTAATAGTAGTGAGCCAGAATACCAAGTTTGAAAGCCCCAGTTTCAATGAGTGGCAAGTAAATGTCTGGAACCTAAAGTGTGATGGACAGACAGACAGACGGACAAACGGAACCCATTCCTATGATTCCCGAAGGGCGGGAGCAAATAAAATAATAATAATAATAATAATAATAATAATAATAATAATAATAATAATAATAATAAACAAACAAACAAACAAATAAATTCATTAAAAGAGGTTAGATGTAGAATATAACCCTTAATGTTTTTGTTATTTTGCATCTTTGCTGTGCAGGAAACAAATTTTGTAAATATAGTGTGAGCAGTGGAAAAGAAGTATTACCTCAATGGCTTTAATGTTCCTGATATCAATAAGAGTCAACTGGATTGGAATCTCCTCAGGAGTGAATTCTGTGTTTCGGGTTGCCATGGTGTTGAAAGGCTTTATGCACACATGCCATGTATCAGAGTGGGAATGTAGTATCTGGTAGCGCTTCTTTTATGAATATTAAAGGAGTCTTCCCTTGCCACAATACATATTGAATGCACACCAAAGTGGGTGGCCATGTCATCAAACAAGAATGGCGTTCAATTGAATATTTTGCTTTTGAAATAATAATAATAATAATTTTTTAAAAAAATAACTATAACATAACTATACAGTGTAAAACTTGTTCTCAAGTGTCAGTTCTGAGGAAACAACTACAGGTAAGTTAATGTAACTGTCAGTCTCATAAACTAAAGTACCTCTGATATTACCGCGTTATTTATGTGTGTACAGAAAATAATTTAGCTCTATATTTTGCTCAGTGCCCATTCAGCATGCTACATATTTATGTTCAACCTCCACTCATACCAAATTAATGGCTAGAAAGCTAACAAAAGCATTTTGCACACTAGCACCTACATTTATGAACACTCGGGGTGCCTTAGCTAATGTTAATCTACCATGAATAGTGACATAGGTAGTCTTTGTAAGCACTAATAACACTCACTAGCTTAATTTGGGTTTTCATTAAATATTAGCTTGGAGAGGTCATTAGATTGTGAAATTTAGGTTTAAACCCAATGATTTGACATTGAGTCATAACACTATTCGATATAGAATATAGCTTTCTTTCAAAATAACACTAATAAGTGCATATACAGCACATGCAGTATTCAGCATAAAGTACTGTTGTGATGTTTAAACTGCCTAATATAACTAACATAACATGGTATGTTTTCAGAATTTTTCAGGCTAATTACACATTTTAAAACATTTGTTAGAAAAATAATCCAAAAGTAATGAAATCTAAAAAGATACATTATGCTAATGAAGTAATAATATTTAGAGTTACATTACTTATGTTTAACCTTTGTCTGTAACCTTTTATATTCCAAAAGCAATCCTCCCAACACTGCTGACTTTTAGGTGTTTTGATTTCCCTAGTATTAACTGACAGGTGGTACAATGGTGTAGTGGTTAGCACATCCACCTCACAGCTTGGTGAGGGTGGTTCTGTGTGGCGTTTGCATGTGTGGAGTTCTCCCCATGCTTGCATGGGTTTCCTCTGGGTACTCTAGTTTCCTCCCTCTGTTTTCACAGTCCGAAGACATGACATTAGGCTAGTTGGCTGTCCAAATTGCCCCTAGGTGTGAATGTAAGTGTGAATGGTTTTGTGTGTGTGTGTGTGTGTGTGTGTGTGTGTGTTGGCCCTGTGCCCAATGGTCTGGCAAGCTGTTCAGGGTGTATCCAGTCTTCACCCAGTGTTGGCTGCAGTAGGCACCAGCCCTAGTAGGATTAAGCGTTTCAGCAAATGAGTGAGTGGGTATTAACTGACACCCGTGGAAGACCCGCCTATTTGCCATCTCAGAATAATCATTTGTTTTGCCTCCATTTTCCAGCTCAGAAGAGGCAGTGCCCTCAATTTCTGTCTTCTGAAATAAAGTCGATGTTTGACTTAGCTAACATTAGGAAATAATGTAGTCAGTGTCGGGTAGCTAAATTTATTAGGGACCTCACACTAAAAAATATATAATAATAATAAAGGACAAAATGTTATGTTGTTTATGCTTGTTCTGAAAAGTTTCAACTAAATAGTTAAAAAGAGTGCTTTTCAGCCAAAAGAAGTACTTTTTCAGATAAAAGACTGAAAAGAAAAAGGAGATTAATCAGCCACCATTTGCCACCAGGTAATTTTACTAATTAACTATGGTGCAAAGAAATTTACAGTATGTGTTAAAATGTTTGTAGTGATGTTGACCTAATCTGGAAGTTAAACATAAAGTACCTGAGGCAAGAAACTCCAACTTTTAGTCTTATCACGGCTCCCAACAGAGTGCTAATTATTTGGCTCGTGGTTGCCGTGACCTGGAATAGAAGAACACTCTGCACAGGCAAAGAATTAAAGTAGAAAATATAGAGCATACAGGCGTCTTTAATGTTCGAGTCACACTTCTTATACTTCAGATGGCTGGCTAAATGCCCAGAAATACAGCCATTCGCAAGCCAGCTGTTATCACATCCAACACCAGGGGTACCTGAATCAAGAGCCTTTGCTGGTAGGATACCAAAAAATGAGAGCTCTTTTCTTTTTTCTGTCCCATAAATGCGATTAAACAGTCCAAGCTACATTAAACTGCCATTTAATGTAATATATGATGAAGGAAGGTACTCAGTTTCAAATGTCACCCTAATTAGGGAACGGTATTGTAAGGTATTAATCTGAGGCAGGGACTTGTAAATTTTCTGTTGAATATTTAAAAATAATAAATAAAGCGGTTTATATATTTCATTAAAAAAAGCTATTTATGTTATTTGGGTCCTACTTGAACCAATTTTACTTCAAATTCAACAACACTGCATCCACTACTGAACAATATGAATCAAATCCCACTGTATATTGAGTTTAGGCAATATATATTTATTTAATTATTTACTTTATTTATTTGTTTGTTTTTGCTTGATTTTTTTTTTCTTTTCTGTTTTTATAGCTATAAACACTAAATAATACAATGCCCGCTGTATTATGAACTATATTATAAGCCAAACAGCACATGGGCTGTATTTCAGGCCAAAGTTCACTCTGGCTTTATATATATGTGTGTGTGTGTGTCTGTGTGTGTGTGTGTGTGTGTGTGTGTGTGTGTGTGTGTGTGTGTGTGTGTGT
>JBCNYH010000001.1:48420291-48435916 GCA_039654325.1 Tandanus tandanus | reverse complement strand
AGAGAGAAAGAGAGGTTGTTAGGTATTCTTATAACAGTGTAATGGTAAAAGAAGAGTTTATTAGTGCTGGGTGCAAGTAGGGACTCTGGCATGACTAACTATGGCAGTATAGCTAAAAAGAGAGAAACCAGAAGGAAGGCAGACATGAGAGCACCCTGTAACGTTGGGCAAAATGATGACACGGCATCGAGAACCGTCATTCATATAGTAGCTGCTATAACTACATGGGCTCAGGATTACTTTGGCAAACCTTTGTCAAGCACTACCATATGGACTTAAAGCCACAAATAGCAGTCAGGATTGTGTAAAAAGAAACCATACGTTAACTATGTCCAGACACACGGTAGACTTCTTTTGGATCTGCCACATCTGGGATGGAGCAGCACACAGTGGAAACGTATTCTGGTCAGACAAATTAGTATTCCAAATCATTCTATTTCTGGATGCCATGTGCTTTGAACAAAGAAGAGAAAGCACCATCCAGACTGTTATCAGCAACAGGTACTGACATTTGGTTGTGTCATTGCCCATGGCAAAGATAACTTAAAACTCTGTGGTGCAGAATTAATGCCAAAACATACATCAGGATTTTGAAGCAGCATCTAATCCAGGGACACCTACACATATTTTAGCAATACAATGCAAAACCACATTATGGCTACAGACAAAGACGATGCCGGTATTAGACTGGTGTGAGCTGTCCTTCAGAATAGAGAATGTGGGGCAAATTTTAAAACATAAAAATGTGACCGTGACTGTGTACTAATGCACAACTTAAGATCTGTTTGCAGTAAGATTTGAACGAAATAACATATAAAATGCTTCAGTACTTTGTGTCTTCAGTCCTGAAGAGTCTTTTAAGTGTCTTGAGAAGAAAAAGTGGGCAGAACGGTGGCATAGTGGTTAGTACGTTCACCTCAAAGCAAGAGGCTCCTGGGTTTAAGTCCCAGGCTTGGGGGTTTCTGTGTGTACTTTGCATGTCCTCCCCGTGTTTGTGTGGGTTTCCTCCAGGTACTTGGTTTCCTCCCACAGCCCAAAGTCATGCACATTAGGCTAACTGGCTGTTCCAAATTACCCCTAGGTGTGGAGGGGAGTGTGAAGGGTTGTGTGTGTGTGTGTGTTGCCCTCCAGTGGTCCGGTGAGCTGATCAGGGTGTACCCCATCTTCACCCAGTGTCGCTAATAGTACGATAAAGCGGTTTGGAAAATGAGTGAGTGAGAAGAAACAGCAACATTACAAAGAGGTAAAAATTAAAAAATTTAAATAAGTAAACAATGAAACAATGAAATTTACAAGCTAAATAATCTAATAAAGTGCTGTTGCACTGTTTTAAAAATTCTCAATGATTATTTACAAATGATTGTTATTGGTTTTAATTTAAATTGCATTTAATAACATACCGTCCCAACTTTTTTTTTTTTTCTCATTTAAAATTGAAGTGTCCTCATTGTCTCACCTGCTGTTAACAAATACCTTGAAGTGGTGTCATGGATTCCATGGTTCCTATGGCAACAGGCTAAATTTATTTCTGTTACTTCTTGTTTCTTTTATCATCCTGTCTCCACCTCTGTACCATCACTATTTTATGACCTCTTTGTGCCGCCTGTTTTGTATTACCTGTTGATTACTTTGGCTTTATACTCTGCTGTGGTTTTGTTTCATTGTGAAGATTTATCCTGTATTTTGTATTTTGTTTGTTTTTCTAGTTTTATTTACTGCATTTACAGTACGCTCTTATCCAGAGTGACTTACAATTATCATTTTTATACAACTGAGCAATTGAGGGTTAAGGGCCTTGCTCAATCGGATCCGTAACCCATCGCCTTAACCACTAAGCCACCACTGCCCTACCCTGCATTTAGTGTGGCATAGTAGTGTTGCGGTTACCACTACACCACTATGCCACGTCAACCTCACAGCAATAAGGTCCTGTGTTTGGCGAGGGCATTTCTGAGTGGAGTTTACATGTTTTCCTGATGCTTGCATGGGCTTCTGCCAGATATTCTGGTTTCCTCCCACAGTCCAAAGACATGCACATTAGGTTACTTGGCTGTTTCAAATTGCCCCTAGGTGTCAGTGTGATGGTCTGATAAGCTGCTCAGGGTGTAACCCAACTTTTCCCAGAGTTAGATGAGTTGCTGCAACCCTGGCAGTATGAAGTGTTTCAGCAAATGAAAGAATGAATAAATGTTTACTACATTTACAGTTTTGACCCTCACTCAATTATTCCTGGCATCGTGATAATGGATATCCAGTGTTTAAGGTTGTTTGCTTATTCACTGGTCCCTGCCGGGAATATTGATTACAGGACATAGATTTTACACACTTGTGCCCTTCCTCTTATTACTGCACATTGCAGGAGGATTACTAATATGATTAGCAATTCGAGCTAACTTTCTCACCACCAACAGTAAGGAAAAATACAGAGAAAAGAGAACTAGAAGCTGGATTTCTTTTTATCTTAAACTGTCTATCACACTGCCTAGTGTGAGTGAAAGTCATGATTTTATTCCATTTAGCCAATAACTTTATTTTATTTTACACACTCATAACACATCAGCAGCAGCATTTAATAAAGCGCATGTAAAATACAGTTGTGGGTATAATAAACATGGAAAGGGCATGATTTTCTAGATCAGGGATTTATTAAGTGCAGTTTTCTTCTGTTTTCTGTGCATGCTATTCAGAAGACACACAGCATGATTATAGACTTCAACACTTAACTTGCTGAAAACAGCAATCACAAATGGTGCTGTCTCTTTGTCTTTCAGGATGTGCATTCCTGTGTGTATGAATAATAGTTTTATGCCTATGATGAGACCCTGTGCTAAAACACTCAACCATAATGGTTTCCTACTAACAATGCTATTGATAGTTCATAGAATTGTTCTTTGCCCTCCCACATAATATCATGACTGACCATCACTGTATAAATTAATCCACCATAACATTAGCACCAAATGATTGGCAGCCCCATACACATAGAAATGTGTCAGAACACACAATGTATGAAGCTGCCTAGCTACCAGTTAGGTGGACCAGTTAGGTGGTGTTAGTGTTATAGCTGATTAGTGTATGTTGACAGAATTTGTTTAAATCCTTTTGACTCTAAATAAACCACCACCACCCACCCCCACCAAAAAAAAGTAATGCCAGTTCTTATAACAGATCACTGAACTGTTTCCAGCATTGATTTTCTTGACATGCATTCTCCAGTGTCGCTCACACCCCAGTTAGGAAAAACATTAATCATTTACTGTCATACTAGAGCAGATGCTTGGTGTGCTACATAGTTAGCTCTACACTGATGATTCAGTTTGACAACAAGTACATGGTGTAGTGATTGTATTGGTTGTTCTGGCTGGTCTCTTATAAGATAATAATTTTCTAATAATGGTCTTAAATAAGAAAAAAAAATCTTAAATCAAGTGAAAAAGTGAATATTTTTATGTCCACCCTCTTGTCCACTGGCAGCTCAATCTTGGTAGGCCATGCTTGATACACCCCTTGAGTGTTGTCAGTTTTTAGGTTCTTGGCATTGTGTACTGTGGCTGTGCAGTCCAGTGCATGAGTGGCAGTCCCCTGTTGCATTGGGTGCAGACATACTGAAAAGCTTGGGCTGTAAGTGTTGCTGGAATACACTTCTTCCAGTCTCACTTCTCTGCTGCAAACTGACGTCTCCTCAGCTCCGCATCTGTAATGCCCTTGTGGATGCTCTGACACAAGGCATCATGATCCTTGGCGTTAGTCTCCTCTGTATGGGGAAGAATTGCAGGCTTTTTGTTCACTCTTACAGACATCCTTGAATTGGAGTGAGGAGCGACTGACTTGTCTGGTGCCAGTAGCTAAATGTCCATATAGGATATTTGTTAGCAGCCTCCCATCCTCCATGCATCAAACATATCCCAGTCATCGCAGGCACCATTGATTCAACAGGGAATACATGCTGGGAATTTTGGCCTTCTGCAGGATGCCACTGTGGGTTGTGGTCCTGCCAGCTGATTCTAGGGACATGCTTAAGGCACAGTGTGTGAAAGGTATTTAGCTGATGCCTGATCCTGTCTCACGTAGGTGCTCTAGGTTTCTCTTTTGAAGAGTAAGGTGCCCAGAATGCAAACCATTAGATACGGAAAATATATGCAGTTGCATTTCCTATGAATCATCTCTTCATAATGTTAATTAGTTTTTCATCTTTCAATCAGTCATTCATCTTAAGTAACCCCTTAATCATGGTCAGGGTCACTGTAACAATGGAAAGAATTCTCCCTGAATGGGATCATGCACAAAACATTTGTTTGCACACTCTTGTATATTTAATCTACTGACTTGGATGTGGGAGTAAATTTTAGAAGGTAAAAGAAGCCCACACAGGCATGGGGAGAACACAACACATCCTCAGGATTAAACAGAGGGGACTCTGGAGCCATTTCACCTTTGTTTATTCACTTGGATTTTGAATTTAAAAATGTTTTATTTACGATTCACTAAGATGCAGAAAGCAATTACACACACACACACACACACACACACACACACACACTGGATGTACAGTCATTACAGCTCAGGTTTTATTAATTTGTCGAACCACTTTATCCTACTAGGGTTGCAGGGATGCTGGAGCCTATCTCAGCCAACTCTGGGCAAAAGGGGTGTACGCTAGCACATTATGGCCAACATACAGATACAGTCGTTTATACTCACACCTAGGAGCAATTACGAACAGCTAATTGACCTAATGTGCATGTCTTTGGACTATGGGAAGAAACTGCAGTAACTGGAAGTAACTCTCACAAGCACGGGGAGAACATGCAAACTCCACACAGAAACGCCCTGGCCAAGCCCGGAATTCGATCCCAGGACCTTTTTGCTGTGAGCGGACATGCTAACCACTACGCCACTGAGCCACCTGCTCGGGTTTTATGTCAAAGCTCAAATCCCTTAAACTCCAAGGAATGCATTATGCAATGTATCATAAATATATAATTCATACGAAATGTTCCTGAATGATACACAGTACAAATAAGTAATTTTTAGAAAGTCCACATAATTATGTTGCTGAAGTTCTTAGTGTTTTATAGATACATGCTTCATATGAGGTCATCTTAAATCATTTTCACTTCTATGACTGAAAATAAAAAGTTATGAGATAATATAAAATGTGACTTTGCTCATTTGACAATAACATTTTGTAGCAGTTTTTCATAGATTAATCTGGCTCAGTATTGTAGTGTTGAAGCATTTGAAGCTTAGAGGTGTAGAAAAGCTGTAATGTTCTCACTCCACAAAAGGACATGGTTCCACTCCTGAGGGGTGCAGGAGGTTAGTAGTCTTAACAGCAGGCATGCTGCCCACTTCATTAGTGCGTTAATTAGATGGGCATGATGCCTGCCGTATGCCCACTGGGAAAAGCATTGCCCTGTGCACTGATTATTCATGCTGTTAGTAGAGCCTATGTTTGATAAAGATATGGATGGTGACAATATTTAATGGGTACAGCCTGTGTGCACCTGACCCACCACCATAGACTGATGCCTTCTGGACTGTACTCCGGCCCTCTATGGACAATAATGGCTCATTAGCAAAGTGCTAGAGGCTATGAGTGTCTTGTGAGTAGGGTTTATCTAAAGCATACAAGAAAAGCATACACTGTGCCCAAAAAAAACATTTAACATTCTCTGAGTATCTAGGTTTCTCTGAATGAGAGATATAGATATTCAGAATGAGGTGGGATATTCATTTTTTACTTGAGACAGCAATTACTGAAATCTGTCTTCATGAAAGTGGGCTGTAAAAGAAAAACAATTTTGTTAACTATGTGGGATATGGGGGGAAAAAATGGGAGTGCAAGCTAGATAAATGATTTCACAGACACCCTAATGTGCATTTGTAGTAGTCGTTTGGGTAATGGGGGTAATCTAACACATATTCCCAAATCGGCAGGTATCAAGAAAGCGTCAGTGCTCTAAAAGAACAGCAAAAGGAGTTGAGAAGTGTATTGTGCTAAAAAAAAAACTATTAGCAGGCATGTGTAGGTTTCTCAGTACAGCCTGCATGCCAGTATTGTAGGCTATTTCATATTCTGTTGCCCAACGGAGAGGCTAATTCCTCCCCAAAATCATTAAGGTAGAATACAAATTAGATCAGTGGTACCTTTTTTAATGGTACTGCACAGTGCATTCTGGCTTGTTAAAGGCTTTTCGACACACATGAAGAATTATTAAATTAGGTAAGGCAGCATTGCTTTTAATGAATAGCAGACATTACATTTTTCTTATGGTCTATAAAGATTCACACTAACAGTACTGAATTACCAGTCCAGTTGGTAATTTTAACCTCTCATTTTCAGTTAAATTTACTTCTAAGGAAACTGTACATTGGTGGGGCTGATATTGTGCCAGATGTTGAATACCTTGCTGCTCCAGGATGACCATTTTAATTGTGTGCTTATGCCAGGAAGTATATAAAAGCCTACAAATGTACGATATAGTTGTTAGTTCTACTGTATGCGAGCACTTACAAAAGCAAATTGTAGTATATGTCTAAATTACATGCACTTTCCCAGCAACAGACTTCACATTTGTCTCCTGCAGGGTTTTGAGCCTTTCAGTTACTTAACAAATGCTTTCTAGATATGAGGCTTGATCAAAACTTGCTTAACTAAAAACAAATAAACAAACAAAAACTGTTTATATAGGCCATGATTACTGGCCCTGTTTAAAAAAAGGTTAATGTGATTAGTAGTCCATGGCAGCCATGTTTGTAGGCCATGTTGAGCTCTGGGAAGCCAAGTCTTGAATCGTTCGCTGAAAGCACAGTCCAGCATTGATTTCAGCACTGACATGCCATCCCGGATTGTAAACAATCATTGAACATTATCAATACCACATACACTATATTCCCAAAAGTATTCACTCACCCATCCAAATAATTGAATTCAGGTGTTCCAATCACCTATATGGCCACAGGTGTATAAATTCAAGCACCTAGGCAGGCAGACTGCTTCTACAAACATTTGTGAAAGAATGGGTCGCTCTCAGGTGCTTAGTGAATTCCAGCGTGGTAACGTGATAGGATGTCACCTGTGCAACAAGTCCAGTCGTGAAATTTCCTCGCTACTAAATATTCCACAGTCCACTGTCAGTGGTATTATAACAAAGTGGAAGCGATTGAGAACGACAGCAACTCAGCCACAAAGTGGTAGGCCACGTAAAATCCTGTTTAAGGTCACAGAGAACCTGGAGCCAATCCCAGTTAATCCCAGCTCAGCCATGATGCGTTCACCTTGCTATCACTTGGTAAATACATCAAAGGTATTTCACTGAACTAACTGAACTAATGAGGTTAATTAGTTATTTGGTATATGACATTTGTGGACATCCTTGGCTTACTGGCTCGCAAACAAAGCTCAACACAAAATGAAAATGGTTAGGAATCAGGTACACTCACCAGATTCCAGCACAGCATCCAGAGGTATTTTTGTGACACTTGAACCTTGGTTAATATCCTGAAACAACGATTTTGCCTTTTCTTATAAAGTCAGTGAGGCTAAAAGAAAAAAAAAATCACATGGCCCATGAAAAAGGCAACCACACAAATGCCAGTCGCTCCCTAACACAAGAAGAAGGGGAAGACAAGTTCTTACAGAACAGTGGATTTGGCTACAGTAATCCAGTTGGAAAAGCATGCATGCCACTTGAGATGCTTTTATGGTGTTTTCACTCTTTTGATCTAGGATGAACTTTTGTGACTCTTCCAAGCTGTTGCTCTTTTTTCATCATAAGCAACACCAACACAGTCACTTTCCCCTTTAAACCCTTCAGGATAGTAGAATTCAGTCTCTGAAAGCTCACTGTCACTCATTTTATAAAACTACCAGCAGTGAATCTAATGTCATTCTTTTTAGAATAAGGAGCAAGAAACAAACAAACAAGCAAAGTTTGTGTTTTGGTCAAGGGCTGGCAGGCCAAGAAAAAGTTACTGTTCCGTATCAGGAAATTCAGGAAAGCTCAACAGCCAATTAGATTTCACTTACTGTAATAATAATGAAAACAAGTTTGTTTACTTTATTAGAATAAGTTTATTTTCAATTTATTTTCATTTTTTTATAAATTTAGTCCAGCATTGTCTGGTGTCCAGCCCCACTCATCCAGTCTGCTGAAGCAGAGTGGATCCTATACTCTACATTAACTATATTCTTCCAACTTTGTGGTAAATGGTTGGACATGGTGTCCATATACCTTTGGCCATATAGTCTATCACACTAAGCCATGACTGAGATAACGTACATTATGCTGCTGGTTCCATAATGCAAATTGCAGAAGAAAATGCCTTTTAAAGAGAGGAGAAAAAAAGGAATGAAACAGCAGGGGAGGCATCCTCCTTTCTGCCAAGAAAGCAACACACAAGGAGATCTACATTTTAAAATAATACAAGATCATACACATTTTACCTTGATTTAATTATTTTTTTCAAGCCCATCCTGGGATTTGGCTGCAAATTCAAAGCTTATGACATGCAAAATACTAAAGCAGGTTGGTTATCTAACTGGGGGGGAAAAAAAAAAAAAAAAAAACCCAGTTTAAATAAAATACTGTGTTTCAGGTTGGGAATATATTCTTTTTGACAAGAGGCATGGTTCCTTTAATTTTCTCTGAACAGAACTGACTGAAACATTAGTGGGGGGAAAAAAAACCTGAGGATATGGCCCTGTGAGGAGTAATACTAATATTCAGACAGGACAGCTGTTTGTGTAGGATGGATAATGAAAAGGAAAACCTGAGGGGTGCATGTTTATTGGCATCCTGTTTACCCTGATTATGCTCTCTGTAAGTCTCTCAGTGATGTGATGCTAAAATGAGGGATCATGAAGTGAAAAGAGAAGACAGGAAAAGTGAAGGAGTCTTTGAACAGAAATGCTGCTGGGCTGGTATTTTTGTTTGTTTGTTTGTTTTTTTTGGGTGTTTTTTTCAGTTGCAATATATGACTGCATATGAATCTCAAAACAGCATTATACACCTGCCTATTAAAATATGATATTGCTGATGAAAAGTTCTTTGGCAGAAAAATCTTTCTGTATTTGTCATCTGGCAGCCACAAAAATCACAGTATGCTCTGGTGTAACTTATAAGGCATGCTCTGTCACTCACAGGTTTATACTACTAGTATACATTAATATTTTCTGTTTAAAATCTATACTTATATATTTATACAAATAAGGGTGGCACAGTGTTGTAGTGGTTAGCATGTCAGCCTCACAGTAAGAAGGTCCAGGGTTTGAGTCCCGGTCTCAGGTGTTTTTATGTGGAGTTGTCATGTTCTTCCCATGCTTATATCTGAGCACAAAACATGCTCTATATGGCGATATAGAGGTTTTATTTAGCATAATACAGGCATACTACTGACCTTTTATGGTGTTTAGTCTGATTACTAGCAAGTAAAAAAAGAAATATTCTCCTGAAATCCCAGCATGAATACACAGAAATCTCCACGTCGATAAAAAAATGTCGCACTGTCACATCAGTAAATGAAAGATTAACCTGTACATGTGATTTCTTGATGGAAATAATGCAGCTTTTATTCCCTATATACTGGTCCCAGGCAAAAGCCATAGTTTTTAGTCAGTTTGAAATTACAAATTTTAAAAAAGGATTACAGTGGGTTTAAAATTTTTCTAAATCTGCACTACACATACTGTGTAATCATTCAGGGAATTTGGACACATATTACTGAATTAAGGGCAAGTTCGAAATCCACTGTTGAATGCGTGTGACCTTCAAGGCCTCACGTAGCGTTGCCTGAGAAACAGTGATGCTACTGTGACAAATATAGCCATATGGGTTTGTAAGTTCTTTGGAAAACCATTGTCACTTGATACAATTTGCCACTGCTTCCATAAATGCTGCCTGAAACTGTATTATACAAGGAGGAAGCCATACATCAATTCTATGCAGAAATGCTCCTGAGTACACTGGGCCATCTGGGCATTACTTTTATATTCACAAAATACAATGAATATGGTCAATAAATTTTATTTAAAATATTTTCTTTGTACTTTTTTCAGCTAAATAAAGGTAACAAATCAATAAGTCAAATCATTTTTTTTTTTTCTTTTGGAAAGGTTAAAATTTTTGTAAATGGGGTTGTACGGATTATGGATAATTAACCTACAGACTTTGACAAGGAAACATAAATTTCCTGGTGGACACTTAAACTCTAGTATGAAATTAGAGTAATCACTTAAATAAATGGCCAAAAGAGCTGTGATGTACCCAATTCTTTTAAATAATAAAGAAGTGAAACATGATGGGATATGCTGTTAAAAATAAATAAATACATTTTTAAAAATAAATAAGTAAATAAATACAAACATGGGTATGAGTACCTAATAATAGCTCATCATAATCATCATCATCATATTCTTCTTCCGCTTAATCCGGGGTCGGGTCACGGGGGCAGCAGCCTAAGCAGTAAGGTCCAGACGTCCCTCTCCCCAGCCACTTCCTCCAGCTCTTCCGGGGGGACACCGAGGCATTCCCAGACCAGCCGAGAGACATAGTCCCGTCAGCGTGTTCTAGGTCGACCCCGGGGTCTTTTCCTGGTTGGACATGCTCAAAACACCACTCCAGGGAGGCATTCGGGAGGCATTCTAATCAGATGCCCAAGCCACCTCAACTGGCTCCTCTCAATGCGAAGGAGCAGCAGTTCTACTCTGTGCCCCTCCCGAATTGCTGAGCTTCTCACCCTATCTCTGAGGGAGAGCCCCACCACCCTGCGAAGGAAACTCATTTTAGCCGCCTGTATTCGCGATCTTGTTCTTTCAGTTACTACCAAAAGCACATGACCATAGGTAAGGGTAGGAACGTAAATCGACTGGTAAATTGAGAGGTTTGCCTTTCGGCTCAGCTTCTTCACCATGACGGTGGTTTACAGCAGAGGCTGAACCAATCCGTCTGTCGATCTCTTGTTCCATCCTTCCCTCACTCGTGAACAAGACCCCGAGATACTTAAACTCCTCCACATGGGGCAGGAGCTCATTCCTGACTGGAGTGCTGAGAACCATGTCCTCGGACTTGGAGGTGCCGATTCACACTCAGCTGAGAATTGCTTCAGCGAGAGCTGAAGGTCCCCAGCTTGCTGAAGCCAAAAGGACCACGTCATCTGCAAAAAGCAGAGACGGAATCCTATGGTCACCAAACCAGAACCCCTCAACGCCTCAGCTACACCTAGAAATTGTGTCCATAAAAATTATGAACAGAACCGGTGACAAAGGACAGCCTTGGCAGACTCCAATCCTCACCGAAAATGAATTTGACCTGTTGCTACCAATACAGACCACATTGTTCTTCTTGAATCCAAGGTTCAAGAATCGGTCAAGAATTGGTCGGATCCTCCTCTCCAGTACTCCTGCATAGACTTTCCCGGGTAGGCTGAGGAGTGTGATTCCACGAAAGTTGGAACACACCCTTCGGTCCCCATTTTTAAAAAGGGGAACTACCACCCCAGTTTGCCAATCCAGAGGCATGGCATGGACCATGCGATGTTGCAGAGACTTGTCATCCAAGAGAGTCCTGCCACATCCAGAGCCCTGAGATATTCAGGGTGGATCTTCACCCCTGGAGCCCAGCTACCGAGGAGTTTTTTGACTACCTCGGCAACCTCAGCCCCTGCAATAGGCGGACCCCCAGCCGAACCCCCAGGGTCTTCCTCCTTCACGGAGTGCGTGATGGTGGGATTGAGGAGGTCCTCAAAGTATTACTTCCACCTCCCAACAACATCCCCAGTTGAGGTGAGCAGCTTCCCACTTCAACTGTAAACAGTGTTTGTGGAGTACTGCTTCCCCCTCCTGAGGCGTCAGATGGTCACAATTATTTCATTTTTTTTAATAGTTCTTTTTGCCCTGGAATACTTGCAAAGCAGCTTTGTGACACACTGTCAGCCACTCAGCCAGTCATGCAGCCACATGGTTCTCAGCACTACACTTCCCACAATCCTTTGCAGCGACCTGACCATTGACACTCATGTCACATGCTCATACTACACCTGTTCAGCATCAACCTAATCACTATGCTCAACTTTATAAGGACTCTGTTTTGTCATTCACCTGACTAAGTGTTAAACTTATGATGATGATAGTTATTTACATTATTTTACATTTCTGCTTCTCTGGAATTGATGGTGTTCACAAATGTCTCTGTTGTCAGAGTAGCCAATATGGGGGACCAAGTGTTGAGAGAGATGTTGATGTGTTTAATGTTGCTCATGTTTTCACGTTTGAAACTGATATATTTGTGGGCTCTGACAGAACCGAGTATTTTGGCAGAAAGACATTAGGTGTTCCACTGTAGATAATAAAAAACTTCCATGTGACTGCATATGTTGCATCAACAACACACTTTTATAATATACATTTAATGTCACATTTTTTTCATTTTCATTTGTTATCAAAAATTATCATCACTAGGCAAATAGTTCCATTACCCATCATTTGCTCCCTGGATGCTGCCACTGCTGGAAGTAAAGGTAAAAGCTTATCAAGTGGGATAGATGGAAGTAAATACTACTGTAAATGTGTCAATCGCCGCTTTCCACTTGACAACTCGTATTTCACTTCCTTTGGACATTGTTTACATTTGATTTTGTAAAAACTGTGAAATTACATTCACAACCTCTTGAGCCTTGTTCTGTTTAAAGCAGTTTTTTGTGGTGATTAATTATTTCAAAATAGATATACAATCATTTCCTCACCAGCTTATCTTTGTCCTTTGACGTTAATAAGACTAAAAAAAATGGGGGGGGGGGGGGGGAAACCGCCTCACCCAACAAATTCCAAGATTAATTGGAGCTGTAGTACATGGATAAGTAGTGATCAAGTAGTTCTACTGTTTGTTACTGTCTACAATCTAGCTTTTTTTTTAATGGCTTTTTCTCATCTACAAATGATGGTTCTAATTGAGGGCGGATAGTTGGGCTCTGAGGTCTACATGTGAGATGGATATTAAGATTTAATAGAGCAAAGGTGCTCTATGTTCTGTGGATCAGTATCACCCATCACGGTCATATGGTTTTAATGAGATCTGGCTTTTTAACCATTGAATCAAACTGCACTTTATAGATGCTAATAAAGTCAAACTCCATTTAATTTGAAAATGCTTCAAAGCAGAGGAGATGTAGAATTAACAAGAGAGAGAATGACTAAAGGGGTGATGTTTTATTTACCACTCTTCATACATTTATTTGTTTCAGGTTCTGAGAGAATTTTTATGTTTGCCGGTTAACTGGTTTCAAGCATGCATTAATTCAACCATAAAAGTCATTATGCTTTCAAGTATGTTTATCTTCCGGGTACCATGGAGATTAAAAGACAAAGGGAGTTAAAGTTCTGACCAGTAGCTAGTAGCTAATGTCATCTTATGGAAGAAAAATAAATTAATTTATTATAACCATGAAGCATTTATTAAGTTGATAAGGTTCTTCCTATATTGTTGCTGTACAGTTGGAGGTAATATTGCTATGTCAATAAATCTCAACACAATTAAGCTTTTTTTATGTGAAAGGGTCATTTTTTCTAGAATCTTAGTGGTTGCGGCAGAGCTGCTAAGAGCACGATCATGCTCTAATTACAATTATTAAGTACAACAAGCACCATTAATAACAAGGAGTATGTGCTCAGCTGAAGTCACTGTCGAATTTAGCATAGCACAGTAAGGCTCAGTGGAGGTCGGCTGCAACTGTAGCCCAGTTTTCATACTCTGTATACGAATCTGATTTGAAAATAGAACATTGGCAGCTTCAGACATGTATGTTGTATTTGGCCAAGGATTAAGTGTTTTCTAAAAAAAAAAATGACCTACATTTATTTAAGGTGTATTTTGCATATTAAACAACAGTGTATGCCCACAAATTTTTCTACAGTATTTTTTTTCCCACATGGATTTGTAGGCTTTACATGGTCGCAATTTTGATGGCTTTTAAAATGCCTTATTCTTGAAGGTTAAAGGTCAGTGATTGCTGTTATCATATATCATGTTTCAGGAATTGGACATGACAGGGTAATTAGTGAAAACAAAATAATCAGTTATGGGATGGCATAACGTGACTGCACGTTAATAAAGGTGCACATTTTTTATTTGTACCATGCTACCTCTCGATATTACTCCTGGTAATGTTGCATGCACAAGAAGGAACAATTTCAATAGAATTATATGAATTAGAGATGCACTGTTCACTTTTTTGGAACATGGTGATATAGTGTTTGGCACATCTGCCTCACAGCAAGGAGGTCCCGGGTTCGAGTCACAGGCTCGGCAAAAGTCTTTCTGTGTGGAGTTTGCATGTTCTCTACATTTTCTACATCTTGCATGGGTTTCCTCTGGGTACGCTGGTCTCCTCCAACAATGCAAAGACATACACAGTTCCAAATTGGCCCTAGGTGTGAATGAGTGTGAATTATTGTCTGTGTTGCCCTGGCGAGCTGTTCAGAGTTTTACCCAGTGTCAGCTGAGATAGTACGGATTAAGCTGTTTAGCAAATGAATGAATGAACGTTGACTTCTTTGTTAGTGTCTTATTCCAGTAATTTGACCCAAGCACATTTTAATTTTTAGGAAAAGGGGCAGCACAGTGGCATAGTGATTAGCAATTCTGCTTTGAAGTAAGAAGCTCCTGGGCTCGGCAAGGTCGTTTCTGTGTGGGGTTGAATTGTGCTTGTGTGGGTGCTCTTGGTACTCCGATTTCCTCTCGCAGTTCAAAGACATTCACATTAGGCTAACTGGCTCTTCCAAATTACCCCTAGGTGTGAGAGTGTAGGGTTGTGTGTGCTGTTCAGGGTGTACCTGGTCTTTGCCCAGAGTCAGCTGAGATCCAGCCTCCCCACAGCCCTAAATGAATGAATGAATAAGTGATGGCTGTTTTGAAACATAGTTATGTTGTTTAGTCAGTCACATTCAACAGAAGTTTGCTAGAAAGGACATACCGTTTAGAAGTTAAATAAAGTGAGTGATTGAGTAAAATTATTCAATAAGTAATTCATTGATTAACAATGAATTTGTCCTAATAATATTTTGTTAGCAAGACATTTTATTGTTTCAAGGAATAATGATAGGATTCATTTTACCAACAAAAAGACAAAGGAACAAACCTGTCACTGTAGACCATGTCGACAAAAACAGGTATGGATATTTTGAGCTCTAAAGATGTTCCATTATAGCATATGATCAATATTGTAAGGTATATGTCTGTAATATATTGTAAGTTTTATGTTCTGTGTAAACAGACAACAATCATAAAAATATCCTGCTTCCTCTGTTCATATTCATGAACATTACCATACACTGACATACTGTGCATGTGTGTGCAGCTCACAACATCCCCTATTTCAGTAGCCTAGCTAGTGAAATTGACTATTATGATAATGGCATTGCAGGTGAGGACACTGAGAAAAGATAATGACATCTCTGTAATGAGTGGTCATGCAATGGCTTGAGTTATTCAGTACTAAAGCATGCTAAGCTGTGCACATTGAGCATATGTGTCAAAGAAAGTGATCCCATTCACTTACAGCTACTTGTTAATTTCTGCCACCATTACAGTGACACCTGTTTTGCAGAATACCTATATATATATGTATA
>JBCNYH010000001.1:48388484-48405169 GCA_039654325.1 Tandanus tandanus | reverse complement strand
GGGGGTTTTTATGGAGGAGGTGATTAGTTCCGGAAATGAGGTGCAGGTGATGGTGATTAGTATTCGGGGGAGTGTGCGCGTGGTGCGTGAGAGTCGGGGAAAGAGTTGGCTACAGACGTAACATTTGCAGTGCCAGCAATGGGATCCGAGCACCAGTACATTAAAGCCCTTTTTAATCCAGAGCTGGAAATCTAAAGGTTCTTTATGTCATACTCGCTAATTAAAGAATTTCACAGAAAAAGAACTGGTTCAAAGCTCACTGACATTACAAACAATCAACCACAGGCAAAGAGCACTGCAAATGTGGATGAGACGCCCTGCTCCATTACAATTTGGTTTTGATTAAGAAAAGCATATATATTTCCCATTCGGTTTCAATCCCCTCGATGCAGTGTACAGAATGAAATGATGTTTGAGTGCAGTGATCATTCCGTGATGTTTCAGGAATGAAAATGTGCATGTTTTTGGAGTACGTAAAATCTGGCTTCTTACACCCAAACCAACTGGCTCATCAAGCCAGAGCTTATACCAGTTTCTATAGTGTGAAGTGACTAGGAGTTCAATTCTTCTTTGATGGAAAGCTAGCCCATAACAGGTTCCCTTCCCAGTATTGTTTTACTGGTAACCATTTTTTACTGCCAGATGCACATTTGTGGTTGAAACCTTGCCCAGCAGTCTTACACTGGGGCACAATGTCCAAGAATTGAGTCCACAATCTCCACAAATTGAGAGAATCTTGATGAGCATGGCATCAAATCGTGATGATCTTGAGGGAACTTGGTGGATTTGTGATGATCACGCTGATCGTGGCAAAATTTTTCACTGTCAAAAATTTAGCCATTATTATTACGATGTATCACGATTTGATGCCAATCGTGATAGAACATGGGAATCATTGTAAAGCACAGTAGAGCTTAACAGACCTTAACAGACAGTAACAGACCTTGATGCACCATCGTAGAGGATCTGATGAACTTGGGAACACGATCTCTTTTCATCTCTTGGATGCACCCTGCATTCTTTTTATACCCCAGTTGTGCTCCAGGTTTGGTCATAACTCATGGAGCTCCATGTTTTTTTGAATTGCAGAGATCGCGGACATCGTGTCTTAGTGTAAACCCAGGGTTAGCGAGGTGGGGGTCTGATGTGATTTGATCTCTCGACCTTTCGATCATGAGCCCAGCTCCCTAACCATTACACTAGTGACCACACAATTTTTGGAGTGAGACCCACATATGGGGAAGCCGTGGCCTAATGGTTACAGAAGCAAGCTTGAGAGCTAAAGGTCGCTGGTTCGATTCCTGAACCAGCAGGGAAAATGTGTGGGGAGTGAACTGCACCTTCCCTTTCTGCCCCTTCATGGTTGAAGTGTCCTTGAGCAAGGCACCTTACCCCCAACTGCTCACTGTTTACGTGTGTGCCCACTGTGGATGGGTTAAATGCAGAGGCAAAATTCCCCTTGCGGGATTAATACAGAATATAAAAAAAAAGATCTACGGAAGCAAACTAGTACTCTGTTCCAGAAAGGTAACGTTCCTCTTTCCCCCCATCTTTTGTGAGGAGAAGAGTGAACACTGCCATCTAGTGAAACTCACAAGACCACAGTTTAAAATGCATTCCAGTAAACGACCCTACAGCTCTGTCTCCCTCTCTCCCAAATCATCCATCAGCTTACTGAAACCATTTCCGCCTCCAGCTCATTAGTGCAACGCTGTATCCAGGCAAGAGAGATACATTCTATCAGCCCAAATCTAATAGTGACTTCTTGGAACCTGCATTCTGCCTTTAGCAATAGATCAGCACCAATGATAGCTTTTCTACAAGGCATCTGAAAATAAGAGAGTGAGACCGTAATAAAGCCACTCTTATCACTCCTGTCAGTGTCAGATTTATGCTGTTGGAATTCCTGCACACATTTTTTTTTACCATATTAATCTTTTCATTTTTTTAGAGTAAGGTGTAAAATAGCGCCGAAATGGTTTAGTTGGGAGATGGTAGAGCGTTAGACTGAAGATCTAAAGGAACCTGGTTCGATCCCTGGTTTCGGCAGCTAAAGGGGAAGCTTATTGGGGCAGCCGTGGCCTAATGGTTAGAGAAGCGGCTTTGGAACTGAAAGGTCGCTGGTTCGATTCCCGAACTGGCAGGAAAAATGTGTGGTTGTGGTTGTGGTTGTGGTTGTGGTTGTGGTGGTGGTGGGGGGGGGAGTGAGCTGCACCTTCCCTTCCTCCACATTCATGGCTGAAGCGCCCTTGAGCAAGGTACCTACCCAACTGCTCTCCAGGTGCTTCAATGTGTAGCAGCCCACTGCTCCATGTATGTGCTCACTGTTTACGCTTGTGTGTGTGCTCACTTTGGATGGGGATGCCAAAATTTCCCTTGTGAAATTAATTAAATAAAAAATAAATAAATAAACAAGTGTATGCTGTTAAGAGTTTGTACAGCCTCTATTGTGAGGGTGTAATGTATATGTTTGGTGTCATAATATCAAGTGTTAAATTAGCATAAAGCAATATTTGAAAACTTACCCTTACAGTTCATTCATTTGAATGTTAAAGGTGAACAATCACATGATTCCCATTCAAAACATTCACTCATTTGCCGAAAAGCTAAATCCTACTTTGGTGGTGGGGAGGCTGGAGCCTATCTCAACTGACCCTGGGCAGGGTACACCTTGAACCAGTCCATCACAGGGCCAACACACACAACTATTCACACTCACACTAGGGGCTATTTGGAACAGCAAATTAGCATAATGTGCATGTCTTCTGACTGTGGGAGGTAACCAGAATACCCAGAGGAAACGTACGCAAACACGGGGAGAACATGCATGCAAGCTCAGAAACACCCTCACCAAGACTGGGACTTGAACTCTGGACCTTCTTGCTGAGGGGCGGATGTGCTGTCATTCCTGTTACAGGACAAATTGCCTTTGAAGAAAATGATATGCTAATTGTTCAGGAGTTTTCATATATTAGTATGTGAAATATGTCCTTATTGAAGGAGGAAGACAGATAACTATGGAGAACTTTTCAACTTTATTAAAAAAATTCTTTTGTAACCCAATGGTACCTCATGGTTTTCCATCAACTTACGGAATACTGATCCCCTAACAGAGGCTCCCAATCCAAGAAAGATTTTACCCATGGAAATGATTACCATAGTGATGCATAATCATAGCAAGCAGACCAGACTTACTGACATAAAATGCGTTTTGGGGTAAAACACCAGAACGACTAGGTAACAGTAAAGACAAGAAGGTAACAGTACTGACACAGAGTAACAGTAATGACAATTACAGTTAGAATGTAGAACTTGAACGAAAACTAGCACTTATGGCTTATTCAATTAAACCTGTAACACAAACATAACCTGTGAATAACTTGCTGAGGAAATCAATTTACACACTTGCCTGAACGCAGCCTATTTAACCGTGGGCTTATCAGAGGTGCGAGGTTGGTTTTCTGCCTGGGGCGAGCAATCATTCCTGTTACTTATGGTCATTCCTGTTACCAATTACAAGTTGGGGCATGGTAACAGGATTGACAGTAACAGGAATGACAAGAGTCCACATTAGCACACATTACACACAAATGAAATGGTGGAGGGTTGACATTATGACCTCATTTAATACTTCATCAATGTACCTAATGAACTAAATGAACTTTACTCCACACAACACAATGTATCATCCAAAATTCCAGTAACAGTATTGACTGAGAATAAACATACTAACCTGATTTCAATTGTTTTCATTGCAATTTTAAGAAAATGTAAAGCACATCTCCATTTAGTTTTTCCCTCCAAATGTCACTCACTATAGCCCCCTATTGGCCAACTGGTAAACCAAAGAAAGTTACTCTGGTTTCTGTGGGAAGGAAATTCATTCCTGGTAACAGTAATGACATGCAAACCTGGGGACATAGTGAAATGTGATGAAGAAAATATTTTACTGGTATCAGAATACGGTGTTTAACAGGTTGTGTGTTTAGAATGAATGATTTCATTAAAAACATGCATTAATTGCTGTAAATGTGAAAGATGTTTTATCGAAATATGCTTTTGATCTCACTAACGACTTTGGGGACAGGGAAATTTTGCATCAAAGGAATACAAAATTGTAAAAAAAAAACCAAAAAACAATTTGACCCATAATGAACGACATGAGTTGTGTAGGGTATGTTTTACTTCCAGTTATCGATATGCAATCATGTATTTTGTTTTAAAATAATAAAACTGGAAAACATGCACCTGGGACTCAAAATGGTCTTTTATTATGAAATGAACCATGTGCTAACCCCTATGCTACCGTGTCGCCCAAGAGAAGTGCAGTATATGTTTTAGACACTTTGCATTATGGTTCACACATTTTCTTTACATGATTTATTTATTTCCACATGCTTGGTTTTTTTTTTTTTTTTACATGGTCCAGTTTTATTCAGCTGAACTTTTCACATGATTAATTTACTATCACATTTTTCTTTGAGATTAATGATTTATTTTCATGAGTTATTGATTATATATTGTACAATATGATTTAGTTTTCCTCTTGATTTTGACACTTTTTTGTGTGACCCCTATTTACACATCTGATTCTTTTTCATGTTTCTCATTTTACTTTGCTCATATTTTTATTTTCATCTGATTTACCCCCACATGATTCATTCACATGTGGTTTAATTTGTCACATTATTCTTAGATATCACATATATACCTAAGTTCACATAAACAGCTTGAAGGCATACCATTTTGAAATACACTTTCACATGTGTTTCACATGCAATCCCACAGCAAGAAGGTCCTGGGTTCGATTCCCAGGCTCAGCTAGAGTGGATCTCAGTGGACTTTACACGTGCTCCCTGTGCTTGCATGGGTTTCCTTCGGGTACTCCAGACTCCTTCAAAAGTCCAAAGACATTCACATTAGGCTAATTAGGTGTTACAAATTCCTCCAGTGGTGTGGGTGCCAATGGTTGTGTGTGTGTGTTGCCCTTGCGATGGACTGGCAAGCTGTTCAGGGTGTACCCTGTCTTTGCCCAGGGTCCTAGAGAGAGGCAATGGTGGCTAACTGGTTAAGGCTCTGGGTTACTGTTCACAAGTCCAAGGGTTCAAGCTCCAATACCAACAATCTGACACTATTGGGCCCTTGAGCAAGGCCCTTAACCCTCAACTGCTCAGTTGTGTAAATGAGATAAAATGTAAGTCGCTCTGTATAAGGGAGATAAGAGAGTCTACCAAATGCCAGAAATGTAAATTTAAATGTAGGAAGGGATGACCATGGGGAAATTACCTCATCAAATGCCCAAGACACATTGGCAGCAATGATTTGAGTAATAATCATACAGAGAAGAATTAGGACGGTGGTCTTTGTCTGAAATGGACACATGTAAGCATGCAAGTAAGAATGCACAGTGCATTTTGCAAAATGAGTGACTTTGAAGTATTTTTTCATGAAATGATTGTAGTGTACTTGAGTTGACAGGTTGGATTTCTGCTCAGATTTTCATACACCTGTCTATATTTTTAACAATATAAAACCTGAGGCAAGATGAAAATGTGGTGCATGAAAAGCTCAAAGTCTAGTTGTAGAATAGGACAAGACAAAGCAGCAGTCTAGTGGAATGTGTGTCTCTTTTGCACAATGAGATCATGAGCCTCACCATTGTAATGAGCCCTGCTTCAATTACCTTTCCAACACAATAGAGGAAATGGACATGCAGACAAAGTGATTACCTGATTGTAATCACTTGTAATTTGATTTGTCATCCATTTTTTTTTTTTTTTAATTTAGAGCAAAGTCACAGACATCAGAGTTTCAAATCAACAGCTCTTGGGTGTTGATACGTCTTAATTATTAAGACAGTAGAATGAAAAGTTAAAGGAGAAATGACTATCTGGTCAAGATGATTTCTGGTTCATTAAATTACTTTGTGAATTAGCAAGGTTTCATAACGAAGAGGGAAGAGGAATAAAGGAATTAAAGAGGGAAACAACAGTAAATTAGCTATTTTTTTTTCCTTCCACTGTAATTAAATAAAAATAGCTCTGTAGATTAGCAAGCCTTTTGTACCGTGTGCAGAATGAGTTTCATAATATGTATCGGTCATTTTCAAAGTTAATCAGAGAGGAGAACATACCCCCCACCCCAATTTTATGAAGTTGCTTTGGAATGAAATGATGAAGTAGGGTCATTCTATCATGTTACCATCTTTAAACGTGCCTTTTTCTACAGACTCATCTGTAACACCTGGTAGAATTTTAATTTGCATACTAAGATCACTCTGCAGCGCTCAATATGACATTAGAGATTTACATGTATAGGCAAAATGCATCCGCTTGAGAGGCTGTGCATGTAAAGAGCGTATGCTCACTTTCATTCATTTTCTCATTTATTTATTTATGAAGGGCATTACTTAGACTATATGATCTTTTTCAAGGATTATGATGAAGCTTTGCTTGCATTTTGTGGCTTCTCTTAAGGAAGATGTTGTGTGGGGAGTTTTTACAGAGCATTGTCTTTCTTTCTTTTTCTTTTCTTTTTTTTCAATTTTGTTCAATTAAGATAATTATCTTGTCCAGTTTTCTCATCCATACAAAAGAATCCTATGGAAATAAGACCAGTCCTGTACCACCATCAACGATGGATCACTCATCAAGTCCTAAAAAAGTGACAGCAGTGGACCAGAGTAGCATAAAAGGAAAAGGATCAAAAGATTCAATACACAATACAGCTGTTTAATATGCAGCATGTGAGGCTACAACTTTTAACCCTGTTTATTATCTTAGCGTAATAGTAAATGAATGCAACAATATTTAATTTTATCCTTTTTTTATTTTTTTATTTTTTTACCACTTTAGCCTTTATATGGAGCCCATCCCAGCCTACTCGGTGTAAAGGGGGAGTACACCCTAAACAGGTTGCCAGCCTATCACAGGGCAGCACAAACTTACAGCCATTCAGAGTCACATTTAACCTTATGTGACCTTCCACATTTATCTTCCATGTGTTTGGACTGTGCGAGGAAACCGGAGCACCTGTAGGAAACCCACGCAAGCATAGGAAGAACATGTAAAATCTCTTGCTGGCCAAAAGGTTCTCACCCAGGATCTTCTTGCTGTGAGGCAGACATGCTAACTCCTATGCCACCATGCTGTCTGGTGACAATAATAAAAATGTGTTTAAAAAATAAATAAATAATAAATAAATAAATAAAAAACATTACAACAGATTTTGAGTATTTTATGGACTCCTCTTTAATTTAAACGGAGTGAAAATGCCAAGCACTAGACTTGGGCTCAGCAGAAACCACTTTTGGGCAATTTAAAAATAAAAAAAGACCAGTAAGTCCTGCAGACAAGCACGATTTGTCTAGACAAAAGCATTCTCCTGTGCCTCTATCTCATCTAATGCATCTGCTTTGTCCCAGCACAATGTGACTGGCTAGATGGTACACAGGCTAAACCCGTCCACTTGCCCTGGACCCAAAATACAGTGCTCTTCTGTATTCTCCTCTTCAGGTTCTTGATCATTGTTCAGGGTGCTGTTTGACAGTCTGCCAGGTCTAATGCTGCTAGTGTAATGTCCCTTGTCAGCTCCTATAAACTCATATATCTATCAACAAGATTGGCCTTAAAAACTTTCATTATCAGAGTGAATAAAAATTACCCTTGATTTTGGGGACAGTCACTGAAATGGGAAAAGTATAGGACAATATACAGAGTTAAATATTACACAACAGGAGATGATCATGAGAGGAGAGAGACAGGAGTAAGGCTGTTATGAAGATATTACACACATGCAAAAAATATAGATAAATACTGTCATTTTCCCAGTGTATGTCCATTTCCTATGTGAAATATGATAATGAATAACAAATGAATGAACAACAAAGGAAACTTGCAGTTGAAACAATACATGAATGCTAAAAAGAAAAATGGTATTTGAATACAGAATTTATCTGGTTGGATGGTGGATGGCCCTCCTTTCTTAATTTCATTTTTAAAGAATCAAAAATAATTTAGCAACTTAAGATCATCCATTAAAAAAAGCTCTATGATGTGAGGTCTGTTATTTGTGGCTATATAAACAAAAGTATTTTTCAACTTTGTCAGCAGGGCACCTCACTACCTTTTGAAATATATGCCTATGCAAAAAGTAAATCATGCCATTTCTAGTTGGAGTTATTCTGGTTATTGGACATATGATTGACGAGCTTCAGTGTCAGATTACTCTGTATGTATATGTAACAGCATATAAAGGTATGTTTGTCAAACAGATCTCATTTAAAACTAGGACACTCATAGTGTGCAAGGTGCCACCACCAGGCACAAATAGATTATTATAACTTGGCATGATAATAATGAAATGACACCCCCTAGTGGGCATCTGATGAACATTTTGCCACATATTTAAGAAGCTAGGCATATATAAACATGTATTTTTCAACATGACCCCATGAATGGATAACCTCCAAAATGTTATGGGTTCTTTTCAGGCCCAAGCCCCACCCCTCCACCAAGTTTGATGAAAAGCAGATCAGTAGTTTTTGCATAACCTTGCTGATAGAAAAAGTCCTTAATAAATAAATGCTTGTTTAACAGAATTTAATAAATTCCTGGATCCAGATCATGATCCAGATCTGCTCCAAAATGTTATGAGGTTTTTTTGTTTGTTTGTTTTTTTTGCCAGGACCCCATACCTCCACCAAGTTTGGTAAAAATCAGTTCAGTATTTTTTGTAATCCTGCTGACAGATAAACAAACAAACAGACGCTGCTGAATACATAACCTTCCCGCCAAGCGCCAGAGGCAAAAAATAAATAAATAAATAAATAAATAAAAAATGGTGGTAGATTTTAAGATAGATTTATGTAACCTATAGAAAGGACTACAAGCAGCACCTTCGCCATTCTCTCTTTATTATTTATGTGTCTTCTGTTCCACATTTGTCACATAGATATGGTTTGGTATTACCAATGAACTACATGGAGTCTGTACTAAGAAAACAAATCAAAATGTCATGTGTAATAGTTTCAAGGCAATAGTAATGTTTCTACTATTTTTTCAGTGAACATCAAGTAAAAATCAAATCACCACACTATTTAAATTTATATTGCATATTAAATTATTATAGCATAACAAACTCAATAAGGTTGGGCGGGGTATGAATGTGGATTTTGAAACTGTCAAATAATGCTGTCCACACACTCCACCGCCTCCCCATTAATGCAAAGAGGAGCAAGCTCTGTCTACCTGGTCCTCCTGTAGTCCATTATGACCTCCTTGGTCTTGCTGGTGTTCAGAATGAGATTGTTGGTTGAACACCAGTTTATCAGGTGCTGGATCTCCTCTCTGTAGTGGGTCTCATCGTTATCCGATGTCGTCCGAAAACTTCACGAGCATGTTTGTGGAGTGGTTAGCAGAACAGTCATGTGTGAAAAGGCCGAAGAGGGCCGGGCTAAGCACACAGCCCTGAGGTGATCCAATGTTCAGGATCAGGAGGGAAGATGAAGTTCCCTATCCTTACCTCCTGGGGTCTGTTGGTGAGAAAGTCTCTGATCCAGTAACACAGTGAAGCTGACAGTCCCAAGTTGTGGAGCTTCAGTACCAGCTTGTCCAGGAGAACAGTGTTGAAAGCTGAGCCAAAGTCCACGAATAGCATCCTAACCCACTCCATAAGTGTTAGGGTGCTCCAGGTGCTAGCGAGACAGCATCCTCCGTAGAGCGGTTCTCCCTGTAGGCGAACTGAAGGCAGTCCAGACCAGTGGGGATAGCATCCTTGATGTGGTTAAGGAGGATCCTCTTGAACCACTTCATGAATACCGGGGTCAGGGCGACTGGGCAATAATCGATGAGGCAGGTAGTGGCAAATTTTTTTGGGCACAGGCACAATGGAGGAGGATCTGAGGCAGACAGGAACCTTAGCGAGCTGCAAGCACCGGTTGAAAATATCCAGGAAAACTGCCATCTGGTCAGTGCATGATTTCAGGGTCTGGCCCGACACCTTATCTGGTCCTGCAGCCCTGTTGATAACGATCTTCCTCAGGAAGGGGAAGATGTACAGTCTTCCTGTTGCTCGATAAGTCGAGGCGTGCAAAGAAGCTGTTCAAGGTGTTAGGCAGAGTGGGGTCGTGGCTGACCTGCTGGTCGCTGTTCTTGTGGTCCGTGACGGTCCTTATACCTCTCCTTATGTTGTGCGGGTTGTTGTTGTTGAAGTGTTCCTCAACATGTTGTTTGTATCTGAGTTTTGCCAGCTGGATGCCCTTTTTCATTTCTTTCCGGGCCCCACTGTAAGTTAGCCTGTCTCTTGACCTGTAGGCTGTGTCTCGGGCTTTAAGCAGGGGCCAATCAGTGCCGTCCATCCATGGCTTCTGATTGGGAAAAGCTGTGATGGTCTTTGTGGGCAGGACAGTGTCAGTGCAGAAATGAACATAGGACAGAACAGCCAACGTGTATTCCTCTAGATCAGCGCCATGTTTGAACACTTCCCAGTCGGTGTGCTCGAAGCAGTCTTGTAGTGCTGAGGAAGCCTCCTCAGTCCAGATCTGCACAGTTCTGGCGGTGGGTTTATCAGAGGTTATCAGGCAGATCAGAGGTTAAGTGTATTATTTTGTTAAGTGTATTGTCATCACTGCACACTACTGTATTTTTAATTTCTTCACTCGCTAAACCATTCCATATGGTTTGAAGTTAATTCATGCTATGCAAAAGTAAAAAAAATAAAATTTGTGAATTGAAAAATTTATATTTTCCCCCGCCCTCCCCCAGAGTTGGCTGAGATGGGCGCGAGCCTCCCCGCGACCCTAATTAGGATAAAGCGGCTTAGAAAATGGATGGATGGAATTGGTATTTTCAGTGTTTTTGTTTATTAGCCATTCTTTTACCTCAGTACACTTGTCAAAATGATTTTTTGGTTCTCATTGCCTACAATAGCATTGTTCAATACATTTAAAGGATTATGATGAAGCAGTAGTAATCTTTTACTTATTTTTCTTAGGAGCCCTTTTAGACAAAAGTGGTGGTGTATAATCACTGCACACTACTGTACATCATTCCTACAGGGAAAAACATGTATAAATGTCTTTAGTAATACCCTTTCATGTAAACACACATTTTCCCTATCGTTAGCTGTGCCATGAATGCTGGCTTCTGATTGGCTTGTTCAATGTCACTTCTTTCATGCCATTCCATATAAACATCATTTTTTTGATTTATCTAAAATTACAGCCCCATGAATTGTAACTGGTTTGGTATTGGAGGGTCACAAGAATAAAACATGACAGGGCATGTACAGAAGTTTATTATTCTACATATAATACTATGCAAAACTCCTGGGCACAAGTAAAGAAATGATCTAGAGCAAAGATGCCTTCAGAAATACTTGCTCACTTACCCATTCATTTTCCAAAACGTTTAGTCCTCTATTAGGCTCACAGGTTGGAGCCTATCTCAGCTGACAATGGGTGAATGTGGGGTACACCTAAACAGCTCACCAGACCATCGAAGGGCAACACACCCACAACCATTCACACTCACACTCACACCTAGGGGCAATTTGAAACAGCTCTTTAGCCTAATGTACATGTCTTTGGACTGTCGGAGGAACCTGGAGTACCTGGAGGAAGCCCATGCAAGCACGGGGAGAATATGCAAACTCCACACAGAAACACCAGAGCCTGGAACTTGAACGCAGGACCTTCTTGCTGTGCTAACCATTATGTCACCGTGCCAACCTTCCTTCAGAAATAATGAAATTAAATGGTTTTGCATGAAAACAGAAATAATAGAAAGAGCAGAAAACTGTAAAAAATTATACTCATCACTCATTCATTTGCTGAACTGTTTAATCCTACTAGGGTTGTAGGGAGGCTGGAGCCCATCTCAGCCAACAATGGGTGAAGGTGGGGTACACCCTGATCATCTCACCAGACCATCAAAGTAAATTAAACTCATACAAATTTATATTTGATGTGGCAAGCTTTGTTTTGCTTGAAAACATTAGTCTCATGTCCTCAATACTCAGTACTTTCCAACCCTTATCTTAATGCCATTGAAAAGTCTCAACAATGTGGTAAAATTAACTGTGTGATAATTCCTTCTCCATTCATTACTAATAAATAACAATAACAATAATATCAATAAAAGTTTCCATTTTCTTGGAAGAATGTAATTATTTAGTAATAAATAATAACTACATTGCTCTGCTGAATGTCTTTCAGTCATTACTCTTCCTAATGAAGGCCACTGCTTTGACCCTCCCCAAGTGGCTGATATATTTTAGAGGGAACTTGGCTGCAGTCAAAAGGTGTAGCCTCAATTAAATTTCCAAGGTGAGAACAGAGGACTTGTGGACTGTGGAGGTGAGTAACATGCAAAGCAGCAGAGTTACAGCAGGGCAAGCTTAATTAGGACTATTACAGCAGACGCATCTCAGAGTCTAGTGTGGAGACATGGTCATGAAGCAGCTCTGCATAAAAAATTGCCTGATTAATGAATGCTTAAAAAAACTATGATAAATGTCCCTGTTTACAGGCAAGCTCCAGAAAAGGAGAAACCAGTAGAAAAAAATCTAAATCCCTAGAACCTGTTTACATGAAAACATATAACGTGAAACTTGATAAGTGTAGTTAAGGGTTCAAGGTATACATATGCATCACACTTTTTTACTCAGAACAGAAGAGTAGATATCAGTGGCAGATCATGCTTAGGGCAGGTGGGTAGACCCCCACCACAGACAGTACATCAGCCATCTTCATCAAGTCCTTCTTTGCAACTCCATATATTTGATGTCATAAAACTACTAATTATCTCTAGCCAAGGTGGTTATGTTTTACCCTTGGTTTATGATTTTCCTGAAATTTCTATGAGAAATGGAGCTTTGGACAAGGATGTATTCATTAGATTTTGGAAATGATCCGGATCAAATTCTGTATCCAGGGATGGATTTTTCAAGGATTCTGTAACACTGTAAGATAGGATGATTTATTTATTTTTTTTTTCATTTTGGAACATACGGTTGGTATTGCAGAAGTTTGTGCTCTCTGAGTGCTCCTGTTTTGATCTACTTTAAATTAGGGTATTGGGTATCTTATTATAAAATACATTTTGATATACCTTTGAGCACCTGACTGTTCTTCCCATCTATAGACCTGCAGCAAAAATAAATAAATAAATAAATAAATTAGACAGAAAGGAACACTGCTGACATCCAGCCACCTGCAAGCACATTTTTCAGAGTTCAGAACAACGTGAGCTCAGTACAGTACAAAAAGAGATAAGCCAGGAACCAGCAGTATGACTACACAAAGCCACCACTTCTCTATCCACTGCCACAATAGCTGAAGACTGAGTGGGACAGAGTTGTGAGTGATGTACAGGTAAGACAGACAAAGCTATCAGGCAGAGCTGTAGTGTTAGCTGAGTGGAAAACCATTGTTCTTTACGGAAGGAGGCTGTCAAAAGCTAAAGAGAGATATCCCTATCCTTCTCAGATCTGATGGGTTATTTTAGATCTAGTCAGCTATAGGGCAAATAGAAAAATATTTATGGGACAACTGGGGAAAAAATGGTTTAACATCGTTAGTCAAAGCAAAGGCTGGTGAGGGGAAAAAGGTATACATTGCTTTCTGAAATTGATACAGCTAGTAATTTTAGATAAGGTTAATCATTTATTAACTTGGTTTATTAAACTTTTCTGTAACATTAGAGGAGCATTTTAAGTTTTAGTACCAATAACTATAAATTTCATAAATTTAATATTGCTGGATAGCACATACTGCATATCACCTACTATATTACTGAATTTTACTCTAGCGAAGTCCTGTAGCTATAGTAAAATTTTATCAATGTTAAAGTATGTGGTCTTCACACTCCAGGCAGTAGACCTAAAACAGCCGCCAGAGACTCCTCTGCCTTTTCCTCACCATTTCTTGAAGGAGTGTGTGGTTGGGAGTTGCGTTTGTATACATGGCTTCTACTGTGGCCGTCAAAGAACCAAGTTCGGACCAAGAATTAACCAGCAAGTGTAGAAAGAATCCATCAAATTAGAATTCCTAAGGTCTATTGTCTTTTTTTCCTGGTTTCGGTGATTACCAACTGATAAGAGGCAGATAGTGTTGAATCTAGTGAGATGTGATGTCTCCAGAGATCACAAAAAAACAAAACAAGAAACTCAGGTTGTTTGTGTTTGAAGCCTTAGAATTGTGGAGTTGATTATGTCATACATGGTCATCGTGTTTCAAGTTTCAAGTTTATTTGTTATATACAGGTAACAATGAAACATCACTACCAGCAGTGAAATTTTTGGACTCAGAGCCCCCTCAATATTGCACTTAAGAAACAAATATTGCACAAAAATTTACATTTAGATAAAATATAAAGTAAGAATAAAAACTATATAAGTAAAAGCAATATATATATATATATATATGTATGTGTGTGTGTGTGTGTGTGTGTGTGTGTAAGATCACAGTAAGATAACTACAGAATACTAATAGAAAATACTGAAGTGGTTGTATTGCAGAGGTAGTGTGTACAATGAGTGTGCAAAAAGTGTGCAGATTGTCCGGTATTTCAGCAGTTCAGTAGCCTGATGGCTTGCAGGTAGAAACTGTCTCTGAATCTGCTGGTGCGAGTCGGGATGCTCCTGTACCATCTGCCCAATGGCAGGAGCGTGAAGAGTGTGGCTGGAGTGGCTGGGATCAGAGAGGATCCGCTGGGCCTTCCTCCTACTGCGCTGTGTGTAGAGGTCCTGGATGGCTGGCAGTTCAATCCTGGTGATGCGTTGTGCTGATCTGACCACCTTCTGTATAGCTTTGTGGCCAAGAGCATTACAGCTGCCGTACTAGGTAGTGATGCAGCCAGACAGAATACTCTCAATGGCTGCATCACTACCTGGTACGGCAGCTGTAAACGTGTGTGTCTGTCGAAGGATGTAAACAACAGTAGTGTGTGAGAAATTCCTGGACATGTAATATAGTTGCATGGTTGGAGATTTGCTTCAAGCAGCCCATATGACGACAACAAATTAGTCTACTTAAAAGTTACATGTCCTGGGTTTCACCACATGATGGTAATGAAGTGTGTGAGTCCCCCAACCTTTATCTGCCCCATAACTCACATCCTTGTCTACTCTTACAGAAGTGAATCCAGGTAGAGTCATATTAGTGCCAAGAGTGTTCTTGGTTAGCTACATTTCTGTGAAACCCAATAAATGGAAATCTTGTGGTTCCTTACAAAGGCAACCAGCTTGTTAGTCTTGTTGGTCAGTGAGAATGGAGAAATGCAGCCAGATACAACTCGGTCCACTGGTGTCAGTGGTCAATTCTCATCAACTTTCTCAGTCAAGTTTCATGTGAGTTGAAAGTGTGGCTTCAACAGGATTTTAAATAAAATTCTCTGTGGCTCTTATGGCATACCACCTATGGGTTGCATAACATCACATTGATTTTCATTAAATAGTATCATGTTGAACAAACTGTGGTGCATCAGCATATAGGTGAAATGCATCAGGTCATATTAGTAGTTGCTGAATCCCATTGCTGGCAATGCACTGAGATGTATCACATCTGCCTTAGTGATGAAGACATCTTGTAATTGATGACTCATGGAAAAGGATGCTCTAAGCATAATAGTTTATTTTAAATGGATTCACACATTAATACTAATAATAATTATTATTATTATCATAATGATGAAATTAAAGATACCATTTTAGTGTAAAGGGAAGTTATAATGGCATTTAAGGACAAATGCAGTTCCAAATTGTAGGTGGTGTCTAAATTTTATTAATGTTCTCACACATATTTGTAAATCACCCTTGAGCTGAGGAGTTGTTGGGCAAAAACACAAAACTGTCACTTTGATAAGTTCTCAACATTCCACCCTGCACATTTGCAAATAGCATTTTCTTAAATTCTTATTTTTTGGGGTATTGATCTACATTTGCATTTTAATTGCTTTATCCCATATCCCAACCCAGATTGATAAACAACCCAGTTAAAATGATTTGAGGTCTGCATGTAATTTCAGAGAACAGAATTTCTAAAGTGCTGCTTACTGGCCATAGAGCTATCTCTCTCTCTCTCTCTCTCTCTCTCTCTCTCTCTCTCTCTCTCTCTCTCTCTCTCTCTTAGTGAGAAATAAAGGAAGTGGGGTGGATTCCAAGTATCTATTTTCAACCAGAGATTAATATGGATATTAATTACACAGATGAAAGAATGAGCATAAAAACCTGCTGAAGAGTGTGATGTATTATATACTTTTTATGTAGTCTAGGGTAATGTACCATACTAATCACATAAAATAATAATTTATTAATTGCCTTGGAGACTTCCTCACTAAGGCGAGTTCATTGTGCAGGATTGCTCAGTGCTTAATAAAGAATTATATTTTGCTAAATCAGTGTTCAGTACTGGCTAAAATTAGTTAGGGTGCCCATACATGTACACTTTCTGACAGTTGATTGTCTTTCAATCATACTGGGGCAAAATGATTGCACAGATTGACACTTTAATTACACAGAATTGGTGCATAAGTTGTAATTCATTTAAAATGTATTTTTGGGTTTGTGTTAGGATCTGCAAGGAATGCTTTCAAATGTTTCATGGAAACTGAACACATCTACAATCAAAAAGAGATTGGACAATTTTGACCCTCAAGGGAAGCATGCCAGGAAAAAGCACATTATAT
>JBCNYH010000001.1:48345080-48355096 GCA_039654325.1 Tandanus tandanus | reverse complement strand
CCCCTCCCCCTCCCCTCCTTTCTCACAACCAACCCTCTCCCTTTTTTTTTTTTTCCCTTTTTCCCCCCCCTAAATGCTAATTGCTCATAATAGACATTCAGTACACTGGCATCACTTGTACTGATCTCACAACATTCACCCAAATCAGGTTTAGAGTTAGAGGAAGAGGTCAGTGTTTGCCAATTTTTTATGTATAAAATGGAATTAAATGTATCAATCTCGCTTTATGAATTTGTGTGAATTAGATTTGAATCTTTACCTCTCTTTAAAAAAGTCACAGAGAGTTACACAGTAATTTATTCAATTTTCAGAAAAAAAAAGTTTAAATTGTCATGTTAATATAAATTATGATCCATACCGAGGGCAGGATGGTGGTGCAATGGTTGATACTGTCAACTTGCAACAAGAAGGTTCTGGGTTTAATCCTGGTAAGTGTCCTTTCCTTTCTGTGTGTAGTTCTCTGTAGGTTCTCCCCAGGTACTAGAGTTTCCTCCCACGGCCCAAAGACATGCAAAGGCTGCCTTATATTTTCTCTATTCAAGTTCCTGTAAGCACATAACCACACACTGAATAAACACACACACACACACACACACACACACACACACATGAACATTGTGAAGATGCCGACACATAGTTTGTGTTGTCAACTCTCTGTCTCTGGTTACTGCACTCAAGCAACTCACATAAAATAGTCTGCTGATAGGTTGACACAGGTGAGATTCTGGTTCTACCTGACTCCCCTCTGTGTGCATTGGGCACTCGATCAGGTCTTTACTGCCACAGTAACTATCCAAGTTATTCATTTCTATGGTAAATAGAAAAAGTCATAACTTTCCAGTTACTTATAAAATTATAATGTCCAATTTTAATAATGCCATTATTGAAAATTTGTTCATATGAAAACTCAATTCCTCACTGGAGTCAGTTTCTTTACAAAATGGGGCAAATTAAACAATGACGTGACCATCTTGTGTGGCAAAAATTTTCAGTGTAATCAAATCGAATTTAATTGTTTGACTTTTTAATATAAAAATCTTTTATTTTATTTTTATTTTTTATTTTTTCAAGTATAAACATACACAAACACTTGGATATAAAGAGACTCTGCATTCTACCAGATAAGAGTAAGCACAAGTGTATGTACAGGGTGACCCAGAAAACCTCCCACATTTCATAGGTAAATGAAAAATAAAATCGAAAGATAAACAAATTATTATTTACATACATGAAACTTTGATTTCTGAAGGTGGGCGGAGCAGTGGCTGTCTCCTGCTGAAAAGCAACCTTAAGGGGTTCAGTAGTTTGGGGTATACACTGATTTAAAGTATCCCCACAGAACAAAAAGCACAATGGAGGAGCTTAGGGGAAAGGGACAGCCCCTCAACATCGCCATGAAAATGCAATCCGAAACATTTCCCTCAGCACTTGCAATGAGCTGTGTGTGCCATAGCTCCATGTTTCTGAAACCAGATCTCTTTTCAAAGATGAGCCTGTTGCTGTGAAATTCTTAACCCACTGCAAGATGGTTTTCTGATCTGGAATGTTTTGGTTCCATGGAATACAGAAGCGTCTTTCGAAAGGTCCTCTGTGCAGCGATCATGGCGCGGTTGTTTGTGAAAAATGCTTCAACACAAAAATGAACAGTTTGCTCTCGACCACACCATGTTCATGACTGAGAACAGTTGGGGTTGGGCTACCAACAGACCTTAGCACCACCTCTGTCACCTCACTAAGTTTCATGTGAGCAAATAATAAATAAAAAACTATGAATGATCATGAATGCAAATAGTAATTTGATTATCATTAACCTTTTTTTTCATGGGGGGTTGGATCCGCCTTTTTAAGTGCATTAAGCTCTATCTCAGCTTTAAAAACTTTAAGATTTTCTAGTCTGAGGGAAACTGTCTACTTCTTTCAGTATTTGGTCTCCAGTGCATTTTCCTCTTCTTTTGTGGTGTAGGACCATGGTTAGACAACAGAAAGCTGTCAAGAGTGCGCCCTTGGGAATATGCTCTGGTGTTTTCACAAACATGTTTAAAGGAAATGCCAGGGTGTCTTTTTTAAATTGAGGATTGCTTATGCATGCTTGTGTATCAGAAGGACTGGGGCAAATATCCTGTTAATGAACTGAGATCTCTGTTACAAATATACATCTGAGAGCAGGTCTTACAGCATGTGTCTGCCAACACTTTCTGAAATGAGAAGAAAAAACTTTACATTCTTTGCACTACATCAAGTCATGTCATTTTAACACTGACACAATGTAAATGCAATTAAACCAGTATGCCTAAAATTCTTAATATAAACAAATCTCATATGCATGTATCTGATTGTACATGGGTGTAAATAGCATGGCCTTTCTTTTTGACACCTTCCATCTTCTGTTTTTCTTTTTATAAGCTCTGTTGCCATGATACAATGTCTTGTGTCTAAAGCTCACTCTATCTCCTGTAACATTCAACCCACCACTTCTTTTATTATTACCGCTGCCCAAAAGAACCTTCTACACTTTTTAGAAACTACTATAACATACAAAGGAACAGATACAGGACATAATCAAATAGATTAAGGGCCAAATATAAAGCAAGTGAACACTTTGGGATGAATAGTACAAGACTATTAATTTTTATTTATTTATTATCATTATACTTAGTGATGAAAATATTGCATATTTATTTGACCACAACCCATCTTAAAGTGAAATGAACAGCAAGCCTTCTAAACTCTCCTATTACACATGAACATATCCATATTTTCATCAGCTGGTGTTTTTTAACTGCTGAAATCCATTTGATAATTTGCATTAGTCAGCTTGAAAACACTGAAAAGTGCGAAATCACAGAAAGAGGATGTGAATACCCAATTCATATAAGGCAAGATAATGGCAATAATAACAGTACACAGATATTAAATTAACAAATCAGATATAAATTAATGAACTTCTGAAAATAAATAAATAAATAAAACTACTCATAAATACAAATCATACACACTTATGTTTACATAAGTTACATCAAACAAAAGTTCACCCAAACATATGAAAGAAAAGAATACAGCACCATGTATTCATTCATTCATTCAATTTCTGAACTGCTTCATCCTAATTAGGGTCACGGGGTGGCTGGCGCCCATCTCAGCCGACTCTGGGCGAGGGCAAAGTACACCCTGGACGGCTCACCAGGCCAACAGCACCATGTATTCATATGCAAATTAGTTTTGTATTACAGAGGGAAACAAGGGGTGATCATGCTACTTTTTGCATTACAATGTCACCCACCAATGTGAGCTCTGTGGCGGTTTTTTACTTTCTGACACAGACACATAACCATTTACACTCACATTCACACTTATGGGCAATCAAGAATATCCATTTAGCATAATGTACATGTCTTTGGAATGTGAGAGGAAATCAGAGCACCTAGAGGAACCCACATAGGCTTTAGGCTGACATGCAAACTCCACATAGAAACATTGTCGCTAGGCATGGGGCTCAAACCCAGGACCTTCTTGCTATGAAGCAGAAGTTCTAACCACTTATGCCTCCAAGCCACAACAAACCAAAATACCCTGATGTTTTTTAAAGCAAACCCTGTAAGTATATTTACTTTAGTTAAGTATCCTAAATGCTGTTTCAAAATTATTCCACAGGAACACAAACAATATTGTAATATTGAATGTTAGAACATCTACACCAGGAGGACATCATTAGCCACATGAATTAACATAAAAGGAAACTAGACAAGTAAGCAAACCCAATAAAATCACTCAGTGTGTGAGTGTGTGACATCTAAGGTGTGCATCATTTAGACAATAAATAAATAGTGTAACCTTAAAGTCATTCTAATGGAATACAAACAAAACAGCACTATTCCTCTTTAAATTGATTTAAGCTGGAAATCTGAGTGACTTAATGTGCTGATGTGCAAACTCACCCATTAAAGGAGTAAAAAGCTATGGCTATCAGTGAAAGAGGAGGTCATTTCCCTCTGCAAGTCACAGGAGTCCTGAATGAGTGGATGTTGCTCAACATGGCGTGAAATTACTTTATTGCCTTTTCACATTAAAAGCATTGATAGAGTACATTTCTAATAAAGGTTTGTAGTGCCGGAGGGAGAATCGTTCGGACGCTGCTAGTCATGTGCAAGGGCAGAGAGAAGGTGTCGTAGAAAAGGCAGATAGACTAATCCACAGGAACAAAAATCAGCCTCACCTGCCTAAGTCAGAAATACACACACACACGGCTGCAGTAAGTAAGAGAATGTCAATATAATCATGTGTTAATTGGACACATGTGGCAGTCGAACAAAAGATGAATGGTTTATAAGTGCAGACTTGGGAATCTAAAGAAGTAAATATAAATCTCATAAATGGAAAAACGGTAAGGACTGCCAAATTGATAGTCAGTCATTTAATAGCTGTTTTATCTTATTTAGACATTTGTTCTTTTTAATCATGAAACTGCCAACATCACTAGCACATATTGATTTTTGGGACAAAAGAGGTTATTTTTCACAGGTGATTAAATAATTTAACTGTGCTGTAAAATATAAAATATTGCTGATATCTGGGCGGCACAGTGCTGTAGTGACAAGCAAGTCGCCTCACAGCAAAAAAGGTCCTGGGTTGGAGTCCCGGGATCGGGCGTTTCTGTATGGAGTTAGCATGTTCTCCCTATGCCTGCATGGGTTTCCTCCGGGTACTCTGGTTTCTTTCTACAGACTAAAGACATGCACATTAGGCTAATTGGCTGTTTCAAATTGCCACTTGGTGTTAGTGTGAATGATTGCGTGTGTGTTGCACTGTCATGGTCTGACGAGGTGTTCAGGGTGTACCCTGCCTTCACGCAGTGTTGGCTGAGATAGGCTCCAAACTCCCTGCGACCCTTGTAGGATTAAGCGGTTTGGCAAATGAGTGAGTGAGTAATATTTATATCTACTGTTTCTCCACCCAGAAGCTTCTGGATAAGCATAACTGACAAGAAACCACAGGGATAGCTGACAGTTAATGGCAGATAACAACATGAGGATTGGAGCGAGTTCAGCTGCTGACAAACTAAGACAGAGGTGAACATAAACACCATGGCCATCGTTTGCAAGCAAATTTACTTAAACACTGTGAGAGCACAAATTCTTTGTCCATTAATCATCCATAGTAGTCCTGGCAACATGTATAATTACCAGTTTTCAGTTTAACTGATTTTTGTCTTTCCAGCCATGTCATCACTCTCAAGTCAGGCCAACAGCAGGGAATGAGAAGTTTCTTTTGTCTTAACTAGGACTATTTGTGTAGAGGTTGTCTTTCCTTTACCACTACTGGCCCAAATTATGACCAGAAAGATAAGACATTTTTTCTTCTCTTAATGTTGTGACTGTCATGATTCCCAGGCTTACATTCCTAGAGCTGTTGGTATTTTTCTATTAAGAAAAAAAAAATGTTGGGACTCTGTCTGGAATTTGTGCTAACTGCAAAAGGATTTCATGGCTTAAATGAACACATTAGGAAACAGATTTGAGGTCAGAGTTTGTGTAAAAGTTCACACACTCACTCATTTGCCAAACCGCTTAATCCGTTATTAGGGTCACGGGGAGGCTGGAGCCTATCTCAGCCAACACTGGGCGAAGACCTCACAGCTCGCCAGACCAATGCAGGGAGACACACCCCTCACAATCACACCTAGAGGCAATTTCGAACAGCCAATTAGCCTACTGTGCATGTCTTTGGACTGTGGGAGGAAATCTGAGTAAACAAAGAAAACCCACGCGAGCATGAGGAGAACATGCAAAATTCACACAGAAAGCCCTGAGCCCAGGACTTTAACGCAGGACCTGCTGTGAGTTAGATGTACTAAACACTGTGTTAGATGTACTAAACGCCACTGTGACGCCTCTTGTGTAAGAGTCACTTTTTTCTTCTTCTTATCATTTAAACTATGAGATGATAAATGAAATTATGGCACAAAGTTTTCTGAATTATGAGAGTGTGATATTGACTCAGTAATGAGCTGTACCTCATCTGTGCTTGTATACACTGAAAAAGCAGGTCATAATATGAATACAAGGAGAGGTCTGTGTTCTACATGCATTCTAGCAAAAAATATGGCATTAACTGGAATAAGAACCAGTTGGGACCAGTGCTGTATGTAAACAAAGTGACTCCTTCAAACATTTTTACTATTTTCTTTCCCTTTACACCATAGAGTGTGACTGCCCCCTAGTGCACTACATTACACATGCAATTTGCACATGACACTTGATTATAGACAATAAATATGTACGCAGTACATTTGCCTGTGCAGCTTCCTAGAATGATAAAAGCTCTTATACAATTTATCTTTGACTAATACTTTTGACCAGCAAACATCCTAACACACGATTATTGACTATAGCAACACTGACACTGTTGCCTGGCAACATGCAATGCCTTTTTAGTCCTTAAATACTGACAATCTAATGGCTAGTGAACATCAGGGCTGGAGAAGGCACTGAAGAAAAGAAAAACACAAACACATCCTCTGATCAGATTTCAGTTGATGGAATCTACTGTATTTTAGACATATCTGTAACCACTGAGGAGAAAAACACAAAATCCACAAAAACTCTGTCTTTAAAATCTGGATATTTGAAGAATCAGTTTAAATTCCAGCCTATTTAAAGTATGAGAGGCTTAAAAACTGTAGTTGGGGTGTAACTCAGTGCCACTGCCTACAGTGGGTATCGAAAAGAATCGACTTCTTCAAAATATTCATATTTTATTGCTTTGCAGCTTGAAACGAAGACACACAAAATATATTTTTCTAGTTTTATTAACTAAATGTATCTCATAAATATCCTAGTACATTATCAGTAGTAAGAATACACACTTAGCACTTTGTTAAAGCTCGTTATATATGTTTACGTATGTATTTTTTTGTGCATGAATGAATCTAACTTTATCTCTTATTATAACCAATTTAGCAGCACGGTGGCGTAGTTGTTAGTACGTCTGGATTGCAGCAAAGAAGGTCCTGGGTTCGAGTCCTTGGCTCGATGAAGGTGTTTCTGTGTGGAGTTTGCATGTTCGCTCTGTGCTTGCGTGACTTTCGTCCAGTACACTGTTTCGTACACTGGTTTCCTTCCACAGTCCAAGGACATGCACATATCATAATAACATTATATACATAAAACATAACATAACAGGATTAGGTGGTTTGGCAAATGAGTGAGAGAGTGATGACCAATCTGAAGAACTAAAACAGTTCTTTAAAAAGACATTTTATCATAACATCTATAAATTAATTTATAATAATGATATAATTAGTTTTAATAATAATAATAATAATAATAATAATTATTATTATTATTATTATTATTATTATTATTATTATTATTATTATTAATACACACTCCGATTATGCATTATGTGTCACGAAGTGACTGCATCACGAAATAATGTGGATGCCCATCCAGACAAAAGGGTTTATTGATGTAAGCCAAGCAGACAGGTCCATGTCTGTGTTCCCCAGTATCTATGTTCCCCAGTGCCTATGTTCCCCAGCTGTATTCTCCCCAGTCCCTATGTTCCCCAGGAATCCTAACCCTAATATTCCATAAATTGTTATTTTGATGAGTGTGTTTGATTTTGTTTCAGCATACTTCTTTTACAGTATGGATACAATCGTTGTAGCATACTTCTATAAAGTACACAATACAATGGAAGATACATTAATTTAATAAGGACTGGGGAACATAGGTACTGGGGAACATAGGGTTTGGGGAACATAGGGACTGGGGAACATGGAGCTGATCGCAAGCAAACAAAGTCAAATACAATCCAGAATTGTAGCTGTAAACAGGCAAAGGTGAATCATTCAGGCAAACAGGATATCAGAGACAAAACAGTAAGCAAACACGAGAAGGCAAGCAAACATACACCACAAGCAAACACAGAAAATAAAGGTATGAACAGCCACAGAGTGACACAAAACTACTTTGCAGAGAGCACGTTTAAAGAGAGTCCTTAAATAATGTTGCTCATCAGTGTGATTAGTGACAGTTATGTGTCCTGGTCATGTTATTGAGCATGGTGCACGAGATACAGGGAAATGTGGGTCCAGAAAGCAGCAGAGCCAGGCTGTGGAAGTGACATTAGAAGTGTTGGTAAATAAAGTCTAATTTATCATCATCATAATCATCATTTTGTATCCGTGGCCGAGATGGCTTGCACATTCACTGTATAGCAAACAGAGTCTGCTTTGCCCAGTCCCGATAGGTTTAGCCTGGTATCCCATGAGATGACCTGGGGGTATATTCGGCAACCTTTGTTGGCCTGTTTCCACATGAGAAGTCTTGAGACAAGCTTGTCCTTGGCACAGTAACAGTGCCCTGCAAACTGCACATGGCAACTCTAATTAGGATTAAACAGCTTAGAAAATGAATGAATGGATGAATTCATAGTGAATGCAGTATTTAAAAGCATCTAATAAGGGACAAGACTTTATTCACTCACTCACTCATTTGCCGAGCTGCTTATTCCTACTAGGGTTGCGAGGAGGCTGGTGCCTATCTCAGCAATCCCTTGGTGAAGGCAGGGTATATCATGATAAGCTCACCAGGACACAGGGTCACACACACACAACCATTCACAATCACACCTAGGGGCAATTTGGAAATAGTGTTTAGAAATAGTGAGCACAAGGTGGGAATATACCCTGGATGGGTGCCAGTAGAATGCAGGTCACCACCACTCTTACACACACACACACACACACACACACACACACACACACACACACACACACACACACATTCTTACTCTTTTTAAGACCTACAGACCATTTAATGTAGCCAAGCAATATGGGATGAAACCAGAGAAACCTGACATGAGCAGAGCAGAGATGGACATGAGGTGAGTATTGCAAGAAACTATTGTCAATCAAAATATCCACACAGCATGTTGAAGTGTGAAAAGCAGTCAGAGCAAATGAGTTCCAGCTGCCGGTATCAGATAGCAATATTTGCATTAGCTTACAAGGAAATCTCACCCCAAATGAGCTGGTAATAGTTATGTAATATAGTAGTTAGGAGCAGTGGCTAATGCAGTATGTTTGAAGATGTAGCAAGCTGGATGTCTTATGCACATGGATGCCAATTAGGCATATTCATTAAAATATTAATCCATGCTCAGACATCTCTCTGGTTGGTCAGAAGAGTAAGTTCAAGTTTGTTTGTTTTTAAATGTATCAGATCTCTATCCTGTTTTATTTCACTTTAAACTCTGCTGGGTCAGAAGAAAACTCTGATAGTTGGGATTTCTAAAAAACAGTGCTTAATTTGAATAGCAATAAGTATTTAAAGCAAGGGAATAAGCTATTTAAGATGCATATTCAGTCCATGATCTGCAAATCTTTTGGCTGTCATGGGAGATCTTAGAATGTCTGGCAGGGGAATTATTTATAATGGCTGGCAAAATGTAACACAAATTCACTTTAAAATGCTAACATTATCCATACAGTACATGGTGTATTGTTGATGTTAGTATACCCATGTGAACATCTGACAGGCTTTGTGGTGTTAAAGATTCAAACCATAAAATAATCAGAATGTTAGTGTGGTTATAATACATTTGGTGTTATGAATTGAAAACCAGTTGTTAAAGTATGAACCCAAAAAGCACACCCGGAGGCGGAAAAGGCAGTTAGGTGTATTTATTGAGTTGGAAGAGGTGGAGGAGAGGAATCCAGGATCCAAGGGGTGAGGAGGAAATCCATGGAGGGGTGCGACTGGAGGCATGTGGGCTTGAGGAGGAGGCTGGTGAGTAATCCAGGAAGAGAGTGTGGCAGCATGGCAGAAATTGGGCGCTAGCACTGGGGCTTGTGGAGGCACTGAAAGGAAAGGAATACAGCAGGAATTAGTCACTGGTAGAATCAACAAAGCTACAAGGTTCAAAACAATAGTTTCAAAGTTTCAAGTTTATTTGTCATATACAGGTAACAATGAAACATCACTACCGGCAATAAAATTCTTGGACTCAGAGCC
>JBCNYH010000001.1:48287639-48317159 GCA_039654325.1 Tandanus tandanus | reverse complement strand
TATATATACACACATACTTAAATTGTATATGAATACTGTGTTATATTAACTTAACATAGATAAAGTGCTTACTGAGTTTAGAGTTAATAATAAATAAACTAACTTCCTATAAAAATATATATTTTAATAACTTTCTACTGAGGTGTGTCTACTGCATGACTCATAGATCCGTGCTCCAGATTTTTTGTAATTCTAACCAATGAGAATAGGAAACTAAGACGCGTATTTTGACGAACACTAAATGAAACCAATGAGCACTGAGAGGCGGGATTTAAAAAAAACAACCGTTTGTAATCAACACGAAGTTCCTTATAGAGCGAAATGAGTTTTTACGGACAGGTAATGTCGCTTCCGGGTTTTACCGTTTATTTGATTATTATTTGGATTCTGGTCTTGTTAGTGTAACATGTTTGTAGTGCTTGTTGACTCAAAGAGAGCAATGTGTCTATTTAAAATAAACCCGGAAATGCATTTAGCTAAACTAATCCGAGTTTACAGCGTTTGTGCTAACCTAGCAAGCAGAGATTTAAAAACGTTAGCATGGATGCTATCCAGTGGTCATGTGTATATACGGATGTAAATATTTGTTTCTGTCTAAAATGTTTCAGTCAGCTTTATTATCATTAATGCTAATTATAGTCTATAAACAACGACTGTAAACATCACTGATAATTATTAACTTAAATACATGACATTAAAGAGCTCATGACACCACAAACTTGAAACAAAAACAAAAAAAACTCGAAAGTATACATGAAGTAAAAGGTTTAGATAATATCAGTAACGTCCCAAACGTGATGTAAACACAGCAACGTCATGTAACGATTGGTATTTCTTGCCACCTTCTTGAGTGCACAATCAAAATATCCGCCATTTTTGTTGTGACGTCATTGGCAGAATGTATTTCTGCTTGGCAGCCTATCTCGAACTGGGAGCCAGCCAGCTGCAATGAAATCAGCTGGCTACTTTATGAAGTGGCTAGCTAGCTGCTCAGCCAGTCATAAAAGAGATAACTGGCTATGAAAAAACACGGCTGGCTATTAGTGGCTAAAGTTAAAAACATGTAAAGGATTTATAATTTGCCTGCATACACAAAATTGCACATACCGAGGTCTGACAGCAACAAATGGATATCGCCACTTTACAACTTTGAAAAAAATCACATCCAAATGCATAGGCGAGGTGATTCTTAGGTGGTTTAGCTACCCAAATATACTGGTGTTTAAAGAAACAGTGAACAAACTAATTTTACATGTAAACTCTTAATGTTCTCAAATGTTAAAATCCCCGTTTTCTCAAAACTATGAAAAGTGGAGTTATCCACTTGTTGCTGTCAATCCCCTCGATACTCTGAATACTCTAAACACAAGCATGATGTAGGAATGTATACACGCATTTAAAATTAACATTCGATTTGTTTAAGTTTTTTTTTAACAACAGTTTCAAGGCTTAGAGCAGGGACAGACCAGGTGCCTGAAGTTTCCTGATATAAATGACAGATGTAGAAATATATTTTTGTTATCTGTTCTGTAGCTAAAATGCTATAAGTAATATAAACGTTTCAGCAGGCAGCATATTATAAAAGACACCGTTAGATATAGCATCAGTAGCTAGGATAGTAAATGGCTTCGTATTAGGTTCTGAATGTTTTGGGGGAAATTTAAGAATGGCTGTAATGTAGATATTTAACCACATTCTTTATAGTTTTAAATACATTTGGAAGGAACTTACCTGCTTTAAAGTTATTGAAATATTCCTCCACCAGTCACATAAGTTGACAGTGTTGTTGTTGAAACTTCCGAGGCTCTTCTGTTAGCGAGATTAACTTCTTGCTTCAATGCACAAAGATATTTAAAGGGCCGGCATCATAGATTATACACACAAGACTGGCCGTCTTTAGGGAATCTAAATAAACTATAACCACTCTCTCTGGTGTTTGAGCAAAATCCTGCCACACACCGATCTGGCATGTCATCGACAATAAAGAGGAAAACTTCAAAACACTGCCACAGTAAACAATCAAACCACAACTGCAAGAGCAGCTTCAAGAGACTTCTGCAAATGACGTCATGTAATGAAACGACGAATTCTTCGGTGCACATTCAGTGCAGGAGTTATCAATTTTTCAATGGCACACAATTCAAAGTTTCCATACAAGTAAAGAAAAATGGTGTCGTGCTCTTTAAATTCGATTTGATATTTTTTGTATTCACAGGGCTATCCAGGAGCAGGGGGTAACATTCCCCATCAGCATCCTCCTCCACATAACCCTTATGGAGGTGGTGCACCCCCAGGTGGCCCTATGGGAGGACAATATGGGGGTCCGTCTCCACCTGGTGGTCCGCAGTATAGTGGTGCACCAGGAGGACATTATGGTGGTTATGGTGGAAGTCCCGGGGCTCCTGGAGCTCCTTATGGAGGTGGTCAAGCCCCAGGAGCCCCTTACGGAGGATATGGCCAGCCCCAAGGTGGACCCTATGGCCAACATATTCCTGGAGGTGAGAAAACATCAAGATGTTTGTCTTTGGACTGTAGTCCCATTCATGACTGGTTGTAATTTACAGCAGGTTTGGTCTGATTTGGCAGATGATGGCAAAAATAAGATTGCCGATATAAACACATTGCTGTAGCCTTGCCACTAGGTGTGTATTGACTCAAGTCTCTGAATAAAACACCGAAAAGGAAAATTAAATATATATGCGAGCAGGTATCAATGGGGTTCAAGCCTGCCGAGCCGTCCACAACCGGCATGTACACTGACTGAACACGAGTAAAAGCAGCAGGTCTGCTGCTGATTTGCTTATCTCAGGTTGGAAGGCGACTCAAGAGTCACACAGCAAAAAACAGCCACATGGTGGCCAACATGCTCCAGATATGTTCCCACAAATCTAACACATAAATGCGCTTATTATTTTTTTATTTATCTCATACAGTTCCCAAGATATGGGTCAAAACTTGAATTTGTTTTTATATCTCTATTCCAGCTCTCCAAAGGGGTTCAGCGTTACTTCTAGAGTGTAGCCTGTGATACTGCTTTTAAGAAAAAATAATAATCTGAATGAAAACAGTAGGGATCCCAGCCATGTTAGGGTTTGGACCTCTAATGAGGTTTTGCAGACGTGTTTGTTTATTTGGAGTACCTCAGCTGGGTTTTATATATTTTTTACATATGACTGATAACTGAATGTAGTCCAACAACACCAAATCCACAGCTTCTAACAGTCTAGTACAGGTTGTACCTGTAATGGGAATTAGAAAGCTGGATGCGATCATGTCAAGTAACTGTATGTGCACATCATAGATTTAATTTGGATGTCTAAAACAGATGAATGTTTTTCAAGGGGCTCTTGCAAATCTCTGTAGATATCATTGCAAACTGGAATATTACAATTTGACAGTGATACAGTTAATTAATTTCTTGACAGTATATGTTTTTATGGGTTCTATTCGGCTCTTCATCCAAAAGGTAAACCTGTTGTAGACTTATTTTACCGTTCTGTAATGCTTTTTCATCTATAGTGCAGCATCTGCTATATCAAGGCCTTTAATATAGCACTTGAGAGTATTGATTTTCAGTGATATGTGACAGTTCTTCAAATAGTTCTTATGTTGTAGGTAACATCCCACCAGGGGTTAACCCAGAGGCATATCAGTGGTTTCAGACTGTTGACACTGATCGCAGTGGCTACATCAACCTGAAGGAGCTAAAGCAGGCCCTACTCAACTCCAACAACTCGGCATTCAATGATGAAACCTGCTTGATGATGATCAGTCAGTACCTTAAACACACCTTAAATCTTGTTCTTTACTGACCAGGCATTTCAGTTGTTGTTAAGTTAAGCATAGTATTGGTGAATGTGGTTGATTTAGCATGCCATGCAATGATATATTCAAAATATTGAAAAATCATTAAGAGGCTGTATCTTTTACAGATATGTTTGACAAGACCAAAACTGGCCGCGTTGACATATTCGGCTTCTCGGCTCTCTGGGGATTTTTGCAGCAGTGGAGGGCAATATTTCACCAGTTTGACCGTGACCGCTCGGGCTCCATCAACAGCAATGAGCTGCATCAAGGTTAGTCAGACAGTGAATAATTAAAAAAAAATACTAGTGCTTCTGCCTTCCTGTTTGTGTACATATATTCAGTGAGATGAAATATCAGACAGTACGGGTTCTTCAAACTCAATCAGACTTTCTTACCAAAATATATTAAATCAGGCCTTAAACCTGCCAACGTTTTTATCTCTGTTTTTATGCATTTTGTATAGGAACTCTTAACTTTGTCTGGTTTACATACTAGTACATTTTAACATCAGAGTCTGTAGCTGTCACTCAAAAACACTAAAAAAGTATCTTTTGCAGATGTCATCCTAGAAAAGTGGTGGTCATTATAATATCGAAGTCAACAAAATGTCTAATGGGATGTTTAAATTACACTATACATCCGGACTATTGTAGTGTAATGACTATAATAATAACTATCGTATTACTTTACTTGAGTACAATTTACATAAGCTCTCAAATGTCTAGTAATAATAACATGAAAAATGTATAGCTCACAAGAAAGCACCATACTTAAATTGGTATAGCATCGACCTGCATTTTTTTGTGTCACGAACATTGTGTCTGTCGTCCGTACGTGTACATGTGGGAACCCTGTGGTGATATTTCACCATATTGGAATTGGCATTGGAATGAATGCCTGAGTGATGGTAACTTCTTCTATTCTGTCTTCCCCTCCAAACTGTTACTTGTTTCAAGCCATAAAATAAAATACACCTTTCTAAAAATAAAATACACTTTATTAAAAAAAAATGTAAACAGAATACTATGTACCATATGCAGTAGGTATCTTTGGGTTTTTTTAACTGGCAAAATAAACTGTTACTGCCGTACTCATTTAAATAGAAAGGTTTTTAACCCAATCACATTGAGGAAGCACGTGATGTATCTGGCACATATAATGTGCTTACGGAAGTGAATCTCTCCAGCGGAATGGCATCTCGCTACCCTGTGATGATATTGGGTTTCCATTAAAGACATCTTATCTCAATAGCGTAACACTTTCAGACAATATCAAAACTTTGGGGAGAGGCTGACATAACGCAATGGTTACTTGACATTATGGCATCGATGACGCTGTCCCTCCTAGGTTTTTTAAAGAGGTTTTCCCGAGCACAGGTCAGTCAGTTCTTACTGTTAACAGCAATCTTCTGCTGTGGTTCATGTAACTTTTAAACACGTTGTAGTGCAACCCCAAACAAGAAACCTATTCTCGATCACACAGTATTAGCAAATTATAGACCTATCTCCAAGCTGCCTTTCCTGTCAAAATTTTTGAAGAAAATAATTTTTGCTCAGTTGAAAGCTTTTCTGGATGAGCATAACATCCTGGAGGTTTTTCAGTCAGGTTTTAAAACTTTTCATAGCACAGAGTCAGCTTTGTTAAAGGTATTTAATGACCGCCTCATAGCATTGGACTCTAGTAACCATGTGATCCTTGTCCTGCTTGACCTAACTGCAGCCTTCGACACAGTGGACCACAACATTTTATAATCTCTTTTACAACACCTAGTGGGCATGTGTGGTACTTCACTGGAATGGTTGAAGTCCGATCTGGCAGATAGAACCATTAGTGTAAAGATTGCTGGTTCTGAATCCTCCTCTACTCCCCTGTTATGTGGGGTTCCACAGGACTCAATCTTAGGGCCACTGCTTTTCTCACTCTATATACTTCCTTTGGGCTCTATTCTTAGAAATCGTGGTATCTCCTTTTACTGTTACACTAACGACAGTCAAATTTATGTACCATTAAAGCGGAAGGATGCCTTTTCAGTTGCACATCTTCTTGTATGCCTCAATCACATAAACGCTTGAATGGCCCTTACTTTTTTTAATTTTAATAACAAAAAAACGAAGTGATGGTGTTTGGTCCCAGTGGCTCCTGTGAGTCCCCTCCTGGTGACCTGGGTCCCTTGGCACTGTATGTAAGGCCTACTGTTACAAATCTGGGTTTTAAGAAGGACAGTGATTTTAAAATGGACCATCAAATTTCTATAGTAGTGAGGTCCAGCTTTTTTCATTTAAAGCAGTTGGCAAAAGTGAAACCCATCCTTTCAATACAGCACTTTGAATCAGTAACCCATGCCTTCATCATGTCTCGGCTGGATTATTGCAGTGCAATTTGTTTTGGAGTCAGCCAGTGTTCCCTCTCACGTCTCCAGCTGGTTCAAAATGCAGCTGCACATCTTTTAACTGGAGCATGCAAGAAAGGACACATAACACCCATTCTGGCTTTGCTTCACTGGTTACCGGTGTATTTTATAGTTCATTTTAAACTTCTTTTATTTGTTTTTAAATCCTTAAATGTCCTCACCCCAACTTACCTCTCTGAGCTGCTTCATCCATATGCTCCTACCCGGTCTCTCAGGTCAGCTGATCAGCTGCTCCTAGCTGTACCAAAATCAAAGCGGAAGCTCAGAGGGGACTGGACGTTTTCCGTCGCTACTCCTAAATTGTGGAACAATCTGCCCTTCCATGTTAGACAGGCTCCTTCATTGTCCACTTTTAAAATCAGTTTTAAAACCCATTTTACTCGTTGGCTTTTGACTCAGTATGAGACTTTGATTTGTTTTATTTGTTATTATTTGTTTTTATATGTAAATTTTTTTTAATGCTGTTTTGATTTGTTTGATTTATTTGTTATCTGTTTTTACATATTCATTGTTTTTATGTTGTTTTGAGTGTATTATGTTTTGCCTTCATTTTACACAATTTTTACAGAATTTTATTATCTTATATATTTTCTTTACTTTTCTATGTGAACGAGCTTTAACATGGCAGTTAAACCTAGGTCTGACTTTAACAATATAGCTTTTGATAAACATTCAGCTAGTACAAACAATAATTTTTGTTTTTATTGATTTATTTTTAACTTACTGACTGAATTAGTTGAACTGACTGAATTAGTTTAAACCCTGTTTTCTACCTTGACACCACCTTATTCGGCCTTGTCTGACCCATGACATAATGACCCATAATCAGAGGGCCGAATTCCCCAGGTTTCTAGCTGTGAACTAGCCCCAAGGCGGTGCAGTCAATCCACACTTGGTCACCAAACTTTAGCTTGATAGTGGACTTCTGGCTGTTAAATACTTTAAGCTGCATTACCTAATGACAATAAAGGTAATCTAATTTTCTTCTGTCAAAATGTGCCTTCTGTACAATTGTGCTAATTTTTGACATTTGCAGAACTTTATAGTGCTCTGTATTTTCACCTTAATTTAAAATTTTCAGCTTTTTTCTATAACTATCATACTATGAATCTCATTTGTTTCCTCAGCATTCTCTCAGCTGGGTTATAACCTGAGCCCACAGTTCATACAGAATCTGGTAAACCGTCACTGTGTCCGTGGCAGGAGTAATGGCCTCCAGCTCGACTCCTTTATCCAGGTGTGCACTCAGCTGCAAAGTATTACCCAGGCCTTTCGTGAGAAGGACACCACGATGACCGGCAACGTACGCATGAGCTATGAGGACTTTCTCTCCAGCACCATCACACGGCTCATGTGAAGATTTACATTCAGTCAGATGGCAGTTTGATCCCTACAGTAGTTAAGGATGGCTGCTTCCTTATGCCAAAGACCATCGGGCATGCCAGATGATCCCTAACTATGCCTTTCACTGCAGTTTACCTCCCTCACCCTAAATGTCCTGTACGAATGCACTCCTTATGCGTGTTTTGCTTGTTCTATGTTTCCAGTTTAAATTGCAAGCTGAAAGAACTGCTAACAAGTAGTGTTTAGTTACCTGTGCCATAATTATGTATGTGATGCCTAAAAAAGACATTTGGAGGAGAACGAGGTCACTCAGGGAGTGAACTTGCATTACTATATCTGCTGCCAATCATATATATTTGGAGGCTTTATATTATTAACTTTATTTTGTATTGGAAATGCATTCTGTTAAAACCATTTACTTTATATATTATAGATATGAAGTTATACTAATTCAACAAGACATTGAAAGGTTCAGTGTTAACCTTGATTTATTGTAATACTTTAAAGACTTGGATCCAGATGGAAAGTAAGGACCCTGGCTAAACAGTAATAGTTGCTTTAGTGCGAAATCCCGAAAGATGCTGCATCTTTTCAAATCTACATGAACATGTTAAGTGCCAAAACTTTGTAATGTAACAGTCAATATCTGTCAGCATTGTGCCAGGAGTAAATTAAAGCTTTCTTGCCTCAGATTAAAGCAAATGCAGGTTGGTTAACCATTAAGTGAACTTGTAATTTGTGTACTTCTGATAGGATATGACAATCAAAATATAAATTTTCTGTCGTATCCTTTTATAGCATTTACAAGGTGCCGTAATGGGAAGCTCTGTGGCTTCAATTAATTATTAAGGCATGAATAGTTATTTAGGGAATAAGGAAATATTTATAGATAATCTTAAAATAACAAAACAGCAGCTAGAAGCAGTGCATAAAGATCTGCAGGTGGGATGTCCCAGGGAGGTAGCATCAGTGTCTAGCATCACAGAGTGTGTTGGTCAGTCACCAGGTGGCAATGTCACAGAGACTCTGACATCATGACAGAGAGACAGACAGAAACGGACTCCGGCCAACAATGTCCACAATAGGCATCTATATGACCAGTAAGTAAAGCAATTAACGGTGTGTTTGTGTTTATAAATAGCTAATCCAGCAAGCCAGACACTTGTAATTAGCAAAATAGCAAGAGTCACTATTATGTTCAGGTCTAGTGTGAATAACCAAATGATATTCTTAACTATTTTGTAATAAACAAAATACCAGTTAGCTGTTGTGCACAGGAGAGCAAAAGCATTTTGGTAAAGATTTGGGCATCCATTTTAACAGATTTTGGAAGGATAATTGCAGTAAATTAAATGATTCGGCCCTAAAACAGCCCGTCTTAAATCAACCCTAAAAGTTGTAGGAACCTTCCGAGCATGACCAACTGTGTAGTGAACATTTCTTAGCAGGTATGTGGACATTTTTTGTAATATGTATTGTATTATTGTATGTATAATATGTATTGTTTTGGTCTAGCCAAGTACAAGCCTGCTGATATTACAGCCAGTGATTCTGACCCTTAGGGTTTTTACGGGGGAAAAGAACGCTACAATCCCTAAGGGTCAGAATCACTGGCTGTAGTATCAACTCTTAATTTCAACCCAACAATGAATGGAATCATATTGAATACCCTTGTGTGTCAAATTCTCAAGCACTTTTTATTTAAACACAATTTAAAATCCTTACCCTGTCTTGAATGTGTAGTGAGTGCTCATCCTAGCTTTTTGTCCAAGCCCACCTATGGCTTGTGAGGTTTGTCCTCACAAGCCATGGGTGAGGTGCCACCTTGAGGTGGTGTAACTTGAGCTTTCATCATTCATTTTCTGAACCGCTTAATCCTAATTAGGGTTGCAGGGAGGCTGGTGCCCATCTCAGGGCGAGGGCAGAGTACACCCTGAACAGCTCTAGCTTTCATCAAACAGGCTGATAATACTTGTGAAATTACATAAAACATTAAACATAACATAAATATTACATAAAACCTCCTCAGTGTGGTGATTATATCCATCTAAAGATTTATAGACTTTCAGTGATTTGTGTTTGTAAAGTTCAGGATAGTTTAGAAGACACAGTAGTGAGTATCCGGAAAGTTCACAATCAGTCACTTGCTTTAACTTTGTGATTCCAGTTTTTATCAGCAATGCTTTATGGATCAGGAAGCTTCTCTTTGCAAAAAATCAGTTTATCATGTCTTTCCAATGCAACTTTATGCAAGACACCACCATTGTGTTCTTTTACCTTCTCTGTCTTTTGCCAACAAGTGAATGTGCATGCACAGAAAATGCTAATCAAAAGAAAGAAAAAAAAATGCCATGTGTCTATAAAATCTTTGAAACTTTGACGAACAGACCTGCTGATAATTTGATAAAATCCAATGAATTGTAATTGGTAATAACGATTTTTGTGTCAGTGAACACATACATAAGCATGTATGGTTGCTAGAACAGCTCTAAAGATTACACAACTTTCTTGCACACTTTTAGCATGTGTATTATGTATTTAGACATTTGTTTGTTTTTAGAACAGTTTGAATTTGGGTCGTCTCTGCCACTATGTGGTCGATGGTGTGGAACGCTATGCGCACTTATGGGCCCTACACGACCTTCCCTGTGGCCTTACTGGTGGGCGCATTGGGCTACCACCTGGAGTGGTTCATCCGGGGACCCTCCAAAACCCTGCAAGATGAGAAAAGTGTCTCAGAGCTTCGCGAGGACCGGAAACTCGAGGAGATGGTGGGCCAAGACAGCACGCAAGTCCTTAGTCTGAAGGACAGATTGGAGTTCACCCCCAGGGCAGTACTGGAAAAGAACCGGCCTGAGAAGAGCTAATGAGAGCCATGCCAGCTAATATGCTGTATGTAAGAACTTTCATTGTATACAATGTCACTTTACAAATCTCAACAGTCAACAAAATAATGGGATGTTCAAAAAGCACATAGGGCTATGATAGTCAGGTGTCCACAAACATTTGGACATATAGTGTGTCAAGTATGTAAATAAAAGATGTTTGGTTAAAGTTTTGGACTGTAGCTCTGGAATGTGCAAAAAGCACAAAATGTTGCATGCCAAAACATGCAGTCTCTCACATTGACTTGTGATGTTACCAGTAGCTAGTCCAGTGAGCCTCTATTGTGTTCAGGTCTTGCGTGAATTAAAAAATGATATTTTTTGCATCTTCTCAGCATCACGGCACTTGCCATAGCATCATTGAAAAATTTCCCAGAACCTTCGTAGAAACGTTTGGTCTGTATAATGAAATGTTCCGTAAAGGTAACAGATTCACAGAAACACTGTGTGTGCATTCCAGTTTTTTTTCCCCCCCTAGAATCTGAAGGTAAATCTGATAAAATATTTTTAGATATCTGTTGTTTTCTTTAACAATGTATTTTATTGCTAGCTTGAATCAACAGATTGTTGACTTGGGAAACTATGCTTTATGTGAATGGTTGTATGTGTTGGCCGTGCAATGGAGTGACAAGGTGTACAGGGAGCACCCCGCCTTCTCCCACTGTCGGCTGAAATAGGCATCAGCCTCCCCAGGACCAGTGGGATTAGGCAGTTCAGAAAATGAATGAATCATGAAGCGGAAACTTTGGCTCAGATCAAATGCTGGTTGCTTAACCATAAAGTGAACTTGTAAATTTCATATTTCTGATACATGATAGAAATTTAATATTTTGATAATGTCATATCTTCTAAGTTAGTATAAGGATTTAGGAAAGTGTTTCAAATTTAGCATTTAGAAGGTGCAGGAACAGGGAGCTTTCTGGCTTCAATAAATTATCATGCATGAATAAAAATGAAATAAGAAAATAATTTAAAAATAAACGAAAAGGCAGTAAAACGGTGAATGTTTTGAAAGCTTTTGAACAAAGTAAACGCTAGGTGTCATCCAAGTATGGTGTATCCTGTCGTCATTGCATAGCACTCAAACTGACGGCATTTTAAACCAATGACAACAAGAAACGTACAGTGACGTTAAACAATAGAGGCGGGTCTTTAAACCAGGAAGTGATTTTTGATGCAACTGCCTAAGAGCATGAAAGACCAGTAAGTACGACCAGCGAGTAAAGTAACGGTGTGTTTGTCTTTATAAATACATCTGTAATAATTGTAATACACATGTTTAGGTAAATGTAATTAATATACTCGTTCTATACGAGTCCTGTTTACATTGCCACGCCATTTCCTCAAAACGTGGTGGAGGCGTTGTGATACAGTGTCACTTTAACTGACCTCAAACCTTCTCAGTGTAAAACACTAAGAAAAGAACTTAACTGGTTAGCTGACCTGATGATTTCTGTTGCTATAACGACCAAATAGAATTAAGTTTCTCGTACACGTTTAGCTCGAGCATTATATATTTACTTGTGCGTATTGTTTGTTTGTTTCAGAGCGTTTTGAATTTGGGTCGTTTGTGCCACCATGTGGCCGATAGTGTGGACCGCTATGCGCACTTATGCGCCCTACGTGACCTTCCCTGTGGCTTTCGTAGTGGGTGCGGTGGGCTACCACCTGGAGTGGTTCATCCGGGGACCTCCCAAAACCCCGCGAGAAGAGAAAGGTGTCGCGGAGCTTCGCGAGGACCGGAAACTCGAGGAGCTGGTGGGCCAAGACAGCACGCAAGTCCTTAGTCTGAAGGACAGATTGGAGTTCACCCCCAGGGCAGTACTGGAGAAGAACCGGCCTGAGAAGAGCTAATTACAATCATGTCAGTTTTTCCAAAGAGATGAGTCATGCTAGCTAATGTGAACATGCTGTATGTAAGAACATTCATTGTATACAAAAGAGAACCCTCTGCAATCTATTAGGTCACCGTTTTAGTGCCGTTTCCTGCTTTAACACACCTGATTCAGCACAAAACATCCTTAATGAATTAAACCGTGTGTCTTAAAGCAGGAAAAACATTGCACTGTCTGTCTGGTCATGGGTCGAGAACTTGCCCTATTCTGTAATGGGCCCTCACTGGAGGGAAAAAAAAAAAGACTTGTAAATGTGTGAAAGGCTTTTCTTCATTTGTGGTTTAATGTTCACGTTCCTTGGGCACACAGGCACACACTTTATCCCGGATTGTAGAAACGTTCAGAAACGTCTGTATACATGCTTCACTGATGCGCATAAGATGGAGCATGAAAGAAAGATGCTACCCAGTGAACAGGTGGAACTGAACTAAAAGCATAAAAGGGATTCCTCGTTCATGAGCATGATACATCAGCTGATTTTCGAAGTTGTGAAAGGTTTAGCCAACGTCACCTGGAACTTTGTTCTTGTGCTCACAATCTGGACTAAAGGAAAACTTCACCCTGCAACAACATGAAATATGTTTATATTAAAGTAGTTGTGGCTCTCTCTGTTAGTTGGTGTTGTATGTATACTATTCCTGTGGCTGTGTATCAGTTTCTTTAGGTAGAGATGAAGTGAACATTGACACTGGTACCATCATTGATGGCACTCTTGGTAATGTGGAAATCAATAACCAACGTGTGCACAGACCCACATGTCTATAGCAGATTTAAAAATGTGAACTTTGAATTTCTTTACAGGGTCTCAGGCGTAATTAAATATGCTAATTGCAAAGATTATTGTAAAAAAAAATGTTTGCAGTGAATTTTTCTCCACCTAACATTAGCACTCCTGGCAAAAAATTATGGAATCACCAGACTTGAAGGATCTTTTGGCTGCCACATTGCCATTAAAGAAAAAAAATATGGAATCACAGTGTTGAGGAAATGAATATGGAATCACTTTGTAATTTGTGTTTCTTAACCAGATACCAGTACAAGTCTGAAAATGCAAATTGGTCTACAGTTAAACGAGAGTGCATACACACCTTAACAAGCTCTTGGAGTTGTGTGAAAAATCTGATAACGTTTTGGGTCATATTTATATATTATTATATAGGTCATATTAAACTTTCCAGCATGATTGTATATAACAATGAGGTCAGCCAGAAAAATAGACCTCAATTTGGGCTTTCCTGAACATGATATATCTTCAGGAAACTAATTACCAAGTTTGTAAACAACCCCCTTGGCCTCTTTTTTGCTATTAATGGGATTTTTGCTTGTTCTTTAAAGCAAAATGGCCCTAGCTCCTTCAAGAATTACTGTTCTCCAAAAATTTGCCTGTTTTTAGCACCATCCATTGTTCCCTCAATGCTGACCAGTTTCCAAGTCTCTGCTGATGATAAACATCCCTATAGCATGTTTCTGCCACTGACTTTACTGTGGGGATTGTTTTCCTGGGGTGATAAGGTATTTTTTGTTTGTTTTGTTTAGTTTTTTCCTTTTTCTGGCCACTCTTATATAAAGCCCAGCTCTGTGGAGTGTGAAGAGATACATCAGTCTCTGCCGTGGAGCTTTCCAGCTCTTTCAGGGTTACCTTTGGTTTCTTTGTTGTCTGATTAATGCCTTCCTTGCCTGGAATGTGAGTTTTGTTGGGTGGTCCAGGCAGGTTTGTTATGGTGCCATGTTCTTTACATTTTGTGATGATAGATTTACTGGTGGGATTTACAAGGTTTCAGATATTTTTTATTACCCAATCCTGATTTATAGTTCTCCACAACTTTGTCCTTAACCTGTTGGGAGAGCTCCTTGGCCTTCATGGTGTCGCTTGCTTGGTGGTTGGTGCCTCTTGATTAGTGGTGTTGCAGACTCTGGCCTTTCATACCTGGTGTATTAAGATCATGTGACATTTAAGTTGCACATAAGTCAACCTAATTTAACTAATTATGTAACTTCTGAAGGTAATTGGTAGCACCAGATCTAATGGGGGGATACATATGCATACACACACACACCTTTTTTTTTTTTTTTAACTGTTCTGTGAAGATCCATTAGAGTCTAGGTTGTAAGTCACTAAAGTTGGTTAAATGTCATGGGGGTGAATACTTTTGCAAACCACTGTATATTAGGTTTGAATTTACTGTTTATATCTAATCATGGCTAATTTATTGTGATATTTTTCCGTCCAGCCTCAATCAAGCAACATTACATTATAATATACCTTATGATCCTGTTGTTGATAATGTATATATGATGGCAAAAGGACTTCAGTTAAAAAAAAAAAAAAGCCAATGGACCAAAAGTTATAGTGTTCTAAACAAACACATCAAGGACAAAACTAATTTCCTTACCAGTTTATTATTAGAGAGCTCATTGAAAAACCTAAAACAGAGTCAAGTCCCAAAACATCCTGATTGTGGTTTAATAACAATGTTCACTGATTTCCACACTCTCTATAATGGGCAGTTTTTAATGAATTCAAGCGCATTTTTAAAAAAACCTTTCCCTCCATAATATTTCCTCTAATAGAAAGTGATCAGGATTCCTCCACTAAAACTGTCATAAATATTGGAAAAAACTCATGTTCTTTTTTCCCCTTATTTTAAATAGCCAGAGTAGAGTGGAAAGCAGCACTGAATTAAATAACTAATTTAAAAACTATGCTTTTATTTAAATAAGAACAAACATAATCTTTGTCATGATGAAGCTTACTGGGGGATGGGGCATTTATACTATTATTATTTAGCTTTTATTTGAAAAGTCAAGTTCATGTATAGCATCACTTCATTCAGTTGTTGATTGTTTTTCTTTAACAGAATGCTCTGCAGTGTGTTATTTCTAACATAATTGTACACACAGTTCTGGCTGTAGCAGGTGTATCCTTGACTGATTCTATCCGTGATAATTGATAAATGCAGTAGAACATCATGTAAACATATAAATTTTATCCATCATTTTGTGAGATGGTGTGTATGAGAGAGAGAGAGTACAGGAAGTAGGACACTGAATGTTGAGACTCTGGCACTGAAATGTGATTGTCCCAGCAGGCACACGGCTTCATTGTTCATGAGAAATGGGAAGAGGGAGCGACGCCACCAGCCTTTGCTGGCCTCCTAACCAGGATGCGTATAGACCCGATGCACAATGCAGGCACCATTATTTAATAGCAAGATTCCCATCAGCTACAGAAGAAAAAAAAACAATTGAGCGATGTTTGAAGTCCTTCCCTTTCCCATGGGTCACATGGTTCAGTTCCCACAACTTTCTGCACTGTCCTGCTCTGAACTAGATGTTTGGAGTAATGTCTTCCAGTTCTCTTAGGATAAATCCCTAGGGTTCTGTTAGTGTCGTTTAAACCCTCGAAAGTTGTGGATTGGGATTTCTGTGCAGAATAATACTCTATAGGGGGGTGGATGTACATTATTTTTCAACATTCCTTGGTGCATAAACTAAAATAATTTTCTTATTATTCAACATTTGCTTAAATTAATTTTTACTCTAAGAAACAAATTCTTGACACCATTTTCTGTGTAGATTAAAATAAATAATTTGTATCAGTCTGTTGTGAAACTGGACAGTTGAAGGGAAAAAAATATCAACTGGTCATTCAGTCTTCAGTTCTTCAGTTTCGGTGAGCCTGTGTCACCATCAGGGACACTGAGATCATATTTTTATCTCCTGTTCTGCTGTTTGCTTCAAATATTAGCTCAAACTCCTGAACTGTATACATAATTTTTATTTATTTATTTATTTATTTTTGTCATTGTGCTGCTGCCACCTGGTTGCATAATTGCATGAACATGCACTTATGTGTTCATATTAAAGTGGCTGATCTATTGCTATTTAGCTAAAAATATATATTTTAGCGAAGTATTGGGTTGCATCACAGTACTATTATTATTTACCTGGATAGCCTTCTTTCATCTCAGGAATATTACTAAAATAAGAAATATAATGTCACTGCATGATGCAGAAAAAAACTTATTCATGCTTTTGTTTCCTGAAGATTAGATTACTATAATGCGTTACTGTCTGGTTGTTCTAATAGATGCATAAACAAGCTCCAGTTAGTCTAGAACGCAGCGGCAAGAGTTCTTACTAAAACTAGAAGATATGAGCACACCACCCCTAACTCCTCTACACTGCACTGGCTCACAATTAAATTTTGTGTTTTATATAAACTACTACTTTTAACCTTCAAAACACTTAATAGTCTTGTGCTACATTATCTTAGCGAACTTGTTTATGATCCACCACGCCCACATAGATCAAAAAGTACAGGCTGGTTCGTGATACCTCGAATAATGAAGACTACTGCAGGGGCAGAGCTTTCTCTTACAAAGCCACACAGTTATGTAACTGCTTTCCAGTTAATTTTCGGGACTCAGACACAGTCTCAGGCTGAAAATATTTATCAGGTAAAGCAGCAGATCTGGGGTTTCTCAGGCATTGGGAGTTGTGGTAAACTGTGATGTATTACTCCCTCACTCTCACAAGCTGACCCAGGTCCGTTGACAGTGGAGTGGCTGATTGCCTCATTTTACTTGGTGCCCTCATGTCTGTCTTCCTTCTGGTTCTCTCCTTTTAGTTCTGCTGTCATAGTCATTCCGGAGTCCCTGCTTGCACTCAGCACTAATAAACTCTTTTTTTAACCATTACACTGTTATGATCATACCTTACAACCTCTCTCTCTCTCTCTTTTTTTCTCTCTCTCTCTGACTATGAGTGTGTGTGTTTTTGTTGAGGTACACATGCTACTTCTACCAGTGATAGTGATTCTGATCCTGCTCTCTGAATCCTGTGATCTGTCATGGTATGCTAATACTGGTTGAAGTTCTCATCTCAGAAGCCCCTCGCTCATGCTGATGATGATCAATATGGACCTAAATATACACCCAGAAACTGTGAAGATGACCTTTGACTGCTGACGATAAACTCTTACTCAAATGACTTAGGACTATAATTACCATTACAGGTATAAGATAACTAACTAGACTTCATGATAAACTATAGTGAAGTTTTTGATACATCGTTGTATTTTTATCTAATTTCACCCAAGTAAGGATGGGTTTTCCTTGTGAGTCTGGTTCCTCTCAAGGTTTCTTCCTCGTGTCATCTGAGGGAGTTTTTCCTTTTCACCATTGCTGTGGGCTTGCACATTGGGGATATGTAGGGTTTATAGAAAAATGTTTAAATTCTTTATCAAATTAGTTTTTACTATGTAAAGCTGTTTTGAGATGATGTCAATTGTAAAATGCGCTATACAAACAAAACTGAATTGAATTGAATTATTATTATTGAGAATTTAAAGTTTGGTGGAGGGTGTAATTTGCATTTTAATTGATTGAATACGCAGTGTGTTATTAATCCTATTTTCTTACAGCCTCATCCATTAAAGGCTTTGGATGAGGTGGCTGTGACATCCGTGTGGTGCTGGTGGGGCTTCATTATAAACAATATAACAATGCCCACTGGGGCTCCATTGTCAGTGTGAACAATCCTTTCTCCAAATCCCTGGAGAGAGAGCAACGGTGGAATCAGGAAGCAGACGCAAACTCATTTCTTCCTCGCTGTCTAAATTAAGTACTCCACCAAATATGTTCATCCCAGGCAAATGTACTCTCGCTAAATGGGGGGAAACTGTGCCTTCTGTATCAGGAACTTAATTTTGGGAGGTTGTTATTCTTACCTAAAACTCTCAGCCAAATTGGAAAAAAAAGTCTTTCTTATTAAACTTTGGAATATTTGCATTAAACATTTTTTGTGATGTGTGCAAGTGGCAACACATCCATGTTAATGCTTAGACCTCTGCTTCACTCCATGGTAGTATTGTGTTATTGTTCTTTATGTCATGTCTCCAGCTGGGGAAAAATTTGCTTTCATCACTTCAGCTGTCAGGAAGTGTTCCGCCCTTCGCTGCTGATGGTCCCGAATCATCTGAGGTTCCATTTAGTTATTTAGCAAGAGCAGAATTCATCATGGCATAGTCAAACTATAAAACTTTATTGAACAAATTGGATGTCATTTATGTTTTATTTATTTATTTTTTTTAAATAATGTTGACATGGATTTTTACCTTTATTTTTAATAACAGCATGAGTCATTCACAGTGTAAAATGAAGAAACGAAATATAATCAAAAATAAAATGGTAAAAGAGGCAAGCAATAGAAATGTAATGCACAATAGTGATGACAGAAAAAAAAGACAAATTTTGTGCATAGTGAAATGTGTACAAATAAAAATACTAAATGCTATTAAAAATAATACAACAGTAATGTTAATGTGACATTGAAAGTAAGACAAATAAAATCTACTTAAAACTGCTCATCCATTGTCTGCTTATCGGTAAGGTAGCTGGAATCAATCCCAGCTGACATCAACTGAGTGGCGGTGTACACCATGAAAAAGTCGCTAGTCTTTTGCAGGACTATCTAGATAAATGTTTTAGTGATAGACAGAGCCTGTTTAATGTTGTAGATTTTTGGTGGAAAATATATTTCCTGTACAGTAAGCGTTGACAATTACATGTCAGTCACTTGTGCACAAATCCTCAGGGAAAATATGGATGTCTGACCAGTTGTGCCTAGGTCCCACTGGAGAAAAGTCATCGGCGATGTTGAAATAGACCAATTTTTTCCCGATGGCTCGCGATGTCGCCGATTTTTGTTACAAAATTAGTGAGCGGTCCCATGTTAGATTTCACTTAATATGCATCGCCGATGTTCCTGCGAACGAACACAGATGCTTCGGGTATTTCAAGAAATCTTCGGGTATTGTCCCCCGAACAATGTCCGTGAATAATCGGTGATGACTCAAGATGTTCTGGAAAGATACGGGGGACATTCTCCGATAATCGGCGAATGTGGCCCGGGAACGTCGGTGATATTGAAAAGTACTCTGGGGTGTCTCTGCAAAGGTTAGGTGATGTATCTGTGATAACTTGCGAAACATCCCAGTTGCATCTTTTTTTCAGACTTCGGAGAAGTCATTCGTTTGCGTGGTGGCATGTCGGCAGCACTAATGCAAGTGATCCCTGTATAGCACGTCTTTATTGTATTCCCGGGAAGCTTCCGCGTCCTGTTTTCCCAACAAAGTGTCGGGAATACATCTGGAAAAATTTCAGTGCAAACATTGAAATTTTTCACGGTTATCCTGAGGCCTCCCGATGCTTCAGGATGCCTCGCAAAGCTCCTGAATATTTACAGATACATTGGGGAACGTGCTCAAGATCCCTCCTGAGGCTGATCAATTTCCATCGGGAGTATATCCCTGAGGCAAAAAAAGCCCAGTGGGACTGGGCCATTAGAACCACTTAAGGGCTAGTTGTATGGTCAAATTGGTGATTGTTCATGTCTTTTAGCTGTGTGTGTGCATGCAGTGGCAGAAGGAAATGAATCATCAATCAGTGCAACAAAGTCAGGATAAAGGAAAGAGCATGACACAGGGGTGACTTACTCATACTGATATGAGTGTGCAACTGACAGAATTACAAAGGACCCTACTGGAATCTGGTTATAGAATGACCTCAATTCTTAGAGTCAATCTGAAACACCAGCTAGCACAAACACTTGCATACCTTTAAGGCAAAAAGAAAAAAAAAATCAATAAAAATATTGGAACAAAATAATAATATACATACATAAAATAATTATTAATATTATTATTATTTAATACTTTTATGAAACACCTATGGTTTGAAGAAATGCAATAGTTTTGTGCAAAGAAAGTTTGAGTGAGTGAGAGAGAGAGAGAGATCACACAGCAGGCAGCTCTATGCCTTTGTTTGGCAGCCAATGGGAGCTAAGGGGTCAACATTTACGTACAGTTTGCAGACCTGCACATCTTGAGAGGCTATGCTTTGGCCAGAGATGACAAGCTGAACTCTGTTCCAGGACAGCTGCTGCAGAGTGCGTTGGGTAGAAAGGCTACATTATGCTTGGCAGTATCACAGCATACAGCTCATTAATTTCAGAAAGAATGGAGCAGCAATGCAGACCACACCCCTTAACAAAACACATTCTTTGTGCCATCAAAAGATTCACTTTATCTTGACCAGGATAAAATAAAAAGTGAACATTTGTATTTGCTGACTATACCATTCCCATAATATCTAAGACGGCTTAAATAGTAACTTATCCACAATAAGAGACCTCTTAGATTTCAGACCATATGTGAGTGGTTTTTTTTTTTTTTTTTTTTTTTTTTTTTTTTTTTTTTTTTTATAAATGTAGCTTATTGTACAGATTGTGATTTTATGTTAATGGTGCTTTTATCTTAGTGTCCAGATCCCACTGGAAAAAAATTAAAAGATCTCATTTATTAAGTGGACTTCTTAAATGGATCCAAATGGCAGCTGGTTATTTGCCTACATTTGTATAGAGTGGTACAAACACAGTTTCCTTTTGAATATTACCAAAATGCACATTACATTGTACATTAGAGGTCACTGCACTGTGCTTCAGGAGGAATCTAGAAACTGTAAGAAATGCAGTGTAGTATACAGTTTGCAGAGAATTAGGATATACTGAACATTCAGAGAAATTCTGTACAGTATGGATGCATCTTTCAGTGCCATTTAATACTTAAAGCTATAAACGTGTTTAAGTCAATTTAGTCCAGCCAGTTCGAAGTAGTTATATTTAGATAGGAGTTGGTTGATTCCACAATCTGATTGACTTTGTTGCAAACTTAATTGAAAAGAAGCTCTGCAGGAATGACGGTACGTTGTGTCATCACCTACCAAAATTAATGGGACTGAAACTGTAAACTGCAAAACCACACCTATCCAAATGCATCTATGTGCTGCAATTGAAGGCAGTTAATCTACACTAAGTATCTTTGAGGTTAAAGTTATGGTATGTAACTCCTGGTTTTAGCATACTGATCTCCAGTAATTCTCTTTTTAGATGCTCAGCTGACTTGTTTTTGCAGAGTAAGTAAGTAAGTAAGTCTTTACTGTCACATATCCATGAACAATACTGCATTGTATGTAAGTCCAGAGGAGCTCAGACAAAAGTTTGCAGCTGTTTTTGTTTTCCTATGCATTCTATAACTTTGAGAATGTCTCCTTTTGAATGCACTTATTTGTGGTTCAAACAACAGTTTCTAAATGCAGCAAGACTACATTCATTGGACCTCATATGGTTTGTTTTATTACTTGTTATATTCTCTTAAGACCCAAAAATTAATGTTGTGTGTCCTGTCACTTCTCTACAATTCTTCTGATACTTACCAACTAGTAACTATTAAACTTTATCAACATTGTCAAACAAGAACAAGTTTGGCATAAGGGTAATGCCCAATGGCCCTCATGTGATGATCTTACAAAGACATACATACAATGTAATTGGGATTTAAAAAAAAAAAACGATGTCCTCATATAAGGACAGTGGGGTCTCAAGAGGATATTGCATTGTAAATCACTTAATCACTTGAAATTAATCCACAGATGAGAATAATTTTATGAAGAATGATTTAATCCATTTTGGATCAAATACATCTGAGTGTTGTCTGAACCCATGCTTTAATAAAAGAGATTAGGTTTTAGGAAAATCTGATATTTGCTTCTTTATTTTTATTTTTATTTTATTTTATTTTTTGCATAGCACTTAGTTTGTTTATTATTAAAAAATGCTTACATTTAATTAGGCACCTAGAAATAGTGCAGTATCACACACATACACACACACATAATGCTGTTACAATTTTACACTTATCATCTTTCAAAAAGAAGTATGACAAACCATGTCACTAACACATGCAGGAAGCATCCAACATTGATCAATTTTATTATAAGCAAATGAAATAAATATGAAATACAAAATAAAATGTTGTAGTGCTCATAAATATATCCCTTTCTTAATTCACATATTTAATTGGTGCATAAACTCTTTTTTATGCAAGTAGAAATACACTTCTTTGTTAACAGTGTGGATGACTACATGGTTGAGGCATGAAGCCTGCTAGCTGTCTGTTGGAAATTTGGCACATAATTTCAAGTTGTGTGTATATCATATTTTAAATTGTGAAATTACTATAATTTTGTTTAAAAAAATTCTTTGTGCAAATGATTCTCACCATTGCTTCACTAAAGTAACTAACTTTAATGAACATTAACATTTTTATTCAGATAAATATAGATAGCTATTAGCTATTTACCTGCTAGCTATCTAACTTTATCTCCAGTGACAAAATGTTGGAATTTTGGCAATCATTTCAACATATAAACATCAGGATAAATATTTTTTGGAAGGTTTGTTTTTGTTTCCCTGTTTATTTTACCAATACACCAAATCGGAGTTAAAGTAGGCTTGCAAGGTAGGCATTTGCACTAGTTTGCTAGCTAGCTAATCTCAACAGGAAAATGATAAAACTGCTAAGCAAACATGCAATGTTATCCAACATTAGACCGGATAAATAAAAAAAATTACTGGTATCTCATTAGAACTTTTTGAAAACCTAAATGTTTTTTTTGTTTTTTTAAATAGAGAAGTGAGGTGACTGTCGAAGCCTGAAAGCTTTTATAGCTAAATGTAGGTAAAGTGACTGAAGCTATACAATACACCCTTCATGACCAGTCTTTTACATGTACGTGTACATGTACCATTAAACTCTGAACAACTGTTATATATAGAACAGCAGCCTTACAGTTCCAGATATCTTTAGGAAATACTATTTCAAACAGAATCACAGAATCTAACATGGAATCGTGTTCTGTGTCGGATTTATGTTGTCGGAGGTGTTTGCCGAGGTTTTGAGCGTGGTTTAAAAAATAAATAAATACATAAATAAAAATTAGGTGCGGGCGCTGATGAGAAACCGGGAATTTTTTTTTTTACCTTACGAGCTGAAAAAGGAAGCAGCAACTTGCAGTTTTACATTAATGATTAGGTCTATGCTGTGCTCATCTTACATTTTACATATTAATTGTAAAATATCATATTTAAATAATTGCATGGTGGCCTTATAGTCCCCACTAATTAAGAAAAAAAAAAAGATCTTTACACTATAGACTAACCTTAACATTTTATATTTATAGTTAATGTGAACAGAACACACATATTTTGGCTCATTAGCAGTTTAAGTGAAAATCTTAAAACTATACAGTGGACTTTTCATTATATTATTATGTTGTTTTTTCACTGTACCTTATTCAGACTGCCTGAAACTGTTTTTTTTTTTTTTTTTTTTTTTTATATCTTTGCATGTTCAAACTAAAGTAGCTCTCGGAAACCTTACTTTGTTTAATGCTTGTCAATCAGTGTTACCCGCTATCTCTATCCCATCTCAAAATCATTATGGAAAAGAGAGTTTAGTCTACAGCACAGCACAGTACATTCCACTTTTTATCCAAACAGGAAATGATGGAAATGGTAACTGTCTTACAGTAATGCTTTGGGATCAAAAAGTGCAATTTCATCCCACCCTCTAATGTTTCAAAACAAGCTCTGTTGTTGTCAAAGCTCATACATAATTTTTATTATTAGGGTGTTTCTCTTTTTGAGAACTCTTATTGGGTTTGGTATGAACATCCTCTCTGCAGTGACCTCTGTGAGCAGTGCCACTGATGCAGTTTAAATATGTAGGAAGCATGTCCCCTGTTGGGTGTGGCTTACTCTTAGTCCAGTCCTTGACAGATTGAGCATAGCTGCCATTTTCTGCTGGAAGATAGACTTGGTGTTTTCTCTGGTACTTCTTCCCCAGGTAATGTGCAATGAACAGCTGAAGAAGATAGAAAAGCTCTACAACATTGAGCAACACAGAGACTAATGCAATGATCTGAATATATATAGTAAAAATGGTCTTTTCAGTGGGCCGCGAGACAAAACAGTCCACTGTGTGGGGACAAGGAGTTCGCTGGCATTCATACCTTGCCGGAATTACGAATCCATAGAGGAACCACAAACCGACAATAAAGCCAATCTCAATGAAAATCTTCAGGACTATGCTGATAGTGTATGCACCCAGTAGCTTCCCCTTGAGCTTAAGTTCCTTTTCCTGTGTTTCATCTTCACTCTCTTCCTGAATCACATCTAGCTTGATTTCTTTGCCTTTTCTATCCTTCTGTCTCTCATGCTGCTCCTTGGGCCCCTCCTGTTGCTCCTTGTGCCTCCCCAGGGCCACATAGCCAAAATATAAAATGCTAGGAGTGGAGACAAAGACAGCCTGTAGAATAAAGTAGCGAAAATGGGAGAATGGAAAAGCCTTGTCATAGCACACAGACTCACAGCCCGGCTGTTTAGTGTTGCAGACAAAATCAGTCTGTTCGTCATCCCATGCAGACTCAGCTGCAGTACACAAAACGAGAATGCGGAAGAGAAAAAGGACAGTAAGCCACACACGCCCCACGCCAGTTGAGTACTCCTGACTTTCCTCTAACAGGTTTTCTAGAAATCCCCAGTCAGCTCTGGACATCCTCTGCACCTGCTGAAACACAAACAAACACAAAACAGAATTTGAGCTGGCCACTTAAGTCTTAGTCTTATAGTATGTGTAGTGTCCTCCATGCATGTCCTTGCCCCAAGGAGTTACTAAAGATAGAGTAATGTAAGTGGGACACAAATATTTTTGTTTTGCTTTTTATTATTTATTATGTGTTTTTACGTGGTGTCATTTTCACAAATGCCTGATTACACTTGAGGGAATTGTTTGTTCACAGACTTCATGTGGATTTTGTGTACTGTAATAAATATGATTAGAATCAGTTTGTAATCAATTTTGTGCCTATAGTTAAAGAAACCTAATTGCAAAGGATCATCCTTGAGGTATACAATATCCATCATCCATCCATTATCTATACCACTTATCTTTCACATGTATAGCTACATATTTTTACCTGAACCCATAAAGAAGTACCTGTTCAGTAGGTTGTTTACTAACAGTGTAGGCAAAGTGATCTCTATTGGGTAGACGTTTGTGCCTCTTAAATACTTCCTTGGAGACCTCTTAAAGGTTCAAGATCAACCTTTTTGAAGATTGTAGAATACAGCAGACATTATACATCAACAAGCATGTTATAAAACTTTTAGCTCTCAGTAGGATTATCATGCATTTTCTAGGCCCATGGGGACAAAACAGTCCTATTACTTTGGCCTTTGCGATGATTTGTATCTGTGTAAACATCCGGTGAATCACAGTGGACTTATCTGTCTAATCCTCATTGTCCCAAAGGACTGCTTTTTTCATGCAAATACTGACACAACAGGAAAGCCATTATAGACTATAGCATCAGCATTTCATCCTCACTTATTATTTTTTTTTAATTGTTTTATCATGCTTACTGCAAGTGTATCAGTTGTTTTTATGTATTTTTAAGATGGGTCAATTATGACTTAAGATATTTTATTATAATTTATTTGATTTACATGAATAATTTTAAATTGAATTTGTACAGAACAGAAGAACTACTATTCAATCATGATGAAAACTTTTCATTAAAGATATAATGTATCATACATAAGGATGTTGTAATGTACACAATAGGATTTTTTGATGTATGAAAAAATAGAATATGCCGAATAGGATAAAGGATATTGAGGTATACACCAAATTGTTGTACAAGCCTTTCCTATCTAATCTAATACACTATCAACTTGGTACAATTAGATTTACATTTTCTAATAGGAGTGTCTGTAGACTACTTTTACACAAACATACACCAAATTCTGCTATGTTACCATACAAGAACTCAGCCATGATCCCTACCTGTCTCTCTGTTATTTTCTGGACTTCTGATGATCCTGTAGTGTGTTTAGGGGCTGAAACAGAACTTATAATGATCAGTAAGAGTTCCTGTTTTCAGCAGAAAGAGAGCAGAGGGAGAGGAACTTTCCCAGGCCCTCCCACAGGAACCTGCTCCAGGAAAAGGGATGGATGTGTTCAAAAATAGTCTGCTTTCCCTTCTGCCTTTACACTGGCAAAATGTCGTCATGGAGAAATTCAACCCTTAGGTTGTGAAGATACACATTTATGCTTGGATGTCTTTTGACTCGTCTGGGTTCTTATGATCACGAGTGCTCGTCACCTGACCTGATATCTCATAGGACATTGTTTTAGTTTTCATTTTGACTACTATATAAAGTTGACCATCATAATATTCTTAAAAGGCCAGTCGAAGTTACCGTTGAGTGCATTTGCTTCATATGTTTTATGGGTGAAGAAAGGAAAATGTCTACAATTTAAAGTGAAATGGGAAGGGCTGAAGAGATGTTTTCCTCTTTGTCATTCACATTTTAAAACATAATTTGAAAAAGTAATGAAGGTGTTTACTAATTAACTTTCATATAATTAACCTTTTTTCTTCATTTTGTCCTATTAAAAGTAGTTTTCTAGATAGATAGATAGATAGATAGATAGATAGATAGATAGATAGATAGATAGATAGATAGATAGATAGAGCTGCATTTCCATGTACCACCACAAGATGTCACTTTAGATTACTTAAAATGGCCTAGTGTCATCTGTGAATATGTCACACTGAAATACTGAGATGCAGAAGAGGATAACCAAGATGGATCTGTACAAGATTATAATTATACACTATTTACACTCTACACACTGCCAACCCCTTACTAAAAACCCACTCTAATATTAAATTGTACTGCCATTAGCTTTGATTAATCAAATCTAAAGACATCAATGAAGAAAGATCCACTGATGGGATGACCTGACCATTCAATATTTTTAGGTAGTCAGCTTACTTTATTTCATTACCACATCATTTTACTAAACCTCTACATAACCAGTTGAAGTAACCCAAGATTATAACACTTGTACAGTGGGCAATATGCATAATGGATGCATCATTTTATATGCTGCTTATCTTATCATTATTCAGAATTGGATCAATCAAGACTCATCAGACCACATGACCTTTTCCCCTAGCTCCAAAGTTCAATGCTGACAAATAAACTGAAACCTCTTCTTCCAGTTTGCCTCACTAATAGGTGGTTTCTTATGGCAGCACAGCTGTTTAGTCCCACTCCTTTAAATTCTTGTTACATTGTGCATGTGGAAATGCTCTTAAATTCACTGCTGAACATAGCCGTGACTACTACTGTTAATTTTAATTTAGTATTCTGCTTCATCAAGTGTTCGTCAAATCATGGTCAATCATGATATTTTCCTGACCCCTGGATCACTGATATCTACACTATACTTACATTTCTTGTATTTTTTATTTTTTTTTCATTTATAAACCCACATAATTTCCCCCATATTCCACATAAACAAAATTGTTACTTAGAGCACTTAATTAAAGAAAATAACACCTGGTTAAAAATAACAAAGAAGATGCAGTGTTTTTAGACCTTGAATGCATAGAAATCAAGATCATATTCAATTTCAAACAACACAGTACTAATGTTTAAATATAAGTGAAATTCAGAAATTAATATTTGGTCGAATAACCCAGACATTTATTCACAGCATTCATTCATATTGGCGTGCTCTCCATTAGTTTCTCACATTGTTCTTGCGTGACTTTATGTTCCTTATGGCATAACATTCAACCAGTTCAGCTTTGTTTGATGGCTTGTTACCATCCATTTCCTCCTTTTCCTATTGATCCCATTCCAGATTTTTTCAGTGTGGACCAAGACTGGAGATTGGGCTGGTCATGGCAGGATCCTGATCTTGTAGTCCTCCATCCACAGCTTGAATGACTTGGCAGTGTGCCATGGTGCTTTGTTCCGTTTGAGCAAAAATGAAATCCTCAGAATTAGGGAACATTGTCAGAACTAAAGGAAACATTTTTCCTTCAGGATATTACACAATTTCCTCTGGGATCAATACAGTATCCTGATTCTGATAACCTTGTATGCAGCCTGATTAATGAGTACTTCAGAAACAAAGATCTGCCCTAGTCCAGCCTTGTAGACCCCCAGATCATCAACAATACAGTTCTGTTTGGAATGGATGGAAAAAACTGAAAATTGGACTCATCAGTGAAGATGACCTTACTCCAGTCCTCTACAGTCCAATCCTTATGGTCCGTATCCTTCAGCAAACCTGAGCCTGACTCTTCTTTGCCTTTTATTTGACTTTTTTATTTGCCTTTTATTTCACTTTACATTACTTTAACCCAGACTGCCATTTACCATTTTATTTCTTGGACACTTGATGTCATCCTATGGTTTATGAGTGACATTCAAAGAAGTTGATGATCATCCTGGTTAGTGGAGAGTCATTTTTAACTCGGTCAGGCTGTAACTTTGTTGGCCCCACTGTCTGCTGCTTCATGTTGTTATTCTGAACTGCCATCCTTGACATTTTGAGGAAGGAATAAACCTTATACTCACTGTATGCTTTTGCCTACACAGTCTTATTAAAACTTTGTTCTCACTCAAAACATTTTTTTATAATTCATTTGGCAAGAGAAATTTATAATTTTGCCATCAGTAATACTGTTTTTGTCATCCAAACTGCTTCTTTTGCAAGAATATAGTGATGACAACAGCAGTTTTTATTCTTTTCCTTGTTATGAGATTTGCTTCAGGTGATCACCCACTCAGTACTTCATTAAGCCCATGGGTATCGAAGGAATTCCACCACAGACACTGCAGTGGAATTGTTGCCATACATAGATATGCTGATTTAAGAAAAAAATGAAATGGTGTCGTAATTTTGTCCATGGCTGTATATGTGTATGTATGGTATGCAGAAGAATGCTAATTTACACACTATTAGTGTTTGATATCTATGAAATCAAATAGCCAGGAGTTCAATTGTTAATAGGAGGAAACGCTTGCACAGACATTAGATTATGCATGACATGCTTTAGGAAATGCAATTGTTGTTTGCACTGTTCAAGTAATTATTAAGCTAACCCCACATATGTCTGTTTGACTGCAGTATAATATTCTTACATTTTACTGCTGGCCAAACCAATATTACCTATTTTGTTAAACAAAGTGTTGTTCATGTTACTATTAAATATTGATTGGGTTTTTCAAGAGGATGCTATTGACCAATTTTATGTAATACAGCACAGTAGCACCTAACTACTTCATTTGTCTAAATATGCTTTATTTATCCTAAAAAGCTTGAGTCGAGGCAACTAGACTTCTTTTTTTTGTGGTTTTTGAAGACGTTTCGCTTTCAATCCAAAAAGCTTCGTCAGTTAGAAATTCTGGTGGA
>JBCNYH010000001.1:48236388-48251042 GCA_039654325.1 Tandanus tandanus | reverse complement strand
ACACACACACACACACACACACACACACACACACACACACACACACACACACACACACACACATATCTGTTCTGCTCCTCTCTGTGCACAGCTGACACTCGACCACACCCCACTGCCACAGTGATGAATAATTCATAAACATGGTTTTTTCATTAGGGTGGTACGGTGGTGTAGTGGTTAGCATGTTCGCATATTCTCCCTGTACTTGTGTGGGTTTCCTCTGGGTACTCCAGGTTTTTCCCACAGTCCAAAAAAATGCATATTAGGCTAAATGGCTAAAAGGTTGTGTCGTGTCTGGGCCCTGTGATGGTCTGCCAAGCTGTTCAAGATGTACTCCGCCTTCGCCCAGTGTCGGCTGAGATAGGCTCCAGCCTCCTCGCGACCATAATAGGATCAATCGGTTCGGCGAGTGAGTGAGTTTCTTCATTTGTTTGGGTATGAAGGACAGAGCATTCTGGTAACTGTATATCTGATTCACATATGCTCATACACCAAGAGCTTTGGCCAGCCGTGTAAAATAAAAGTCACTGAGCCTTTTAGGAACCAAAAGAGCCGACTCTAATTGCTGAGCTTAGCTGACTGCTCTGGCTCACTTAAAAAAGCCTGAATTCCCTCCACTATAAGTCACGCAGACACTAAGATTTAAGGGTGCTCTCATGTGTGAGGAACCTTGATGAATTGCTTTTACTCTTATACGCTGAACCACTGATTTTGGTGAATTTGGTGTTGTTTTTATTATTATTATTATTATTATTATTATTATTATTATTATTATTTAATGTATTTTTTATTTTATTTTATTTTTTGCTATAATGATATATCCATGCCACAGTGATAGTGACCCCAGTATGTCCTTATGTGTCTTTCCAAGATTGAAGTTGTGTGTATTATTATCCGTCATTATGCTTATTCCTATGGCCATACTTATTTATTCGGTTTACAATCAGTGTCAATAGTATTCTCTCACTCATCATATTCACTCTTTTGCCGAACCGCTTAATCCTAATTAGGATTGCGAGGAGGCTGAAGCCCATCTCTGCCGACAGTGGACAAAGACAGTTTGCACCCTGAACAACTTGCAAGACCATTGCAGGGCCGCGACACACAACCTTTCATATTCATACCTAGGGGCAATTTGGAACAGCCAAGTAGCCTAATGCACATGTCTTTGGACTGTGGGAGGAAACCAGAGTACCCTGAGTAAACCCACACAAACACAGGGAGAACATGCAAACTCCACACAGAAACGCCCGAGCCCTGGACTAGAGCCCCGGACCTTCTTCCTGTGAGGCAAATGTGCTAACTGCTACGCCACCATCCTGCCCAGTGTCACTGATATTAAAATATGATAGTGACCATATTAAAGAATGTAACTTGAATGAAGCTTTACTCATGGTCTCAATTATATTAATTTGTTGATGCTGCTCAGTAAAAAAATAACCTATGTGCCTGCATTACATTACTTACATGTACAACTATAAAAAAAAAAACTAATAATAATAAAAGTATTTTTATTTGTTATGATCAGTTCTGTATTGTGTGAAGCTTGGTAAATGCCTGATGTAACATACCAATGTTACATGTTAAGGTGAAGTTTAAATTATGTATTTATGGACATAAGATTTGTATTTGCATTTTTCCCCATCGCCTGCTACAGCATGGAGAAAAATCCTTCTTGCTTACCTAATGGGGCACCACTTTTTCCAGCTGTATACAGAGTAGTGTGTAAGCTCCGCCATTTGACCATCTACCATGCTGCCTGAGCCTCGCATCACAGAGCAGATCAGCAATAATTCACCAGCACACACATGAGGGATGAAAGAGTGGATGGTTTACAGCAAACTAGACTAGAGAATGAGTACACTGTAGAGAGAAGCTAAAAAGCTTGTCAATAAGCTTATGCAAAGGCGAATTAGAAGAAAATTTGGCATGATGAAAGAAAGATAATTGGTTTAATATTGAGTGTACTAACCTCATTAGCATATATTATTTGACTTATTAATGAAGTGCCGTGGTGTTGTATGTGTCTGTGTGTATGCGAGTTCTCAACCAGCTCTTATCTTTTCCCTTTGTAAATGGTCTTTCACATCTCATGCATTTAATCACTCACAGCTGAGATTTTTCACCGTTTAATTTCATTAAGATAAAACACGCACTGATTAAGATTCATATCAAACCGATTGATAAATGTTTATCCTCAAGACACGATCACCACCTTTGCTATTAAAGTGTTCTCCGTGAACAAACCCACAAAGATCAGGGAGCATTATTTCGAATCCTAATCCTAATGCATTGAGGTACGGTATCCTTTGTGGACATCTTCATCTGCAGTTACTTCACATCTGTTTCCAAGGAGAAAAGGAGGCACTGAGAAGAGAGAGAGAGAGAGAGAGAGAGAGAGAGAGAGAGAGAGATGGGGCATGGATGTAGAGGAAGAATGATTGCATCAGAGTCTCAGAATGAAAGGATGATGTTCAGGGGTTGATGAATGGAAAACTGGAGTGAACACGAGGGAGGCCATAGTGAAGAGCTGGAAAACTGATGGGAAAATCAAAATGGGCCTGCAACAATATCACTGTACATTTAATTTCCTGTCTTTTGCCCTGATCTGTATGTCTTTTAACTAGGTTACAGCAGAACCACATAAAAAAAGATGAATATCTGTGCATTTAAATAGATAATATGAGGTTTGTGCTTGATGGATGCTGAATTATTGAATAGAACTTCAAAGAATTGTTGTGAGGCATTAACGGTGACAATTGGCATTGGAAAATATTTTTTCTTTGATATACAGCATGAGGCACAGTTACAGCATTAATACATGTAATCCGAGTAAAAAAGAAATACCATCATGAATGCAATGCAAGTCAATATTTATGGAGCCTAAACAAATGTTCACGTTTTTCTTTCTTTTTATTCTTTTTGCTAACATGCAAACTCCACACAAAACACCTGAGCCCAAGTCTTGAATCCAGGACCCTCTTACTGTGAGGTGGACATGCTAACCACTACGCCACATAAAACATTTTCAAAATCTCCAAAATGATGGTCCTAAAAACGAGATTACAATACACTGCATGACCCCATACTGCATGTGCATCTAATCTTTTGGCATAAATTTGAAGGTGCATATTTGCAATGGATGTCTTTCTATCTTGATGCATTAAGAGTTTCCTTCACTGGAACTAAGCGGCTCAAACCTGTTCCAGCATGACAATGCTTTTGAGCACAAAGTGAGCTCCATGAAGACATTGCCAAGGTGGGATTAGAAGCACTTGAGTGCCCTGTACTTATCTCCAGTTTCCACATTCTAGATTATTAGAAATGCCAACTGTGTACCAGGCCTCACTGCCTGGCATTAGTGCCCAGCTTCACTAATCCTCTCGTAGGTGATTTGGCAAATCTCTACAGCCACTCTCCAAGATCAAGTGGAAATCTTTCCCAGAAGAGTGGAGGCTGTTATAGCAGAAAAGGGTCTGTGTCTCAATTTGTGTACTTTGACTTGCACACTTCGATATAGTCCACTGTGGACACTGTGGACACTGTGTACGTACTTGAGTGGTGCATTAAATTCGACAGGGTAGAGTTTTCTCAGATTGAACATAGCTAATTGTGCACTTGCTACAAGTGATGATAGCAACAGTAGACCTTGATTGTCACATAACCAGCATTGATAATTATGTGTGTGTTTTAGCACACAGATGCACTTTAATATCATACAGTACGTTATTATACATACATACATACATACATACATACATACATACATGCATACACATCACACCTGCAATATACAATAATTACTGGGGCAGCACTGTGGTTAGCAGCTCAACCTCAGCAAGGGCATTTCTTTGTGGAGTTTGCATGTTCATCCTGTGCTTTTGTGAGTTTCATCCGAGTACTCTGGTTTCCTCCTACACTCCAAAGACATGCACATTATGCTAAGTAGCTTTTCCAAATTGCCCCTAGGAATGAGTGGGAATGGTTGTGTTTGTGTTAGCCCTGCAATGGACTGGCAAGCTGTCCAGGGTGTACCTAGCCTTCTCTCAGAGTTGACTGAGATAGCTTCCAGCCTCCCTGTGACCCTAGTTTGACTAAGCAGTTTGGCAAAAGATTGAACGAATGAACAACTACGATAAATTGGTAATGTTTTTGTTTGTATTACACAGTACTGTTACACACAGTTGTTATAGTAATGGCAAGGTCCTGCTCTAGCCAGGTCTCATTACCTGTTAGGCTTACAGTGCTGAAAACACTACAACTCCAAAACTAATATGACCTCACTTTCCCTGTGTTAAGAACCTGTCAGTCCCAATATGTGTGACCCCAGCACTGTGTGCTGCTGAGTAGAGCTGCTTTGTTCATAATTAGTCAGTAATAAACTTATTGAATATCTAACCCATCCTGTGAGAAGACATCATGAGAGAGTGAATGTAATATAGAGAAGAAATGAATGTAGCGAGTTCAAAACTTTATTAGCAAATTTGTCATCATACTAATTGAAAAGGGCGGCACAGTGGCATAGTTAGCACGTCCACCTCACAGCAAGAAGGTCCTGGGTTCGAGGTCTGGACTTGGGTGTTTGGAGTTTGCATGTTCTTCCCGTGCATGTATGGATTTCCTCTGGGTACTCTGGTTTCCTCCCACCGTCCAAAGACATGCACATTAGGTTAATTGGCTGTTCCAAATTGCCCCTAGGTGGGAATGTGAATGTGAATGGTTGTTTGTGTTGCACTCTGGTGGTTTGGCATGCTGTTCAGGGTGTACCTCGCCTGCACCCAGTGTCAGTCCCCGTGACCCTAATAGGATTTGGCAAATGAGTGAGTGGGTAAGTGAGTACTAATTGAAAAATAAGTAAATATCTCATCTTCATCTTCTTTCACTTAATTCGGGGTCGGGTTGCTGGGGCAGCAGCCTAAGCAGTGAGGTCCAGACACAGATAAATAAGTAAATAAAATCCAGTCAAGAATGTTGTCTTGCTGCTATAGGCAGATGTTTTGCTCTGTGGCTTCTTACTTTTTTCACTGGACTTCTGAAGAAAAGGTCTTGGGGATCACTTTTGCTCGTTTGTGTGCTGCTGGGCATTGCTGCTTGATTGCTTGTGGTGAGTAATGAGAAAGGACTTCAGGAGGGTGCTCAAGATAAAAAAGTATATGATTTCTGAGACCAACTGGAAAAGGTACAGTATGATGAATCTCCTGTCCTCTATGGCTTCGTAATGGGAAGTGCATAAATACCTATGCTTGCTTCACAATCACACACATTTATTAGTCACATACCATATTCCTCAGCCTAGCAGACATTAGGAACACATTTTCTCCAAAGACTGTTACTCTCTTGAATAATGCAGCATATTTTGCCATGCCAAACTATTTTTTTTCTCTCTGTACTGTTCCGAATTGGGAACCTTTTTTTGTATGTATAATTTCTTTTTGGTTTTCAAATCACAGTGATCACAGGGTAGTCCATGCTCTGAAAAATTTGTTTCCTTTGTGTTTATGTGATGGGTTTTGAATGAAAAAGTCAGTGCACAAGGTTTCCAAAGGAAAAAAAAAAGTCTGTTATCCAAGATGTAGCTCGTGAAAAAAATCATAGATTTGCATTTCTTTAACAGCATGCCTGCCTTTTGTAAGACTAATCTTATTAAAATTAAGCTCTAAACATTTGTGTGCTAACATCTGCTGCTTTGGTTAGTTATTAATTAAGAAGGCATCTTGCAGTAACTTACAGGATTATATTGCAGAACAGTGTTGCATAATGGGAAAATGTATAAAATCATGAGCGAGGCAAAATAAACATAAGCTTTTACATGAATGCAATTACACAAAGACATACTGAAATAAATATAGCAGATAATATCATTCTGCCACTACAATAACCTCCATCCATCTGTGGACTCAATACTAGTCTGCCATATTTTCTTGAATTCATATGAACTTTTGATATTAAGCTGTGATCATGTTCCATATGAATGCACTAATGTAGAGGTATAATCTGAGTCCTTGGAGTAACTTGTGGATGACTTTCAGGAACTCCAACTTCATAAATCATCAGTCTGTATGCACAATCCATCACAAATAAAAGACTGGTTTGATGCATTTGCAGATAAAAACTTCTAATGAACACTTTAGAATAAATCCAAAGTGACACAATCCACAAGGTAGGACAAGTCAGGAACAGGTCAGAAGAACAGGCAGGCAGATATATCATCGCTAATTCCAATATCAACGTGGAGGTAAACAGGCTAGGCTCAAACGTAGGTGCAAACAGATATCACAGGCAACTACAAAGATTAGAATCAAGGCACACAAGCGGATCAAGGTAAGTAACAGTGAGAACAAACAAAGGCTTTGTTTGACTCAAGCATTACAACAGCTCAACAGCACAACAGAGTCAGTACTTTGCGATGAGTCCAAGGGGCTCTCATTGGTCCTTAAATACTCAGCATAATTCACTTTGGGATCAGATGCAGCTGTGCAGCGCTCTACGGCATCTGCACGGCTTTTGTCACGCATGCTGGGGTTGTACTGTTGTTCCACTTAGTGCACCTAGAAGTAGCTGTTCGCACTGAGAGAGGAGATGCACAGTGGATCGGATCATGCAGTGCGCAGGTGTGACACAATCATGTGCCAGCTCTCCTCCAGCTGCTAGCACCCCACTGGCATTTTGCGTGATCTCACCTTTTATTAATTTATTCTCAGTATATATACTGTACACATCAGTTCATAGCGAAATATAATTAGTTCAACTTTACCTCTCATTAAGGCCCTTGTGATTTTAAAGTCCAGGTTGTTTACTTGTTGTTGATTGTCACTCTTACTCTTACTCTGGTTTTCGCTTTGAGCATCATAAAAAAGCAGCAAACACCAACTAATTTTTACAATTTACTGTTGACTATAAGATGAACGGGAAACATAATAGTTAATGTGTCTGCCTCACAGCAAGAAAGTCCTGGGTTTAATTTCCCATTTCTGTGTGGAGTTTGCATATTCTCCCCATGATTGTGTGGGTTTCCTCTGGGTACTCCGGTTTCCTCCCACAGTCCAAAGACATGCACATTAGGCTAATTGGCTGTTACAAATTGCCCCTAGGTGTGAATGTGAGTGTTACTGGTTGTGTGTTGGCCCTGCAAGGGACTGGTGAGTTTGACCTTTGAGTCAGCAGCCTCTACAAATGAATGAATGAATTAAATAATTAATTTAAAATAAAAGTTACATAAAAGAGCTGGATTAAAATCATGGAGATTTTTTTCCCTCCAAAATACTTTGTGTTTGTATAAATGTTGACTCCTGTTTACCAGTATAACTGTTTGCTATAACTTCTCAATTTTTTTCTTTCTTTTTCTGTGCTGTTTGTGACCTTGAGGATTGTATCGATTAGCATTAAGTACAAGTGCCCTGAATTACAAATTATATTGTGAAAAAACTGTATTTAATGAATAACATTTGCTTACTCATTAGGTTTTTGAAAATTATTGCAGGGCGCTTGGTGGCATCCAAGGGCTTGAGTCCTTCAAGGGCTGAGGGTTTTCTCCATGTAGTCCAGTTTCTTCCCAGAGTCCAAAGACATGCACATTAGGCCAATTGGCTGTTCCAATTTGCCCCTAGGTAAATGGTTGTGTGTGTGTGTTCGCCTTGCAATGGTATGGCAAGCTGTTCAGGGTGTACTGCACATTTGCCTACTGTTGGATGAGATAGGCTCCAGCCTCCCTGCGACCCTAGGGAATTAAGTGGTTTGGCAAATGAGTGAGTGAATGAGAAATTATTGCATGGCATCAGTTGCAGTTATGTTTAGGAATAAAAACTAGTTCAGCTGTAACCTGATCTAAATGCTTAATAAATGTAACACCTAGAAGAGAGACATGATTTACCAAGAAATTTAAGATGAAAAAGGTTTGTTTGTAAAGTAATTTTTGTAAGAGATTAACTTCCTTTATCTCAAAACACTACTTGAAAGACTTACTAGGTTTCCATGAAACAATCAAGCAATAGCTGTCGACTTGTCGATTGGTTTCTTGGAAACAGCAACTCTACTGTGCAGAAGTTTACCTGTAAACAAGGGTTCACATTTTTATTTCGCTTTGTAGATAGGCTTTTGGCTATAGTGGAGTTAGCTTATTGATCCAATTGTTTATGTACTTTTCGCATTCTGCAGTGTGTTTGTGAGAGTGGTGCCAAAACTCTGTACACATTATTTACTCAGAGAACAGCAGCTGGGCTACAGGGCAATGCAACCTGATCTCATAGTTTTTTCTGTATTTATCCAGCAAGTGGAGGGAGAATACAGAGCTCATAATCATGCTTTTCACACTAGAACTTAAATTCAGTGCAAACATTCGGGTTTATTGTTTTACAAATATGGAATATTGTGCAGTTCACAGCAATGTTAGCTTTAATCCATGGTACTTAGCCCATAGATATCGTGCAGGACAATTTTAGGTTCTAAAATACTTATAACTTATGCACTATTCATTTCTCTTCAGCTTACTGATAATGTATCGTCCCCAAGTCCATCAGTGCCTGTTAAACAGTGATTTTGTGTATAGATGTGTGTAGATAAGCCATCCCTTGATGGGCACTTAAGGCATGTTTTTATTTTTGAATTTTTGTGAACATGTGAATGTAATCTGCTTTCTGTCTTTAAGAGCTTTACATCACACCATTGTCATTTCTTTCTGTAACTAAAAAAAAATATCAAATAAAGATGCAAAACATTCACTGATATTTTTCTTTTTTCTTTCTAATAATAATAATGCTCTAAAGTTATAAATCCTTCTCTCACTCATCCGGCTGAGCCACTTAATCCTACTGTCAGGGTTGCTGGGAGGCTGGAGTCTATCTCTTCCGACACTAGGCGAAGGCCACCTTGAACAGCTCACCAGACCATCACAGGGCAACACACACAACCGTTCGCACATACACTCACACCTAGGGGCAATTTGGAACAACCAATCAGCCTAATGTGAAAGCCTTTGGACTGTGGGAAGAAACTAGAGTACCTGGAGGAAACTCGCACAAGCACAGAGAGAACATGCAAATTCCACACAGAAACGCCCGAGTCCGGGACCAGCCCATTCATTCATTCATTTTCTGAACTGCTTAATCTTATTTCTTTCTGGGCTTTACACTTTATTAAAATCCTCTTTCAGATGACACAAAAGCATTCAAGGAAAAGAGTAACACAGTTAGAGCCATCAAGGCCTATCAATAAGCCAAATAAACACACATTACCGTGCCCATAGTTAGCGAGCCTGAATGTTGATTCTGAAGATTATTGGGTTTTTTTTGTTTTCAACTCAATAGATCAGCTTCTTAGCTGCTTTTTGTATGCTCCATCAATTTTACTTCTTCTGATTACTTCCAAATTGCCAGGATGTTTAGAAACTTCTTTAATTACCTGGATTTGCCTGGATGCATTTTATTCGAATCCCATTCTGATTTAATTGTATCCATGTTGAATACTAATAGTATGATGCAGCTATGGATTGAGGCAGCATGGTGGCGTAGTGGTAAGCATGTCTGCCTCACAGAAAGAAGATCCTAGTTTGAGTCCTGGGCTTGGGCATTTTTGTGTAGAGTTTGCATGTTCTTCTCATGTTTGTGTGAGTTTCCACCGGTTAATCCTGTTTCCTCCTACAATCCAAAGACATGCACATTAGGTTAATGGCTAATTGTTTCAAATTTCACCTAAGTGTGAGTGTGAATGGTTGTATGTGTGTGTTTGCCCTACAGTGTTCTGGCAAGCTGTTGAGGGTTTACCCCGCCTTCACCAAAAGTCGGCTGAGATAGGCTCCAGCCTCCCCGTGACCCTAGTAGGATTACTCGGTTTGGCAAACAAGTGAGTAAATGAGTGAGCTATCGTTTGGAATTCTCTCCATAATATTCTCATATTTTCTGGAATTTAGGGAATCAATACTCAGCTTTGGTTTTTTTTTTTTGTTTGTTTGTTTTTTCAGTTACCTTTGCTGGAAACAATGCAGCTTGCTTTTGATTAGGGATGCATTGGTATCTGTACGGTATGCCAAGATACAGAAACCTAGTGTATGTTTTGATGCAAATAAACAATCAGTACCAGGACGCATTCTGGACAGTGGGAAACATGGTAGTTGTATGCACATATTCTGCTCGACAAAGACAATCAGCTGCCAATCCTGTTGTTGCACTGATGCAAATGCACAGTTGCATTCATGTAGTAGAAATATAACCATTTTGTAGCAACCTTGTGCATACATAGTATAACCTGTGGCAAAAAAAAAAAAAGCTTTCTGAATCTCATTTTGGAGCAAAGTCATCAAACCTTTAAAGTGTTTTTATCAGACTTTACTGGTGATTCGACGTTTTATGTTTCAGTGGCCATTAAAATGCAATTATGGCTCCTTTTCTCTAGCAATTAAAAGATCTTTTGGATTTTTCCTTTTTAGATTTTTTAGATCTTTAGGTCTTTTTAACCCAAAACTAGAAGCATTGAGTAAAGCTCCACGGATGCAGTAACACTGTGACAAAGAGACAGAGGGACATGGAGTCTGTCCGCCAGTACCACCAAGTGGGAATGGGACATTCCACAATAGCTATCTGGGCATGTGACCAATATGGCTGCCTAGTGGTAAAAGTTACAACTGTTGAGACTTTGGTACAACTCCAACCACTACACATCTCGGCCACATCACATTTTTAGATCTGATTACACACACCTGTTCCCAGTCACACTCACACACCATATAAACAGACCCTGGACACTGGAGGATTGTGAAGTAATGTATCTTACCTGAGTGTACCAAAGTTGAATGTTATTCTGGATTATGATCTTATTTTGTTCCCTGATTTTTAAATTTATTCATTAATTTTTTGTTTTGTTTTGGTAAGCGACTTGATTGGCTGAACTTTAACCATGATGTTTGACTCACAGTCTGGATTGTTTGCTGGAGACTGCAAGCAGACAGAAAGCAATGCTCCTTAAATATATCATAAGGAATAACTGCAGCATCTTCATTCAGTATGAGTTTGATATGAGTACTCTATAAAACATCTTAATCATAAACTTTAACACAATGAGTTTATTGCTAGCATCATGCTACAAGTTTCCTCTTTATCAGTTGTGTGGTTGCTGGTTTTCTTACACCTTTTTCTTTATCCAACCTACAGTATCTGGCACCCTGTATATTAACGTGTACCTGTGGTGAATTAGTGTTACCAGCTATTTAATATGATCATGTATAACATTAACATTTCCTTCTGGCAACACCACTCCATGCCTGTTTTCAAAGTGTGCACGAGTGTTACTACTCTAGGCATGCTCAGAGACATGTTGCTTTCCTGATTGGCTGTTCCAGCCTGGTAGTGATGAGAAGTCGCTGGATTGGCTGGGCTACATCACTGACCCGTGTAGCATAAACACACTATCAGCCAGTAATGAGCTGCACAAACAACAAGCTCAGAAATCATGGAAAACATTTCTTTTTGTTCCTAAACCAACTGATGACAGGGAAGCAAAGTTGGCAAAAAGTTAGCTGCATAAACCATTTTGGATTTATCGTCACTCACATCTCTGGCAGCATTCTTGTCCTCAGAGTCACTAGAATGTGACGTCTTACTGTCTCCACAAGAGATGCCAACTCTGCCCAATGTGTTGACGTCACTTTCGGGGAAATGACTGCTACCAGTTTTGTGCTTTTTATGGTCATTTATGTTAAAATCGCTTGTGTCTGTATCGCTTAAACTTATTACATACGCACGAATTATGCTTTAAAGATGACCAATACCAGTACTCTTTAAGCCTGTATTATAAGTATAATACATAAAGTTTATTGTGAATTGTGTAGGGTCAGCTACGGTTAAGTGATGTGATTTAGTGTTCAGTAGTCACCTGTATATTTGATTTAGCCCTTCTTTCCATACCTGTGTACTGAAGTCAGCATCTTCCCACAGCTGTGTAGACTTCCCAGAGCACTCCATTATGCATATTGATAAGCATCTGAAAATCCTCTTGGTTTTGAAATAAAATTTTGTCACATATACTGTACTTTTTCAGGTACTGCTTTCTGCTTTGTATGTTCTCAGCTCTGTTCCGGTGGGGGTTTATGGCACCATACACTTAGCTGGGGCTGAATGAACTTTCCTTAAGACTGAAAAAATAAAAAGGCATGTGGAAAGGTACAGGGCAATAAACAGGCTCCTTTCCCTAATTTTCTATGGTTATAATGAAAATATTCAGATTGGTTGAAGAACTCCAGTCGTCTATAGATACCTACAGACCTCAGTCCATTAGAGGCAGTGTTCAGTTAATCCCATTCAAGGCACAATACTAATAGACTGGTCATGCATGCACAGAATTGTGCTGCCAGTATTTATGTTATGTATGTAGAGTTTGTAAATGTCTTGAACACACTCACTCACTTTCATAAAATCAGCATCTAACTAGAAACACCTGAAAGTAGGGAACAAGTTGAGCTAGCAACACGCTGCAATGTGCGTGTGTCTGATACCGCATTGATTCAACACAGCGTTATACAGTTTAGATCGAGAAGTCATCAGCACCTCTATCAACAGACCATAATCAAATATTTCAGCACAGTCACTGCAGAAATGTCTCAAATTACAATGTAGCTTGTGAACTGGCACAGAGATGTTGGAATGAGGTTGTTGAGCACCAAAATCTCATCAGATACCTGGTGAGTTTATGGCCTCTTCTTTTACTTAGCTTATTTGAGAAGATGAGTTTCAATTATAGATGTACCAATACCTTTTTCCTTAACTGAGTATGAGTACATGTTTTGGTCATGATACTGAAATGAGAATTACTAAGTATTAATGGTTAAATTTAGGCACTTGGGTTCATAAATTGCATTTGTTTTATGATAAAGAGCTTAAAAAATTGTACCTCATTTGTTAAAGTTAAAGATACATTTGTTCTATTTGCTGAACCGCTTAATTCTGCTAGGGTCGTGGGGAGGTTGACCTATATCAGCCAACGCTGGGCGAACAGTGCGGCAGACCATAAACAAGGCCAACACACACAACCATCCACACTCACAGAGAGAGCATGCAAACTCCACACAGAAATGCGCGAGCCTGTGAATCAAACCCAGGACCATCTTGCTGTGAGGCAGACGTGCTAACCACTAAGCCACCATGCTGCCCTAATGGAAATCAGTGCAGGCACATTCCATGTAAAATGTACCCTCAAAGCCAATTTTTTAAAATTGATTTTAAAATGAATAATCTACTTCACTACTTTGGGGGATGGTTAAATTAACTTGAAAATATAGAGTTATTGCCCTTTGATGATCATGAGACTTGGCAGCCATCTATAGAATCACCACATGTTGACAGTCCAGAAGTCCGTGTTGATAGCCTGTATTTGAAGGTTTGTGATTTCTGATTCTGAACTTTGCCGGTAGGTAAAACTTTCTCACAACCATAAAAATCCTCCCCCACCTGTCAACTTGACCTATAATCAGGTCGAGAGAAAGCCGAAAAGACTCCACTCAGGCAAAGCAGCAGGACTTGATGGGGTGAGCCCCCATTTCCTTAAAGCCTGTGCCCCTTAGCTCTGTGGAGTTTTACATTACATCTTCACGATGAGCCTGAGTCTACGAGGGTCCCAGTGCAGTGGAAGATGTCATGCCTTGTTCCTGTACCCACGTCCAAGTGGCCCCCAGGATTACAGACCCATGGCACTGACTTCACGTCATGAAGACCCTTGAGACTCATACTGGATCAACTCCGACCCATGGTTAGACCACATATGGATCCCCTTCAGTTTTGCTTACCAGCCTCGTCTCGGAGTTGAGGACGCCATCATCTACCTGCTTAACCGTGTTTTCACAGACCTGGACCAGCCAGCGACCACTGTGAGTCATGTTTTTGACTTTTCCAGTGCATTCAATACCATCAGGCCGACCCTCCTGGGTGAGAAGCTGACAGTGATGCAGATGGATGTCTCTCTTGTGTCCTGGATTGTGGACTACCTGACCGGAAGGCCACAGTGTGTGTGCCTGCAGCACTGCGTGCTGGACACGGTGGTCAGCAACACCGGAGCACCACAACGGACCGTCCTCTCCCACTTTCTCTTCACCCTCTACACAACGGACTTCAGCTACTGCACAGAGACCTGCCATCTTCAGAAGTTTTCTGATGACTCTGCTGTAGTCAGATGTATCAGTGAAGGTGAGGAGACAGAATATCAGGCTGCTGTGGATTCCTTCATCACATGGTGTGGGCAGAATCATCTGCAGCTTAATGTGACAAAGAACAAGGAACTGATTGTGAATTTTAGGAGATCCAAAACACCAGCGACCCCTATTTCCATCCAAGGCGTCAGCATAAACTGGACTGGGTTAAGAATACTACCGCACTTTACAAGAAGGGCCAGAGCCGTCTCTATTTTTTGAGGTGGCCTAGGTAGTTTAATATCTGCCGAACACTGCTTAGGATGTTTTATGAGTCTGTTGTGGCCAGCGCCATCCTCTATGCTGTTGCATGAGGGTTGCAGACACAAACAGACTGAACAAACTGATCCGCAAGGCCAGCAATGTTGTAGGGATGGAGCTGGACTCTCTGACGGTTGTGTCGGAAAGGGGAATGTTGTCCAAAATAAAGACAATATTGAACAATACCTCCCACCCGCTTCACAACCTGCTGATCAGTCACAGGAGC
>JBCNYH010000001.1:48222446-48234506 GCA_039654325.1 Tandanus tandanus | reverse complement strand
AAGTGTGATTGACTTGGAGTTACATTGTGTTGTTTAAGTGTTCCCTTTATTTTTTTGAGCAGTGTGTGTATATATATTATTATATATATATTTGTCTTTATTGAGACTTTTATCTTTATCTCATTCTTACTTGGTATGGAGCAACTGTGTGCACACACAGTTTCCTTCCGGGATCAATAAAGATTCTGATTCTGAAAAGACATTCCAAATGATTATTTAAATCAATTACTTACTGTATACAAATATTAGTTTCTTCTATTGTTAATATTGTGCAGAATCAGCACTTTACACTGTTTCCATGTACAAAATATCTTTCCCAAGATAAATGTACAGATAAGGAACTATTTTAATAGAAAAACTTTTGTTGTGAAGTACGTATTGATTGAAGTTGGACTCATCTCCACTATTTTCACTTTACTGTTCCCATTGTGTCCCATTAGTTACCCACAAAGATGGGTTTTAAAAAAATTGTAGTTGATGCAGTGTATTCATACTTATGATTTACTATTAGAAAGTATTTTTTTAATGCCATGTGGCTTTAGTTAGTTAAATTTATTTCTTACTTCAGAGAAATCGCATTGTTTATAATCATAGGTGAAAACCTAGAGAAGTTTTATGTCCCATCAGTTACCATTTTAATTCTTCACTTATGACTATGATCTAGTAACTTTTTTTTGTTGTTGTTGTTGAAATGGTTGTTCACAATTCATTTATGATGGCTTTTCATGGTTATGTTATTAAAATTTTAAATAATTTATATCCCATGAATTTATGTATTTTTTATTATTTTTTTTTATGGAGACGTAGTGTCTAAATGTCCCATCAGTTACGGTGGAATGTGCCTGCAGTTGAAAGAGAAGTTATGACCAGTGGCAGATTTTGAAAAGAGGTCTGCAAAAGCAAGACTCGACATGAAATTGTCATAAAGTTATTTAATATTAATTATACTGGCTGAACAGTCAATTAACACCCTGAACAGTCCGTCGCTAGGCCAACACATACAAACATTCACAGTCACACCTATGGGCAATTTGGAATAACCAATTAGTCTGATGTGCACGTCTTTGGACTGTGGGAAGAAGCTGGGGCAACTGGAGGAAACCGCATAAAGAGAACATGAAAACTCCACACAGAAACGCCCTTGCTGAGCCTGGACCTACAAGGCTCCTTCTTTTAAGGTTCGCATAATCGATTTAATTGAAGTGTATTGGTTAGCTAGATCAAGTAGTGGTCTTGTTTGACTTTAGAAAATATTTAAAGTATATTTTATTGTTTTGATTGAATCAATATTCCTCAATGTCAGTGACCAGTAGTGAAAAAACTAAAAACATTGATAAAGAGAAAACATTCTTGGAGCTTTCAACCCATACATTTATACATTCTTTGTGTGTTTTGGCTATTTCTATATAATTTTGTGATATTTTATTTGAAGTTAATACAGACAAAAGGCAAGAACAGTATGCTGTAAGATCTGCTGTTTTCACTCAGCTTGGTTTGTGCAGAAGCATGTAGCCAGTGTTTGCAGTTGTGTTCCATTAGAATCGAACACGCGTTGAGTTTTATGGTTATGATGTTTTATCAGGTAATGGGTATTGTAGCAAGATGTTTCAGTACCTTGATATTTCCACAGAGCACATGATGCATTCTGCCTGGCTGGATTTGCTGTTTTGTGATATCTGTTTATTAGAATCCCAATGTACACCTGGCCTGTGTTTATATGAAGTCCGCATCATGTGGTATCTGATGTTGGCATCAGAGCATCTTTTAGAAGTATGAGTTAATGAGAATGGTCTTGGACCAATACCCAATACCAGTATCTGTACTGATGCATCCCTATTTATTATGACTGGCGCTTTGGAGAAACACTATAAAATTGTATCCTTCTGTATTATTTTAGTTCAGTTGTCCCGGTGTTATCAGTACACGAGCAACCAAATTTAAAGTGTTAACAATGCAAGACAGAAAATGAAGAACCTCATGCACATACAGATTCAACTAAAATATCATCAGACAATAAAGACTTGGGTAGCACGGTGGTGTACTGGTTAGTACATCTGCCTCACAGCAAGACAGTCCTAGGTTCAATTACCGGGCTCTAGTGTTTTTGTGTGGAGTTTGCATGTTCTCCCCGTACTTGTGTGGGTTTCCTCTGGGTACTCCAGTTTCCTCCCAGAGTACAAAGACATGCACATCAGACTAATTGTCTCAAATTGCTTCTAGGTGTGGATGTGAGCGTGAATGGTTGTTCGGGTTGTGTGTGCAAACCCAGCACCAGCCTCCCTGCAACCCGGACTGAACAGTTCGGCAAATGAGTGATTGAGAATGAAAACCTAGATTACAATTTTTTTTAATTATACATTTAAAAATGCTCTATGGATTTCCACTCAGTACCACTCAGATTTCCACTCTGTGATCTGGTCTCCATGGCATCAAACACATCAGAGACACTCTCCTTTATGATATACTATTATTGAGCTACCCAAACACAACTGAGGTAACCTCCAAAGTTCAGGCTTATGAATTATCTCCTGATTCTACTCACATGCACGTAGCCTATTTATGCCCACATGACCCCTGTAAAAAGCACATGGGGAGTGAAGCATAAATCCTGCCATGAAGATATTCATTAATTAGTAGGAAACACATAATTCCGCTAATTTATTCTGGCCTTTCTGCCTCCTACAACGTCTTAGTAACATTGATACCTCCTACACAGCTCTTAGCTCTCTGCTCCAAGCCTACTGTCATGTGAAACCACCGAGCTGTTAAGATACTCGGGGCACTGCAGTGTGGGACGCTGCGTGGCATTGGTTGTGATGGTTGTGACACAGCTGAATGACAGGACAGGCGTCTGAGTCATGACCATTTTGGCAGTTTGCCCATCTGTGTCTCTTGTCTTCTGTCCCAGGCCACTCTTTCTCTCATCCACGCACAAATATTATCTCCGCTGCTCTGACACAGCCACGGGTGACACTTGACCGACTTATCTGTGCGCCTGTGTTCCCATGTCTTTGATTGTTCAGTACCTGCAGTACATGAGTAGAGAGGATGGGGAGCACTGATTTTCAGTAACACTCCTCTACAGTATAAGACATCAGTTGCAAGATCATAGGTGATAATACCTGAGGGTTTTTTTTGTTGAAGATTTTATGGAAATTTCTTTAATTGATAAGGTAACCTCTGTTTAATTCAATTTTATATGTAGAACTGTTTTAACAATCGGCATTGGCACATAGATATTTACAGATATCTGGAAGTAGATTTAGATATCTAATGAGCAAGCCAAAGGCAACAGCGCCAATGAAAAACTCTCTGAACTGACATGAGGAAGAAACCTTGAGAAGAACCAGAATCAAAACAGAACCCTCTTCTGGGTAACCCATAGTAGTACAATTGTTAATCATTTGATTATCCAGTTGTGGCATAAAGGTAAACAGCATGGTGTCTTTTTGAAATTATGTTCTGCAGGGTCACAGAGGGGGCATAGTGGTTAGCACTCTCGCCTCAAAGCAAGAAAGTCCCAGGCTCAATAAGAGCGTTTCTGTGTGGAGTTTCCTCACACAGTCCATGACATTAGGTCAGCTGGCTACTCTAAATTGCCAATAGGTGTGAATGTGAGTGTGAATGGATGTTTGTCCTTGGGAATAGGTTTTGCAGAGGGCTTGCAACTCTCTTGGGTAAAAATGCACATTGTATCAAGCAAACAAAAAGGTGGGACCAAGTGGTGGGGGGATGGATGGATGGATGGATGGATAGATGGATAGATAGATTGCTTCACAGAGGCTCTAGCAGTGATTTGTACGTACATATTATTCTTCACTACTCCAGTCGGGAAGGTGGCTATAACTGAGACTCCTGGGATAAAACCCCTCAAGGGACACCCATTTGCTCATGGCATGAGCTGACAAAAAGGAAAAAGCTTTGCTTTTCTTACTGGACAAGTCATTATTCTTTGTGTGCGCAAGGGCTCTATGTAACAAAATTAATCCACTAAAATGGAAACAGGTTAAGTTTTTTAATAGTTGCCAAAATGGTTGGAGTTAAAGTATTAAATGACCCTCTGTGCCGTCAAAACAGTGTATCTATTCTGTAATGCATGGCCATTGGCATCAACTACTTACAGAATAGATTTGTATGTACAGTATAATGTACATGCAGCTCTTGTTTAATATTTTAAAAGCATTCTGCATGAAGCTCAAGCCTGACTTTTTGTTCTCTGTTTTTCTGTTATGTCCCTAACCCCTAATATTATTGTCATTTTATTATATAATTGATGTTGAGGCAACATCAAGTCACCTAAATGTGTGATTTTCTCTGAGAGGGAAAAAAAAAGTCAGCATAGCAAAAGGGGTCTTGTATCGCTGCCACTATATAATGATTGTCATTGAGTTTCGTAGAGGTCATTTTTATTATCAATTCCTCTCAAGTAGCACTTGCTCTGTTTTCAGTTCGATTGTGATTCTAAATTCAGTCTAGCGAAAAATGGGTCACATATAATTACGATGGTGAAATTGGAATTGGCATTTCAATTTTGATGTGACACTGCTGAAAATCAGGCTCACCCACACCCTCACCAGGCCTGGCTTGACACTACCTGTACAGCTTATTATGGTTAAAGTGTTTGCAACTCCTCTCCATGGCTAGTGGTTGCGGCTGTGACTCGGTATTCAAGAAGCATAGATGTTAAGAGGCGACTTCATTCTGTTGTAAGTAGACAGACTGGAGGTGAGTGTCTTCTCTGTCTGTCTCCTTACAAATGCACTGTGGGACAAGATTAATATGCACTTTGGGCCTTTTAAATTCTAACTAGATATCTTTCATTGTATCGTGGTAAAGACTACATAATGCTGGTGCATATTCATCATTGCAGGTGCATTAAGAATAAATCAAAAAGGTATTTGGGTTAATGGGATGTTAAGTAACATATACAGTGGTGTGAAAAAGTGTTTGCCCCCTTCCTGATTTCTTATTTTTTTGCAGGTTTGTCACACTTAAATGTTTTAGATCATCAAACAAACAAAGTCAAAGACAACACAAGTAAACACAAAATGCAATTTTTAAATGAAGGTTTTTATTATTAATGGAGAAAAAAAAAATCCAAACCTACATGGCCCTGTGTGAAAAAGTGATTGCCCCCTGTTAAATCATAACTGTGGTTTATCACACCTGAGTTCAATTTCTGTAGCCACACCCAGGCCTGATTACTGCCACACCTGTTCTCAATCAAGAAATCACTTAAATAGGACCTGCCTGACAAAGTGAAGTACACCAAAATATCCTCAAAAGCTAGACATCGTGCCGAGATCCAAAGAAATTCAGGAACAAATGTGAAAGAAAGTAATTGAGATCTATCAGTATTGAAAAGGTTATAAAGCCATTTCTAAAACTTTGGAACTCCAGCAAACCACAGTGAGAGCCATTACCCATAAATGGCAAAAACATGAAACAGTGGTGAACCTTCCCAGGAGTGGCCGGCCAAAAAATAATTACCCCAAGAGCGTAGCGACGACTCATCCAAGAGGTCACAAAAGACCCCACAACATCATTTAAAGCACCGCAGGCCTCACTTGCCTCAGTTAAGGTCAGTGTTCATGACTCCACCATAAGAAAGAGACTGGGCAAAAATGGCCTTCATGGCAGAGTTCCAAGACAAAATCCACTGCTAAGCAAAAAGAACATTACGACTCGTCTCAATTTTGCCAGAAAACATCTTGATGATCCCCAAGACTTTTGGGAGAATACTCTGTGGACAGACAAGACAAAAGTTGATCTTTTTGGAAGGTGTGTGTCCCATTACATCTGGTGTAAAAGTAACACCGCAATTCAGAAAAAGATCATCATACCAACAGTTAAATATGGTGGTGGTAGTGTGATGGTCTGGGGCTGTTTTGTTGCTTCAGGACCTGGAAGAATTGCTGTGATAAATGGAACCATGAATTCTGCTGTCTACCAAAAAATCCTAAAGGAGAATGTCCGGCCATCATATGTGACTGAATTACAACAATTCTGCAAAGATGAGTGGGCCAAAATTCCTCCACAGCGCTGTAAAAGACTCATTGCAAGTTATCGGAAATGCTTGATTGAAGTCATTGCTGCTAAGGGTGGCCCAACCATTTATTAGGTTTAGGGGGCAGTCACTTTTTCACACAGGGCCATGTAGGTTTGGATTTTTTTTTTCTCCGTTAATAATAAAAACCTTCATTTAAAAACAGCATTTTGTGTTTACTTGCGTTGTCTTTGACTAATATTTAAATTTGCTTGATGATCTGAAACATTTAATGTGACAAACATGCAAAAAAAAAAGAAATCAGGAAGGGGGCAAAGACTTTTTCACTCCACTGTAGAAAAAAAAATTAAAAGTCAAGGAATGAGGAGCAAGGAAAAATTTCCCATGCCCATGCAATGTTCCCTATTGGTAATAATGCCACCAGTCAATCATTGGCAACTATGACATCATTTATCCAAAAGAGGGTAGACAGCACACTGTTATAGTATGCTGTGACATAGCATTAGCAACTATTTGTAAAGATGTTTGTGGTTGGCTTCCATAGAGTGTTGGATAATTGTGTAAAATGAGTGTTTCCGTGTGCTGAGTGTGTTTCAATGTAATACTAGAGAACCCCACACACCATTTCTGTAGAGCATGTATGACTGTAGGTGGTAGGAGTAGATTAGTCTATTACAACCCCACACTCAAAGGACCTTCAACTTGGGGGAAAAAAAATCACAGATATGACACAAATGAATTTTTGTTAAAAGGTAAACATTTCAGCTTCATAAAATATACCTTAAACAAATGAAATAACATGATTTTAATGAATGGTATTTTTAATCCAGATTAATAAAGGGAAATAAAAGCAGTCTATCATGTAAAAAATGCCTAATTAGTACTTTATTGGGCCTGGATTCTTTGTGGCATCGAGTTTGTCGATTGTGGGTGGTGACGTTCCCTTAGATGATTAAAAAAAAGAGAAAAAAATGAAATGGTCACCAAATATACCTTGTTGATCATTAATATACCTGTGCAGTCCTCCCAAGTAAAGTCTATGTGTGGCAAATTCTGCAGAGTAAGCAGGTGTGAGCATTCATTGTTTGTATTTGGTAGCTGTTGTATGATTGGAATAGAACTGGATGGTGGGTGGGAATCGGGAGAAAGTGACAAAACATAGCTTAGATTCCTAACTGCATTTCAGTAGGTTTAACATGATGGTTTGTAATGACGAGTCAAAGCTATGAAATTCCAAATAGAAAGGTTGGTGCATCACCGTAATCAGTGTGTCATGGACTCCATTATAGACATTAAACTCCATTAAAGAACCTGAGATAGGCAGTTCATCTCTCCATCTGAAAATAGCATCCCACTGGCAGACACAAAACTGGGTAATGGAAATAAATTGCTATTTAATGTCCCTGCCATGTTAGATAGCAGGGCTTGGCACTGCAATTCATACTGATCTCCTTCTTCTCTCTCTCTCTCTCTTTCTCTCTCTCTCTCTCTCTCTCTGACACTGTGTCAGCACTTGACCTTGTTTTAGACAGAAGAGTCAAAGTAAGATTATCCTCTTTTTACTGTAGGTTCAGACTGTCACTCTCTCTCTCTTTCTTTCACTCTTGTTATTTTCTTGCCAGTCTAAACCATTTGTTCCCTAGAGATATTGCCGTATTTATTACACTCTTAAAACAGTCTGTTATATTGTTGGATTGTTTCATCATATTAGACATCATCTGAGGTCATCATCGAGGCATCTCAGTTTGCAAAAACTGTCATGTAAACTGTCAAAAACTAGAGTATTACAGAAAGTATAATGTGCTTGATAATCCTTCTACTGTATGATTATTAGGATAAACATTCACATTGTTGGTTGTTTGAAATGGTTCCTGTATGTCTGCTTACTTTTGTGTGGCAGGATACAGAACAGCTTAGACTGAACATGCAGCATTCTCAAAGTCGGACATCCAGGTACTGGTCACGTGACTAACCTCACAACAGTGGGTGCCATATTTGAGTAGATTATAGAGTGTATATCAAGCCTGTATTGACTGTTTTGCAGGTGTGTAGTGGTCTAATCCAAGTGGCAGAAGACATGTTCATTGCAGCCAATAACACCCTATTCATTCTACAAATTGGAGCGGAACAGAGGCAAGAGAAATTGAATTCCTGCTGGATAACTGGTAACTGATAACTAGAGCTGCTAAGTGAAAGCATATCTATCTCTCTCTCTCTCTCTCACTCTCTCTCTCTCCTTCTTTCACCTAGTAAAATATGGCGTCAGTAGTAGCCAGGCAAGTCACGCGTTTGTGACAGCATACTGACTATGAGAATTCAGCAGTACTTGTGGAGACAAATATTTTCCACCAACCAATGACAACACCTCTTAATGAACAAATTAAATAAATTTGAGTTTGAATGGTTGTGTGTTGGAACTACGATGGTCTGGTGAGCAGTTCAGGGTGTATCCCGCTTTTGCCTAGAGTCGGCTGGGATGGGCTCCAGCCTCCCCATAACCCTAATGAGGATAAAGCAGATCGGAAAATAAACTGAAATGAAGATTACAAATGCACTTCATCAATAAAGCAACAATGAATATCTTTATGAAGATGCTAAAATGTTAATCCTGACCTTATCTGAACAAGTCCAGCATTTGTTGTTCTTGCTTTACAAGTCTGAGTCATTGGTAATTAACAATGTTCTTAAAAGGCCAGAATTTCTGCTATTCTGGCTGGGGAAACTCTTCAGCTTTGTCCACATATTCTGCAGGCTTATTTCCGAAGAAGTTTCTTTAAAAGCTGTTCCAGCTGTGCACCAGTGTATTAGGTCCTTGTTTCTCATGCCAAACATGTTAATGAGTTTTAGTCTTATAAATGCTGTCATCCCAGATTAGCAGATTAATGAGAGATGTATTACCGTATGAGAATGAGAGAGAGAGAAATGGCTGCATGGAGGCAGAGGTTAGTACTAGAAGCCCAAAGCTTGAGCATAGCTGTGGATGGCTCAGGCCATCACCATGGCAACCCCATAAAAACCAGTCCCAGATGCAATTAGAAGCGCTTTGGGTCTGGCTTTAATGGTGGAGGTTGTGAAATAATGAGAGCAAGGAGCAGCATAAAACAAAGACATAAAGGAAAACAAAAAGGAGGCCTAACTTGTGTATTTAATTACCACTTTGAGACAGAATGTCAGGTAATTACAAGAGTGGGGAGATGAGTTGAAGTGGGCATGGATTGGACACAGGAGCAGCAGGAATCTAATGGGAAATGGCGAAGCAATGCAAACAGTCCACGTAAGCAATACTCAGCCTCCCACTACAGTGAAGCACAACACAGAACAGCACTGGGGATCAATATTAAAAAGCGGGCCATTTGATTTGGAACAGTGCCGAGGGATGAAGGCTAGGCCAAGGAGCAATTAGAATTGCAATTAGAGCACAGCTTAGAGCCGCCTCTTGTATATGGGTTGATATAGCAGAAGGGTTCTGCCTTCGCATCCATTTTACAGGAAAGAAAGGGTCCAGAGGGAGGGCATTCATCCTGGGCTGGGGTTAGTTGTACATGGTGTGGCTACTTTTTTACTTCTCTCAGTTTAGTTGCTACATTCAACAGGCTCCAAAACAAAGGGCAACCTTTCTAACAGTATCCTAAATTCAAACCCTGCAAACACACATTCCCGTAATATTGTCTGGTGGTTATTTAAAGGTTAGTTTATATAACGCTGGTAAGGAACATTCTTAGAACGTTATACCTTTTCTCACGTTATACCTTTTTGTTATAAAACCCACAAAAACTCATAAAAATGTATGAATTGTATTTATTAGTATATTTTGGAAACATTTATGGGTGTATAACCAGTTTCGCAGTGCTAAATGTTAAATCGTCTCTCAGTGAATTCATGGATGCGTACGTATAGCCTGGTCGTGAGAGGCCCGCTAAAATTTGAATGTTGATTATATTTACATTATTAATAAAATAGTTTCGTACATATCAATTACTTCAGATAAAAGGCCCCACAAAAATAAAATAAGCTTAGGTTTTAGATCTCCTGGTAGAAATAAGCCATGTGAATGTAGTTACCTGTGATATAGTATTTTAAACACAATATGAACCTATTGTTCGAAACTAATACAGTAATAACTGCTTTTGGCCGGCCACCACCATGATCCCGAATTCAGATAGTCCGCAGCGCGACCTGTTGGTGACTTGCGGAAGCTAGCCCTCAGGACTTCTCAAACTGATTTCCCGTTTTGAATGGTGGAAAGAGATTGTAACGTGTGTTTATTTCCATAATTTTAAGTAGAATATTGTTGAGAAGTTGCATTTATAAATGTCTGATAAACATAAGATATGTTACACATTAGCATATCATTTTGCATGGAAAAATTTGTTTATGCTGGGAAATACTGCTTTTATTGGCACATTTCTTCAGCCTGCCAGGTATCATGCTATGACGATCTGAAACTTCCAGTCAAAATAAACTTTAAAAATTTGCCAGTAGTTGCTTGTAGACCTAGCTATAGATGGGAACACTCCTACTTAGACCTAGGTAGGCCTAATGTATTTACCAGTTTTTGGAACATTTTTTTTCTTTATCTGGCTCAAGCATAGGCCTAGACTGTATTTACCGGTGTCTGCAACTTAACAATTGAGTCAATTTGTATGGGCTTATCTAAGTCTTAAGCATGCCTAGTTTTAGTCTTAGGCTTTATTATAGACCAAAGAACAGTTATATCTACCAACTATATATTGTATATTTAGGTATACGAATTGGTTTTCTCGACCTCTGTGATTCAAAATTTCAGTTGTTATTGTCTATACATTGTCTGATATGTCAAAAAAGTAAAGATGAACTGCATCCAATGATCTTTGTCTCATTCATAATTATATGGACAATATAGTCTTTTTTTTTTCTTTTTTTTTTTGTATGAAAAGGCTTAGTTCTTAGGTTATCTAGTAACATTCCCAGAACATTCAGCTCTTTCCATTCAGAAAAATTTCCAAAATAACATTCTGTGAACATTTCCATAACCAAAAGCTAACATTCAGAAAACATTCTGGGAACGTAAAATTGTTAGCTGGGAACCATAATCGTGCATTGGGTTCTAATCATCTAGAGTTAGAAAAGTGGCTCCTGTGCTTTTTGATTTAGGTTAAATGTCCTATATGGACAAATTCATATAATTATTACTGCTTCATTGTCTTCATTTATACCACCTCTCCATCATGGTGTTTAGAGGTGCAGTAAATCCAGGAGCACTTACTTGATCCTCTCCCACAGCATCTGTGCAACTTAATCCAGAGAGATCCTTATCAAATCCTGATCTGATCCCAACTTTCAGCTCCTCTTTCTCCCCCTCTTTCTTTTCATCTCACGTACAAACATCACATGTAATCTAATGTCTGATTTATTGCATTACTTAGTGATGCTTATAAACAAATGACTAATTAAAAATCAGACCAATCCTATTCATTGTGGATCAGATGCTTTTACTACAGAGTATCTTGTTTTCTTAGGTGTTCTTAAATATCTGGTGATATTGAATGATGATGGCACAACACCCTCAAGCATTGTTTGACCCCCTAGCAGGGTCTCAGACATAGCAACTAATTACATACCAGTCAGGACATCAGGAACACCTCATTAGCTTTGAAAAACATCAGATGGAACTGCAGCAGAAGTCCGTAGGTGAAGACATCAGAAGATTTGACATGATTCACTGGCTGGGTTCTGTCTTCTGCTTTGAAACTTGAAGTGACCAGTGACTGAGAAATGGCCTGCTTTTATAGAAATGAGGCTGTGTGTGGTTTGTACTGTATTGTTATAATTGTGCTCTGAGGAATAAACTATCTTTCAATCTTTCTTTAGCGCATTGAACATATATGCAATTTTAAGACTGTCATTGCATCAGCTCTTAGTGCTAAGAAGGTTAAATTATTAGATTTTTTTTTTAGGGTTAGGGGTAGGGTAGGGTTATTTATCTCATATATGCGTATGTGTGTGTGTGTGTGTGTGTGTGTGTGTGTGTGTATATATATATATATATATATATATATATATATATATATATA
>JBCNYH010000001.1:48100992-48113051 GCA_039654325.1 Tandanus tandanus | reverse complement strand
ATAGCCGTCAGCATGTTTCTGCCCTGCGATGGCCTGGCGAGCTGTCCAGGGTGTACTCTGCCCTCGCCCAGAGTCGGGTGAGAATGCTAATTAGGAATGAGCGGTTCAGAAAATGAATGAATGAGTTATTGGTACCATTTTGTAGCTGATATCCCAAATTTTCTGACATATTTGTTTAGTTTTTGGACTAACTAACCAAAACCTGCCAGGAATTTTCAGCCTTATAAGCATGTAACTTTGGAAAAAAATCACGTTTTAAGTTCAACAAATTATTTTTGACCCACTTTGCTATGATGGATCACATTTATGGTAATCCAAATGTGTTGGATGTTATCCATGCTGCTGGACAAGAGCAAAACAACTTCAATAAATAGTAAATAAATTAATCTTCTTTCCTGGGTATTACAGTGCTCCTTCTTCAAGGTTAACATTGCTACTCTCAGTGGTGTAAGTGCAGCGGTCACCTCTGCCATGGTGGAGGGGTGAAACAGAAAGTTAGTAATGAACATAACTGTGGTTGTGAACACCATATAACTGACAGTTTGGTAGCAGAATCAGTGCAGTGGGAACTTGATGAGAATGGTAATAGATAATAGAGAATGGTAACAGTAACATTAATGCTGATTGTTAAACAGTGTACCCATGTGCAAAATGTCCAAACAGCTTTCATATACTCAGACAACTATTATGGTGGTGAAGTGATTAGCACATCCGCCTGTCAGCAAGAAGGTGTGTGTGTGTCTGGCCCTGTGATTGTCTGGAAAGCTGTTCACGATCAGCTGAGATAGGCTCCAACCTCCCCGCAACCCTATTGGCAGGATCAAGTGGTTTGAAAAATGAGTCAGATGAGTTAGTTGGGACAACTATCAGTAATATTTCTATGACCGCATTCACATAAAAAAGATTTCACATACACACACACACACACACACACACACACAAAGAGAGGAAGAAAAACAGATATAAAGAGAGAGATTTTCAGTTTATCACTTTAAAAAGTTCTATAGCTATTTCTGTCCTGGGCTTTGAGAGGGTTCATTATAGAAAACGATGACTCACATATGTACTGTACGTGAAGGGGAACATTATGAGTAGGAGCACTGGAAAAGCTTCCGTGTACTTGACTTAAGCTTAGGGAGCCATTCTGATCCAAAAGTCACTCGCTGCATGTTAGTTTAGCTTTGGTGTACTCTGCAAAAATAAAACAAAAGTGATCAGTCCCATTAGATTTGAAACAACAGTTTCCTGTGTGATTTTTGTGCAGGCTATGTTGTTCTTTGTTGAAAATTGTTATTAATTATTTGTGACGTACTAGTAATAGCATGTGGAGAAGACAATCGGCTTTAGCTAGTTAGTTGAGGAATATAAAGAGCACACACCTCTATGTCCACACTGCGTGCCATAGGTTAGAGGTCAAGTGTATGCTGTGGGACGAAGTCAAAATAAAGTAGAGCAGTTCAGACTTTTTGTTGTACTTTTTATTTAACGTTAGTTCAGGTGCAAGATATTTGGCTCTTTTAGGTCGGACTAGTGGCTGGTTGCGCCACTAAAGTGTAATTTCAGGAATTCAATAATTTCAAATTCAGAAACCTTGCATTCAGTGTAGCTTGTTTCATGTTGGCGCCTTATATTTCGGTTGCACTATGATCACTTAAGATGCAACTTAACCTGTAGTACATAGCGTGATCCTTAATCCAAATATTGTTAAAATTAAAAAAGTTTTTATTGTTTTATGACTGTTTCATAAATGTACAATATGATAAGAAGCAACCAGAGTTCAAAACCATACCATTACTAAAAAATAAAATAAAATAAAATAAATAAATAAATAATAAACACACACACACACACACACACACACACACACACACACACACACACACACACACACACACACGACTACTCAGTGCTTTATACAGTGTTAAATTTGTTTGCAGAATCACTTGGACACTATTTATCATATCATGGTGTCCTGCACTCCCCTTTGAAGTAACTAACAGTCATGACATCTCTCTCTCTCTCTCTCTCTCTCTCTCTCTCTCTCTCTCTTTCTCTCTCTCTCTCTCTTTCTCGTGTGCCTGCACTCTCTCTGACTTTATGGTATTCTTTCTGTACATTAAGTCTGAAGCACTCTAATTAAGCAATTTATATTTTATTAATATGGTCATTATCGTTTCTATAGTAACAGCTCAATCATAGAGACTTTTACAGCAGAAACTCCATATAATCTAATTCTAATAATAAACTTGTTCATAAAAACAAAGTAAAATGTATAATTGTTGATACACTGGTGTTTGTTAAAGAGACATTTATTTAACATTTGTCTCAGCATTATGTGATTGTAACACTGAATCTTTCTGAGATCAGGTCTTCAGGACAGAGGAGTTTACTCTTTCTGGGTTCTTGCCGAATGAATGGGGTATGTTTTTTAAGAGAAACAAAGGGGATGGTGAGGTGGATGGTGATTGTTTATTGCATCACACTAAGTGAGAATGTATTTCTCTCAGCCATACCACAACAACCAGCAAACAGCATTACATTAAACTATAAACTGTTAAAATGTGTTTCATCATGTTCCACTAGGGTGGCATGGTGGCGTAGTGGTAGGTCACTCCCATCTCACAGCAAGAAGGTGAGGTTGTTTCTGTGTGGAGTTTGCATGTTCTCCATGTGCTTGCATGGGTTTCCTCTGGGTAATCCGGTTTCCTCCTACAGTCCAAAGACATACACAGATAAGATAATTGACTGTTCCAAATTGCCCCTAGGTGTGAGCGTGAATGGTTATGTGTGCGTTGGGCATACGATTGTCTGGCGAGCTATTCGGGGTGCTTTGCAGCCTAGTAGGATTAAGCAGTTTGGCAAATGAGTAAATGAATGAGTGTTCCAGTGGGGTTTTTTTGTTTGTTTGTTTGTTTTGTTTTGTTTTTTGTTGTGGTTGTTGTTGTTTTGAACAGTAGATGTTGCACCTATTTGTGGTTAATGTAAGTTTTAAAGATATAACTTAAACCTATGTTAGACATGTGTGATTTGGTTTAACAGTATGACTTTTAGCTGCTTATAAACATTAATGTAGTGCCAATTTACATTCAAACTAGGTATTGATTAAACTTGTGTTCTGCTGGTGCAACAATCTACTGGCCTTCAATGGTCACTTGGGGTTCTGTGTTTGAGGGAATGATGGATATATAACAACAGAATGCTCTATTTAAAATAGTTCTTCATCCTGTCACTGTCACTAGTCGTTGTCTTATTTGTTGAATTGCTTGTATATAGAACCCCATTTACATTACATAATAATTTTTTTTATATGGAACTATTTTTTAAACACATACTGCATGTCTTATAGTTTATGATCTTTGTGGAGGGCTTAAACTAAATAATTTTCAAAGAAAATGTTCATTAAAAAATCTAAACCAATGCTTTTGTTTCTTGCACAGATAGCTCTATTATAATAGCATATACCCTGTACTTATGGTGGTGGAAAATACCCCACAAAGGAGAAAAATGGCAGACATTCTTTTTCATTTACTTTTCCTATTCATGTTTTAATTTCAGTTTTCTTGCTGAAGATGCCTTGCTTTCTTATCTTATATTATTAATTCTTCAGGAACATTATGCAGAATCTGAGCAGAAGGAAACAGGAGGTGTAACAGATCACCTTCATAACCGGGGTGGGGGGAATCACTATAGAAAAATGGCAGAATGGGGCAGACGATAGCTAAGAGCTGAACATATGCAGTCAAGTGCTGGAAATAGACTGCTCATGCATTTATTCATTCATTCATTCATTCATTTGCTGAACTGCTTAATCCTGCTAGGGTTGCGACTCTAATTGAAGGTGGATTACACCCTGAAGAGTTCGTGAGTTCATCGCAGGGTCAACACACACAACCATTTACACTCACACCAAGGGGCAATCAAGAACAGCCAATTAACCTAATGTGCATGTCTTTGGATGGTGGAAGGATATTGGACTACCTAGAGGAAACCCAATCTACCTGTGGTGAGAGGCATGTAAAAATAAACATTGCTGTCATTCATAAAGAGTAGGCCATTGGATTGCCATTAGTGTGTTTCTGCCCTGCGATGGCCTGGTGAGCTGTCCAGGGTGTACCCCGCCCTCGCCCAGAGTCGGCTGAGATGGGCGTCAGACTCCCCAGGACCCTGATTAGGATTAAGTGGTTCAGAAAATGAATGAATGAATGAATAATATTCATATGTTGCATAATAATATTCAAATATTTACATTGTGGAAGTGTGTAGCTGAATAATCAGTATTGCTTGTAGGACCTTCTTGTATTATTCAGAATTGCTTGTAGTGTATATAAAAAAAAGTTGATTAAAGGCTTTATACTGCTTCAGTATATTCTGGCTTGGTTACAAATTTCTTAATTACACCTCAGCAACTGTATCCTTCAACAGTATAAGCAGCAGCTTCAAAGAGAGAATTGCATTCAATTCAGGATTCTTTGATGGATTTTAATGAGGTTTTTACTTCAGTAAATTTAAACATTGGATTTTAAAGTGACAATAAGAATATATCATTTGTAAATGTCACCTTTTGCAGGAAAAGAATGGTATATTATGTTGGAGATCTGCTGCCAAGATAGATATCCACATTTGAGTCTGAGTCAGTCAAATCCATAGCTTATCTGTTGGGCATAACCATCTCAAATGGCCATCGTTCAAAGCTGGGCTCTTTTGAGGGTTTTGCATTTTAATGAGCTCTTCTTGGTGTTTGTAGTAGTTTGTCAGTTATTGGGGTGATCAGGACAGAACATGCAACTGTAGATTGATATCAGAAAAATGAGCACTCATTAGTACTGGACCTTTATAAAAATCTTCAGTGACAGTGGGGCTGAGCCTGTTTTATTCCACTACACATTTCAAGCTCTAGTTCTAAAGAATCTCCTGCCTTGCATGTTTTACTGTTTTCCTTGCTCTAATCCACCCACTTCAACTCATTTTCATTAGATAATTAGTTGAACCAGTTGTATTAGGAGGGAGCAAGGAAAAGATTGAAATGTGCAGGACAGTGGTGTGCTCCAGGACCAGTTTTGGGAAACTGTGCTCTAATGTTTTTGACTTCTATTTCTATGTCTATAAGCTGTGAGTAAATTTGTATATCATGAAAAATAAAAATTCCAACGCATTATGGTGCTGGCATACACTGTTTCAAAGGTCAAAAAAACTCATTTAATTGAAAATGACTGAAGCACCCTTAGCTATAGCTGATAATGCGTTCCTTCTGCTTCAGTCAATCTTTGTAATTTCATCACTAATCAAGATGTGACCTCTTGCATTGAATGCAAGAAAAATGAAAGGAAAGTCTTCAAAACACTTTAGTTACACTGAAAATATGTATATTTTCATCATCAGGTGATTTGTACTTACATATACAAAATTGCAATCTGATAAAATGCGTTTGATTGTTAGCATTACGCTGTTTCAAAAGGCCACCCTTTGTAGTCTGTTCCACTCTCACGTAGGACGTAGATGCATCAGTACCAATATTGCAAGATGCCAGCAAAAATAACACTTTATAGGTATTTAACTAACACATCAGATATAAACTAGTGAACTGCTGAATTACATTTACAGACATCAAACAGGTATCTGTCTGTTTCCATGAATGTATGGTATATATCCCAGTAGATTTAATACACAACACTTACACAAGTTAATTGTTAATTTAACATCCGTCCGTCCGTCTATTCCTTGTCCCCATCATATAGCAAAATACTGACTTTGTTACTGCTCAAGAGGGTTGCGAATAGTTAATCCATAATTCTTCCTAATCTGTGAATGGATTTTTATGAAATTTTCAGAGAATCTTTATAACACAATGCCATGGTGAACCTCCTATTTTATTACCTCCACTAAAAGGTTAAGTTTTTTACCTGTGTTCTTCTTTTTGTTAGTTTGTTTGTTTCTGTGCAATATACCTTAAAAAGTTATGCATGCATATTGATGAAAATTAGTGTATTACAAATAACAAACCATTAAAATTTAGAGCTAATCCGTGCATGGGATCCTGTTCAAAATAAGTAAATGCAATGTCTTAATAAAGGTTCATCAGTTGCCCACTAGGGGAGACATTTCATTATAATAACAATGCAAACAATTAAAACCTGCAGTCCTCGGCAGATTTTTCGGGTTAATCAATGCATTTTTCACCATAATCATTTGGGCCTGGTGAAGGTTTCTTACACTATGAGTGCCCCTCTAGTTTTTGTATTAAATAAATTTTTCATCGTTCCCATACCAAACGTTGGACTTTTACACAAGGGGCTTTTTATCGTCAATTCGCAACTCCTCTTGGAATGAATTTAACATCTTTCAGTGCTAGTGGAAATAAGCAGTGCAAGCTATACAAGACTTCCCTTCCCATTTTTTTGTTTATTTGTTTTTGTATCTGACGTCTTGACTGTTTTGATTGGTGCAGAGGCAGCCAAAGTCTAGAAAAATTTTTACCTTGTTTTTAATTTCCTTACCATTATTTTTTTTTTAACATAAAGTACCATGAGCCAGGATGCCTTCATCTGTATACTACCTGGGACAAATCTCTTTAGCTTTTCGCTTTGTTTCTCTGTAAAATTATTACATTTTACAATTAACTAAAATGTTGAGACAATGTTGGAAAACGTACTAATTTCTTCACATTTCAAAAATAAATGCACAAACGCATCCTGATGCACTGTAAAGATGAATGAAGGTGGAAACATAATCTGCCGTGTGTTTTCCAAAGGGCATTCTCTGCTATGCTAATGGACTCATTTATAACTGTAAAGAGTGACTGCTTGACGGTTTGCTTCTGGACCTGCTTAACTGGAGAAAAAGCTGTCTAGGGAGCAGTCTCTTTTTTTCTCTCTTTCTATCTCTCTCTGCTTCATTCTACTTCTCCTTTTTTCTTGTACTTGTAGTCTCCTTTTAATGACAAATGCATTGTCCCATTTTAGCTATAAAACACTGGAAAGGCTACAAATAGATGAATTGATGAAGAGAGGAAAAAAAGAGATTTGCTAAGCAGTGACGACTTTATTCAAGGGCTGTGATGCGGAGGGCATGAGGAGGGAAAGGATAAAAGTGCATGAGGACAAGTATTGATTGTTCTTCCAGATTATTTTTGGAGCTATAGAAATGGTTTTTGTCTGTCCGTCTGTACAAATTGTTAGTGCAATAACTTTGGAAGTAAATGACATAGGATTACTTAATTTGGTCTATGGGTCATAACTAGGGACAAATAGGGTGAGATTGTATATGGGTGACCTTGAGTTTGCTTCAAGATCACAACAGCCAATTAACTATTTTTTTTCTAATGAGCTTGTCATGGTACGATAACTGAAAGGAAAGACATAGAATCTTCAAATTTGGTGGATGGGTGCTTCTCAGAAATGTCTTGGTTGGGATAGGATATGGCTGCCCATGAATTTGTTTCAGTGTCACAGCAGTCAGGCTAGTGATTTTTAATTTTTTTTATTGGGCTTGGCAAGGCTTATTAATGGGATACTTTTCATAGAAAATAGCAGGGGCTCACCAAATATGTTGCATGAGTTGCCTTCAAGAAGATCTTGGATGAGATTGTATATGGGTCACTTTGACCTTGTTTAAAGGTCACGGCAGTAAACATTGTGAATCTTTTTAGCTCCTGCCGTTACCGAAGTCAAGTGGAACAGGAGCTCTAGAAATGGGTTCCATCTGTCTGTCTTGTTAGTGCTATAAGGAAATGACATAGACTCAGCAAATTTTGTGTATAGGCAAATATGTAATCCCCACAAGTTGTTTTCCATTTAACATGATCTACCATAATTATAGAATAGCACTTGATCTCTAATATATTTATTATGATATCTTTTTTCTGTGGTTTCGTTTTTCTCACTCTCTTCATGTGATTATGAATTTATAGACTTGCTGTCTCTTTCCTTTTGTTCATCTCAATCTGTGATCTTTTTTTCTTAGTCATTTCACCATCCCTGCAATGATTTATGTCTGTCTCTCGAGGTTGACATGTCTCAGCTCCTCAACATCCATCATGCCATGTTTCAGTCTGCTACACCAGGCTGCACAATTCTTCTTGTGTATTGTGCACATTTGATTTGTGATGGTGAGTTCTTAAATGAGTTCAGAAAAACAGGAACATTTGACAGAAGATGCTGATGTTCTAAAGAGCACCTAAAGTCATATGAAATCTACTTTTAAAACCATGTTTCAAATGATTAATAAGAAATTGATTGATATACCAAATGCGTTCTCAGTATGATGACATGGTTAAACAGCCCCAACCCTAAGATGTGCCCAATTTCACTATCCAGTTGCATATTGGAACCAAAAGTCTGAGCAAAAGCTATCTTTTACTCTCATTTTTACTGTGATCTTTCAGAAATTAGACAGTAGGTATAGGTCTATGGAATTAAAATATGCCTCTTAAAGGTACCTAGGCAGAACTGGCTCTACATCAGCACCATACTGAACTGCATTAGCACCATCCTGAAAAGAGTAAAAAGCATTCAGTTTTAGCAAACCTGTGCTTGCACTTACATTCACAGATAAAAGAGATCACGCAACTACTTGGTACTTTTATTGATCACATTAAAACCTGTTCTTGATTCCTCTGTTGAAACAGTGCAGGATGGCTGTCCTGTGTGGCAGGACACTTAATATTGTTTGGAAAATAATGTTGTTTAGAATTCCCATTGAAGTGTAAATATAGAACTAAGTGGGCAATTTTATTCATGCTCTTTACCTTGCACTTTCTATCTTGAACCTACATTCTGGGTCTCTCAAGCATACTACAGCTAGCTCATGAATGCCACCTCCCTTGTTTTGTTTGAAGGGCACGTTTTGCATTTTCAGCAATAAGCAATTACTGTTGGGTATAGATTTATTCAGAACCATGCAGTTCGGACGAAGATTGTAAAGTGTTGTGGATTTCTAAGAACCATCTTATGGTTGTAGAGAGACAACATTCCCAAATGTTTCTGGAAATACTAGAAGCCCTTCATTAGCTAGATATATTAGATATATATTTCTTTGTGTATATGTGTATATCCAACTTGTTAATTGGATTTCTACTGAGAGATCTGCAGCTCAAACATTGATTTCTCTAGTAAACATTAACGGACTGTAATAAACATTTCACTAATGACTTGCTTTCCAGGAAGAGCTTTCTCTCTCCAGTATGACATGATTTGTCACTGAATTATGGAGATGCAATTTGTAAAATCCTTTCTCCTGAGCTTTTGGCATAGTTATTAATCTGACTGATGAAATTACTACAGGGAAGACTGCAGTGAAAACAATAATCATAGAGTAGATTCACCAGAGGCTCAGTATGACAAAGCCCAGTGCCAACCATTAGCGTCATTAGCTATTGAAATAATGAACTAATGAATAAGCTGGAGATAACCATTATCTGAAACCATCTTATGATTACATATTGTAGCTGAAAATCAGAGATAAGTGCCCAGTTATTTAAAAAGCACAAGGCTCAATATTTTCTAGATTTTTGAATGTTGATGTTTACAAAGTAGTGAATCTTTAATTTACTGTAAATATTTTGCAGTATGCAGGTTATGTTCATATTATCTCAATACTTTTTATATAATATCTGTTTTTTGTCTTTTCCCTTTTCTGAGTTTATTTCTTTTTAAAGTAATTACATATTGTGGATATAAAACATTTACACATCCCTATGAAATGCCAGATTTAATGTAAAAACAATACGCTAAGATAAATATTTTAGAACTTTATTGTGTTCTATGATCTATTAAATTTAAAAAATGTTTTATGCAGAAAAAAAAAAAACTAACATAATGTGGATGGATAAGTTGGGGATGTGGCTGTGTTTGTAATTAACCAATCACATCCCAACTCAACTGTTAGATAATCATCAATTTAATGAGCACCAGTATTGGTCATCCGTACAGCATAATTTCTGAATAATGTAAAAAGTATGAGCAATACAGAGCTTATTTTACCATAAATGACCATAAAAAGCACTATACTGGGCAATGTTATTTTGTGGATCACTAGCAGGGGCTGAACCAATGTGGCGCAACCATTTTTTCCCAGAAGTGACGTGAACTCATTGGGCCGGGTTGTATAAGTAAACTAAAGGCTCTTACCTTTGACTGGTTCCTTTTGGCGAGGTGCTCATTCATTGTTATCCTTTGATTTGTTTTAAATGAAGGAATTCCATAGGAGCAGCATCCGGTTTTAGAAGTAAAAGCTTGGGCTCCATGCCAAGTAGTTCAATCTAGAGGTCACGCCGATAGCATATTGCTGCATGAGGTCAGTGACCAATCCATCGCAGCCCAGCCAATAGGACAAAACAACAAGTTTTCGTCACTACCAGGGCTGAAACAGTCAATGAAGAAGGCGACATGTTACTGTGTATGCATAGTAGTAATAGTAGTGTGGCAGCACTACTGATGTTGCCTGACAGAATGGCTGATGTCATACGTGATTGTTTTAAGGAGCTAGTAATACAAATTCACCAATGGTACCCTTTAAGTAACTGGGATTAACCCTAAATTAAGTTCAGCTGCACCAGTAATGTTTTACCTGACATTAACTTTGTTGCATGTTGCAGCAAAAGCTATAGTCTGCAAAGAGCTTTCAAAACATCAACAGGATATCATTGTTGAAGATATTAGTCAGGATAAGTGTACAAAGGCATTAGATATACCATGGGACACAGTAAACACAGTCATCAACAGTGGATAAAATATGGCAGAATACAAAGAACTAGACCTCCCTCCAAAATTAATTAACAGAAAAGAAGAAAGTTGGTCCAGGAGGCTGCCAAGAGGCCTACAGCAGCATTAAAGGAACTGCAGGAATATCTGGCAAGTACTGCTTATGTACTGCATGTCACAACAATCTTACATTATCTTAAAAAAATATCTAAAGAAAGACACCCAAACCTGGCTAGACATCAAGTCTCCCAAAAGCATGTGGGAATATGTGTTAGTGCCTGATGAAATCAAAGTTGAACTTTCTGGCAGTAATCCCAAAAGGTATGTTTGGCACAAAAACAACACTGCACATGACCAAAAGAACACCATACCCACACTGAAGTATGGTGGTAGCAGAATCATGCTTTGTTGCTGTTTTTCTTTAGCTGGAACTGGGACTTTAGTCAAGTTGAATGAAATTAGGAACAGTTCCAAATACCAATTTTGGCTCAATACCTTCAGGCTTCTGCAAAAAAGCTGAAGAGGAATTTCAGCATGACGATTTACTTATTTGTATTTGTACTTGATGAGGTCACGGCCACTAGTGTTGGACTGCCTGCTCGCTGTTTATGAAAGTGTTCAGGAGATTTCTCTATGACTTCCTGTCCTCGGCATAACGTCTGGCAGTAGATATGCCGCAGCTATTGCCAAGGACATGTTTCATCTGCTGTAAGTTTGTAGCAGGCTAAGGCATGGGTGACCGATGCTTCAATGTCCATGGGATGTTTCCTAGTTGATGTTTTAAGCGAGTTTCAGTAGCTTATGAGAGATTTAACGTCACATGGTAGCTAGCCCGGTGCACAGCCTCCATACTGGAGGAACATGACAATGACAGCACAGATCAACCAGGGAGTTTCTTAACCAGAGGAAGTTTTGGAATGGCCCAGGCAAAGCACAAATTTGAATCCAATTGAAAATCTTTGGGGTGAACTGAAGAGGGCACAGGATATGCCCTTGCAATCTGACAGATTAGGAACACTTTTGCAAGAAAGAATGGTCAAAAATTGGCAAATCAAGATGTGCCATGCTGATAGATTCCTACCCAAAAAAGCTGAAAGCTGTCATAAAATCAAAAGGTGCTTCGATTAACACTTTTTGTAGGGTGTGCATATTTATGCAACCTGAGATATTGTGCTTTTTTTACCCTTAAAACATTTGTTTGCTTTTGTGTTGAATAGGAAACCACAGTTCCCAATGGTGTGTCTCAATTAGTACTTCACAGCTGTCCCACATCCCCACTTATTAAGGAGAACTATTTAAGCACTCAACAAGACACAGTGACTTTGTGAGATGTTGTCCTATGCCCCATTATGGCTGTTCCAA
>JBCNYH010000001.1:48077166-48089389 GCA_039654325.1 Tandanus tandanus | reverse complement strand
CTGTGTGTGTGTGTGTGTGTGTGTGTGTGTGTGTGTGTGTGTGTGTGTGTGTGTGTGTGTGTTTTAATGCTTAAGCTCGACTCCTTAGTTCCAGTGAAACAAAGACATTTCGGATAATTAAATGCTTCCAACTTTGTGTGGCAGGTATCTTCTTTGGGGCAATTCCATATTAATACTTATGATTTTTGAATAGAATTTGCAACAAACTGATATAGGTGTGATGGTTAGGTGTCCACATATCTTTGGTCATATGGTGTGTCTCAAAGTAAAATAGATGTAACTGTAGTGTGTCAAAGCTTGAATAATATCAACTTTTTTATGATTAGCTTCTTCCTAATAACTACTGCTTCAATGGTAAATTTACTTTTTAAAGAATAATGGTTACGATGGTTTCTCCATCTATCAATGGTTAATGATAGATATTAATGAAGGTCATTTAGTATGTAAGTAACTTAAGCAGTTGTAAACAGAAAGTGATTCCCTCATTTTACAATTATATTTAGAAATCAGGGTCAAGATTAACTTTATTGTCATCAACAACTGTGTCCAAGTACGTAGTGACATGAAACACCATTTCTCTGTGATCGCAGTGCACATGTAACAACATATAACAACTTAGAGAACCCAGACCCCCACCAAGCTAGTGCAATTTCATCTGTACATGGGTTATAGCGGCAGATGTAGAATTATTGCCCTATCGCACAATGTCAAAAAATCCTTTAAAACTGTCCCAGATCCAGATCGTGCCAAACATTTTATCAGTTCTTTCATTGGCCCAATACCCACATTTGGTTAAAATTTCATGAAAAAAACATCCATTAGCTTTCAGGTTATCATGGTCACAGGCAAAAACACACACACACACACACACACACACAGACATGACCAATCCCATACCCTCATGGTATTATGATGGAATTGCACATAGTGTATGTTTAAAGTAAAACAGTAGAGATATTTACCAGCATATATAGAATATTTGGTGAGCATGACACACTGGTAGCAGATTAGTGCACATAATAACAGTATGGTGAGTGTTCCATGTAAACACGAGTAACATAAAGAGTGATACGAGTGTATAATATAATATTGCAGATGAAACAGAAACACATGAGCACGTTCCACATTCCCATTAATGAATATTAATATTAATATAGTAATATAGTAATAAATTGTACACAGTATTCAATCAATTTAGCAGCATATGAGTACTTAGATTTATAGCACCTGTCACTGACATCATGCGAATGTGAAAAAAAAAAGTTGAATTTCAGGACTATTCCGGTATATGGTGAGGTGGAGTGAAGTAAAGTTCAACTGCAGTTCTCAGTCCAGCTGTTGTGAAGTGAAGTGAGGTGAAGGCACAAAATGAAATGATGTGGATAATTGTGTTAGTTGTTAGGAACTGTGTGCATTGAAAAGTCTGTCAGCTTGAGGTATGACACTGCTTTCTGTAGGTACCCAAATGGATGCTATGGTACCACCTTCCTGATGGTAAAATTGCAAGCAGACTGTGTAAAGAGTGAGTTTTGTTCTCCACAATGCTCTTTGTACTCATTCAGTGCAGTGTTTGTGGTAGAGGGCAGGGCACACCACTGACTTTTCCAGCTGCCCTCACAATCCGCTGTAGGGCAATGTGGTCAGCAACAATGCAGCTCCCAAACCAGACTGTGATGCAGAGAAATGCATAAACTGCAAATGTTTCTTGTTGGTGTTGTGGTGGTGGCGATGGTAGAGCTATTGGGGTACTAAATCTCTATGTGCATAAGTCTACATTCATTCAATTTCTAAGCCGCTTAATGTTAATTAGAGTCGCAGGGAGGCTTGCGCCCATCTCAGCCAACTCTGGGCGTAGGTGGAGTACACCCTAAACAGCTCACCAGGCCATTGCAGGGCCAACACACAAATAATCATTCACACTCACACCTAGGGGCAATTTGGAACCGCCAATCAGCCTACTGTGCATATTTTTGGATTGTGGGAGGAAACTGGAGTACCCGGAGGAAACCCAGGCAAGCATGGGGAGACCATGCAAACTCCACACAGAAATGCCCCGAGCCCGGGAATCGGACCCAGGACCTTTTTGCTGTGAGGCGAACGTGCTAACTGCTGCGCCACCGTGCCGCCAATCATAACTGTACTGTGCATCTAAAAACATATACCTGAAAAATGTGAGCTCTTGTTAGCTATTAGCCTTTTCTTGCCTCTGTAGCATTAGCGTGATATTGAATCGTTAAGTCCAACAACGTTAAAGCGATAACTATGTCCCTTCCACATCTGTGCTAATCCTAGTAGCCTTTAAATCAGATTGACAAGGGACCATCAACCAACTTTGCAAGTTAAAGTTTTATCCTATTCCTGCTGCTTGATAACAGGACTATGCCCACAGAAATTCTGTATGTACAGATACGCCCCACTGTTTCATGATTTTAGACTTTAAAAACAAAAACATTTCGGAAACATTTTTGTTTTGTAATTCCTACCCTTTCCCACCATAGTCATCAATGTCACACTGCTTACTTTGCCGTTGCCAATCACTGCTCAATCAGTCACACCCACAAAATAAAAAAATGTGAGTTTTTGTAGGACTTAACTACAGTTATTGTGTAATTAAAGCCACAGTGTGTAGGATTCTGTTAAAAATATAACATATTATTATGGTTCAGGGGATGCTTTAATACATTATATTCCTGAGCTGTTGTGAGTCATGCTGGAAGTCGTGTTCCAATAAGTCACAGTCACAGGCTTTAAATTGGTGGCAATATTCAAATCCACACATCATATCTAAGGTCAAATATATACTATATATCAAGCACTGACCCATTTTATTATGGTTTAATGGAACTGCAAACATTATAATGTAGTATAGCCTTTCCCCTTCAACAAGGGTCTTACAGCTATCTAGGTAATATTATGCAACAGTCACACGGGGTAACGTATAAAGTGTTAAACGTACAAAATTATGCAATCTGTTGGCGTTTGGTTATTATCCCTCCCTTGCATGCTTTATACATTTTCACTCCGTTCAAATCCGTTCTCCTCTCCGTCCGTTGACCTATGTATATATTCATGTATGTATGTCTTCATTTATTGATGACCAAATGTACCCACCAACGGATAGTCCATTCGTGTCCGCTTCTCATTCATTTATATTTCCGTGACTACACCACTAGATACTGTAACTAGCTTACACTCTCTTCTCTGTTCTCGTCTCACAGGATAGCCATGGCATTAATGACATTTGCCAATACCATACTTACAACAAAGCACAAACTAGGCAATGGGTACAAAAAACCCGTACTCAGAATCCTTGTTGAATGTCTATCACTTGACATTAATAACCACTAAAAATCATGTGAAGCATGGAGAAGGGTAAAGCACTACCTACTTTATGAAATACTTATGTGTCCAGAAGCTTCAAGGATTTTCCTCTAACAACCCATTGTAAATGTTTAAGTGAAAAATCCCTAGTATTCTCCCATTTCACTAAATGACCACTGGCATTTTGCGTGACAAATAGGAAACTGACTCTATGAATTCTTATTCTTATATCTGTGCTGCATTAAGAACGTTAGGTTCATTTGTACAGTATCATCAGCCATCATACACCTCACTACATACAGTGCATCTTCAACAAGAGGCAGTGAAATGTATCCTCCTTGCCATACTGCCTTGTAGTTATTTTAGCTAGCTAGCTACAGTATGTTATGGGACAACTAGAACATTTATCTTAGCACATATTGCTAACATTAGCTAAAGTTAATTAGCTGATATCAGCTTATACTTCCTGTAATTATAAAGATGTTTTTCTCCTCCTGATAAAAAAATAAAATAAATAAAAAATAAATAAAATCATGGAAAAATCATGCAGAAGAGGGAAGGGTGTATTGTAGGAATTGGGTTGTGTTTTGACCACACAAATTTGCAAGCATTTAGTTGTCTTGGTTAAAAATTACTTTTCAGTTTTGGGGTTAATGGCTTTGTCGAATACTGTTTAATCTCTTTTAGCCACTTTTCACCTCTAGTTAAGTTTGTGTTTTGCCATGAATCTGCTTACAAATATGGAGCAAGTAACAGAAAATTCACATAACTCAAATGCTATGATTAGAAATAAGTTACTTTGTTCATGGGGCGGCACAGTGGCGTAGTGGTTAGCACATCCACTTCACAGCAAGAAGGTCCTGGGTTCGATCCCTGGGTTCAGCTGTTTCTGTGTGGAGTTTGCATGTTCTCCCCATGCTTGCGTGGGTTTCCTCTGGGTACTCTGGTTTTTTCCCACAGTCCAAAGACATGCCCATTTGGGTAATTGGCTGTTCCAACTTTCCCTGAGGTGTCGATGTGAGTGTGCATAGTTGAGTGTGTGTTGCCCTGTGATGGTTTGATGAGCTGTTCAGGGTGTATCCTGTCTTCGTGCAGGGTCAGCTAAGATAGGCTCCAGCCTCCCCGCGACCCTAGTAGTAGGATTAAGCGATTCAGCAAATGAGCGATGAGACTTGTTGACTTACCAAAGAGATTGTACAGGTATCTAGGAAGGAGATAATCTGTTCACAATGTACACAACTTTCTTTGATAATAATTGTTCCAGGATAATCTTACTGTATGGATTAGGAAGGAGAATGGCAGGTTACAGATACAATTCTGTCAATCATACCAGGATTTAGTCCCAAAAAGCTAGTTTCCATCAACCAGATTCTCTGAGTCATGGATTTGTATTCTGGTGACTCTTTTCTGACACTTGACGACTTTTTTCTTGTAGATCATGCTGTGAAAATGACATTTGTTCTCAATATGAGATCCTAAATGGTCTCTGTCTGAGATCTTAAGCAGCCATACACTGTGTTAAATTGCACCAATATTCACACGGCAGATGAAGTAGAGCATAAGGGGAGAAAGTGTTGCAGAAGATAGGAATCAAAACCAACATGATGCAAATATGAGGCAGACTGAACAAGTAACAGGCAGAAGGGTGCCACTTTAAACCTCATACAGATTAACATTAATCCCAAGAGCCGATGAGAAAGAGAGTGCAGGTATAGGGTTTAAAATATCTGGAGAGACTCTTTTGAATTTCTCTATTTAAGCATCCTCAAAGGTTACAAGTGACGACTCTGTGATGTGATGTGGGTCTGCAGGATGAATAAAAATACAGCGACATTTATTCTGGATGAGATCATAATTCATAAAGCAAAAGGAGCGAGGCAGCACCAGATTTCTTTCCTCAGTCCTGTTCTTGTGCACTGATTCATGGTTCAGCTCATAAAGACTGCACTATTTCAGTATCACCACTGATGATTCTAATTCACTCCAAACCATTTTGTGTTAGTCCTGTGATAGGTGTGATAGCTCAGCATATATGAATCAGCAAGACTAGACAAGCTGTGTTTTCTCCAGACTGTAGGGTGCTCTTCTTTTTCTCGTTCTAAACCTTATCTAAAAACACACATATGTCTACACTTTATTTTATTTTTGTATCATAATGAGATTTACAATGTATCTAACTAATTTTAAACAAATCGTGCATTATTATATGCACATTTGCTATGAAAGCGAGCCACAGACTAACCAATAATCAAGATCTAATTGCAGCCCTGCGATGGCCTGTTGAGCTGTCCAGGGTGTACCCCGCCCTCACCCAGAGCTGGCTGATATGGGCGCCGGCCTCCTCGCAACCCTAATTAGGATTCAGCGGTTCATAAAAAGAATGAATGAATGAATGAATGAATGAAGATCTAATTCCTTCATTGCTTAGAAAATTGACATAAGGTGCATTCACACGATACCAATCATGATCCCGATTTGAGCAGGTCATATTCTCATGTTATTCCGATGTTCCGAAATCAGAATATAATCAGTATCATGTGACCGCACCTATAATCATTTTTGTTAATGAAAATTTTTTTTTGAACAGAAACTCTCTGTCATTTCATTAACTAAAATGCTTATGTGCACAACTCACTAAGACATGTTTACTGATGCACACTTTAATAATGGTCCCCTCCTAGTTACTGATTGGGGCTGGTGGTGTAGTGATTAGGGTGCTGGGCTCATGATCAGGAGGTCGTGGGTTCGTATCCCTGTTAGACCCCCACGTGCTAAGACCCCTGGGCAAGGTCTTAACCCCAAATGTGCCTCTGTCCACCCAGCAGTATAAAGGGGTACCAGTAAAAATACTGGGAAGGTAACCTGTGATAGACTAAGGTCCCATCCAGGAGTTGAACTCCTAGTTACTTCACACTACAGAAACCGGGGACAAGCACTGGCCTGATCAGCCACTAGGCTCAGATGCTAAAGCCCAACAGACCTACCTAGTTACTGACCACAGAACAATTTATTACATAAAAAGCAATGACATGCATTGAAAAACTGCTCAAACTACAATATAAAGGCAGAATAAATATTACGATCGGACATGAATGTGCATTTTGCTGAACGGGTTTATGTATGAAAATTTGTACACAGTCTCTGCTTAAAAGATTGTGGTGATGAAAGTAACACCTAATCCAAAACCTTCATAGCAGTAACACTGTGTATAGCTCTCATTGTTATTATTAAAGCTGGGGTTGGTAATCTGGAAGGCCCTTCCAAAGCCATGCACCTCCTCCACACACGCTCTGACTGCAGGTTCATGCACAAGCAGGGAGACACACGAGCATTTGTTGGATGTTTTCCAGTGGACTGCAAGGGCCACTGGGCAGCGATTGAGTGATTGAGAGTTTTTACAGAATTTTTCAGATCTTCTAAGTTATTGATTGCTGTCAAGGTTTACAAGACCATTTCAACCAGTATAACAGTTTTTGTATGCAGCTAAAAACTTACTGACCCCCATCTTTAAGATACTGAATCATTATTTTGATAAATGCCCCATATACAAAGTCTGAAATTCAGTAGGCATTGATTGTTAAATATTGGTTCTGGGCATTCATATCAAACTCCTAATTGATAAGGACTAGCCTGGATACCAAATCACTCAAATGAACCTAAGCAAAAATGATTCTTAAAATCTTTTAACCTTCATAGCGACAGGAACATGGCTTCTGATTGGTCAGTTACAGGGCTTGATATTAATAATGGAGGGATCCCATATGGTTGCACACGTAAAACTAGATCACCAACTGTAGATATGAGAAGCCTGTGATGCCAGGAGCTTTCCCAGAGTCTGCTGGGTAAGAGGAGGAACATACTGTGAATGTAGCAATGTCCCAAGGCCTTTTTGGTGTGTGTGTGTGTGCGTGCGTGCGTGCGTGCGTGCGCGTGCGCGTGTGTGTGTGTGTGTGTGTGTGTGTGTGTGTGTGTGTGTGAGAGAGAGAGAGAGAGAGAGATACTGCATGTGTGTTAAGCATAAAACAACTTGTGATTCTCCACACTTATTATTCCGGTATCAACTGGCGGTGGACGGTACGTAGATCAAACTGGCCTTGTGATAAAAGCAACAGGGAACAAAAGCCCCTCAGATGCATTTCATTGTACAGGTTTGGCAGACGTCGTCTATTTTGATACCACAGGAACCATTTAAAAAAGAAAAGGGGAAGAAAGATGGAAAGAAAAACTGTCATTAGTTGTTGTGCCAGTTTACACAGTCTAATTAGACTTTGATCTGCAGTCCTGAAAATGAAAGGAGTGAAAGGGTATTTGCATGTGAAATTACCATTAAAAATCACAAGCGTCAAAGCCAGTACTTGAATTGGGCTGGCACTCTGCAATATGCAATAAGCTTCTGTTTCGTTCCTCTCTGTGCAGTTGTCATTAGCTTATTTTGGGGCAATTTACCCAAGGTAAGTGTAAGTTAAATTTACATCATGTAGAGATCATAACTGTGATTTCATTGATTTCTTTGGAGTGCATGCTTCACACCTAAAAGTGTGATTGAAAAAAAAAATTAAATGGCTACAATATAACGCAGCATGGGATCTCACAAGTTGCAAGCCTCTTATACAGCTGGTGTGATTTCAAATGTAATTCGAATTGACATGAATGGAACTATAAGATAAATCCTCCTTAGAACAAGAGTCAAATACTCGGGCAATCCATATGATCCAAAGATGTAAATAAAATCTACAACAGATTTTTTTTCTTCCATTTGGATCATATAAAATTTAATGGCTTGCTAAAAAAGGTCTGGTCTGGGAGGGGAAAAAGAGATAAAATTGGGTTAGCATCATTTTGGGACTTACTAGGCTTTTCTCCATCATTAACCATGCTAACACTACAAAAAAATAAAAACAATATACAGCATTTTTGAAGTTAGTATAGAGGTCTATAACTCATGGCTGTCATTCTACAGGCAGAAATTTACATCACAGCATTATGAATTATTTCATAAATACATGCTGAATGGCTGTAATATTACTGTAAGAGTACGAATTTGTTTAATTTTTCACTATAAACCTTTCTAAACAAACTTGATCAGCTTTTGTTGACCTGACAAAAAGCTTATAAGTTTTGTAAAACTTAATAATCCTGTAAATAAGCAATAAAAATAATATTTTTCTATGTTCATAAGCCCTTAATGTCTAAAGACTATACTCCCCAAAATCACTATTATGTGACTTGTTTAGATTTTTCCAAACTGGGGCATATGGTAGGAAGAGTGCTTATTTTCCCCGCTTTATGTACTGATTAAAAATGAATCCTACTGGGGCCGACACTGGGTGAAGGTGTGGTACACCCTGAACAGCTTGCCAGAGCATCACATTGCAACACACACAACCATTCACACTCAAACCTAGGGTCAATTTGGAACAGCCAATTAGCCTAATGTGCATGACTTTGGACTGTGAGAGGAAACAGGAGTTCCCAGAGGAAACCACACAAGCCCAGGGAGAGCATGCAAACTTCACACAGAAATGCCTGAGCCTGGGAATTGAACTCAGTACCTTCTTACTGTAAGGTGGATGTGCTACCCACTACACCACCATGCCTCCAATCATTTAATCTGTTCTTCAAAAATGTAAAACTCCACTTAAATTCAATCTGGACCTTCTTTAAAAAGCTCATAAAGTACAGTGTGTTTGTATGTTTATATATATAAATATGAAGTAGGCATGCAGTATTTCATGTCAGATGTTGTATTTTTTTGCCACATTGACCTGAAAACTTGATGCATTTTACACGTTTAGCCATTTAATATTATAAACCCATGATAGCCTCAAAGCCAATTAACATGATACTATGCAAATGCCAGCATTGTGAGTTTGCAGCAATGCATTATTTACTAAGAATAACATGTCATAGTTGTATTTCTGTGCTTGAAATCTCATGGTAACATCAGCATATCTCATTTCTCATATACTGTATATAAAGGAAGACCTGAAAAATAATCTTGCTCGACGTATCACTATGAAGTAATACTTTCATCATGTATCATGTGCAGGCTTGTCATCTGTAGATTGGTTTGTGCATTTGCAACAATCATTACCTTCACATTTGTAAAGGTTTTCTGTTTGGCATTTTTAGGCAAACACATTGATTATCATAAGAATATATTCTGTTTCAGGGTGAGATTTCGGCATGTGACCTTTATGATATTTATGATCTATCAGTATTTCAGCAGTATATTTCCTAAAGAAATGCACTCTCTAATAACCCATATACTTAATCTGTGAAGCTGGGTAAAAGTTCAATTAAATTTAAAAATTCTGTACTTCATATAAAATAACGAATAACTAAGAAATAAAGATGTTGTTATCTTTTAATTAGGGTTTCAAAATCGCCGGGTTGATCTTCTGGTGAAGACTGTAGAGAAATTTCCCAACTCTCACTGTGCTCTGATGTATGCAACCAATAATGTGTTCTTTTGAAATTTTCTATTCACCATTATTATAATACTGACTATCCTCTATCAGAGTTGATTGCTTTTCTAATTGAATAGAGGTGATGTCTTTCAAAAGGTTTCATATCATTACAGTAGATGACAGGGTTTCTCTCATTGACCGTCTGAATGGTAGTCTTATTGTAAAAAAAAATGTGCCACAATGAAGTGACATCAGTGCCAACAATGAACATGATAGAGAGAAAACTGTGTCACATTCATATCTGCTGCATTTGGGCCAAAAAAGACTTATGAATTCTTATGTAGCTGTTTCTTCACATTAAAGGTTAGTGAAAGTTAGAACAGATAACGTACTGGATTTATGAGTCCATACATCTGATTTAAATAGATATTAGATATTAATACTAAATGCAGAAATAAACAATAGCATTAATGCTGTCAAGTCCACCCTTCCTGCAGTCAATATGAAGACAGGGCTGAATTTAAGGCTCATATGTCTGAAGATCTTTCTTCTCGCTTCGAAACCACAATTATCCATTCATAAACCCCTACTCACATGATCATTATGAAAATGCAAAAATAAAGCACATTGGCATGGGTGTGGCAGAATTTTTTTTCCTTTTCAGTGTCTGCATGTGCCAACCACAGGAAACCACACAAGGCTCCCACATCACTGAGTTGAGATGCTGATTGCCTGTTTTGTATCACTGACTTGCATAACAATAGGCGACAATAAATATATATCTATATATTAAGAATGAAACTGAAACCCAAAAAATAGAGGCTCATACACCACTGCTCACACTTGTGCAGAATAAAAAAACACACAAGCTAACTCAGGTAGCCAGATTTACAGGTAAATAAATGTTTGTGGAGAAAATGCCGAAGTCAGAAAATTGACAGAGCATGAGCTTGTTAAACAGATACATAAACTAACAAAACAGGTGATGCAAATGAAAGCAGAAATCAGAAAGGCAGTAAAAAGCAAACCATGAAGTCACATGTATTGTGAGCTCCACTTTTAGACAGTGCCTACATCTATATAATATCTTTTCCACAGCCACAGGTCTTCGAATATGGTTGCCTAAAAAAGAGAAGGTACTCACTGCATCAGTTAAGCTTAAATTTAGTTTTTACCTGAAACATATTAATTACAGCTGTGATTGTCAATGAATTTTGTCTGTTTGCTCATTTAAATCCATGTGGTTCAATCCAAGGCAATGTAGAAGAGATTCTCAGATAATGAATGTTATATCTACATGAAAATCTAACTCTACTTTTAACCTCAGTCACCAAATTGAAACCTTTTGCATTGTATATTTGTTTGTTTGTTTTAATAAAAGCTTGAATTCTAAATGATTAGGAACAAGAGAGATTGGTACAATGATACTTCCATCCATGCCTGAGAGAATAACTTAGGTCACTTTAGTCCTCAGCAAAGGTTAAACCTGAAACAAGCATGTCACGCTCAGTCACTCTGAATAATGTGGAATGCCGGAGATGCGGCATGACACCCTGACACCAGTGCTCCCCTGAGTCTTTATTCCTGTGCAGGGAGTCAGAGAGGCTAACGTCATTATTATTCTGATTGCCATTAATTAGATTACTCTAAATGCATGGTGACAAGCTGTTTGGTCTGATTAGAAGTCATTTTCTCATGAAAAGCAGAACTAACATCTCTGAGATCCAAAGCTGGGCCAAATTTACTCTCTTTCCACTGCCTTCCACAGTCATCACTTGTCTCCCAGTGGTTTTCCGCATCCTCTGCATTAAGATGCAGCTCAGCATACCTCGCTGCTAGAGGATACTACATCATTTTGACCCGTAGCAATCTCCGGTATTTTTGCCACTCAATGATCAATGCAATCATTGCTGTTTAAATAGAGTTTAATGCAAATATAGTGCACTTCAGGCCAGAGTGCAACTTGAAGAAATAAAAGAATAATCAATGTTTGATTCGGTCATGCTGCAATACATCTGTTCCTGTTTTGGAGTTCACTGAAATCTGAGGAAGTCTCACTCCTGTCTGCAGTGCAGAGGGGTGTTTTTTTTTTTCTACACTGATCATATAGTTGACACAGATCTATAAGGAAGAGCATCGAGACAGTGAGAATGACTTTAAAAAATGTGGCCTGCTATTGCAGCACTGACACTCATATATTCATCTGTGTACTAAACACACACAAGGCAGTTTTCTAATTTTCTTTTGTTCTCAAGATTCCATTCTCTTCTGTTCACACACATGCATTAAGGGAGCTATTTATCAAAACACAAACTGCCTTTTTCCCCCCAGTGACAACTGGTGCAAGAGGAACATGCATGCAGAGAGAGAGAAAGAGGGAGGGAGGGGGGAGAGAGAGAGAGAGAGAGAGAGAGAGAGAGAGAGAGAGAGAGAGAGAGAGAGAGAACTACACATCAAAACATCCCTAAAATGGGCTATACCATTTGTTCACT